>JAVSCE010008650.1:0-318098 GCA_032199065.1 Smutsia gigantea
GGGCCGGGGCCGGCGGCTGGCAGCGCCTCCTGGGGTGCCGGGCTGGAGGCCCCCGCGGCCTGCGGCGTTGCGCCCCCACCCCCCGCGCCGCAGCTGCCGGCGCTCGCCCGCCAGGGGGCGAGGCCAGGCTCGGGGCACGGGAGGGGACAGGGTGGGGGTCGCGGCTGGAGCGCAGGCACCTGCTGGCCGCCTCCGTCCCGGCCGCCCCCCAGCAGCCCCCGGCTCCCCCGGCCGGGGATGGGGGCGGGGAGCGGCTCCAGTCGTTTGTTCTGCGCTCTATCCACCCTCTTTCGGAACCGAGACAACTTCCTCCACCCTAGCGGGAGCCAGAGGAAAAAAAAACATTTTTGAAAAGTACCCGTCCATGCTAATGCTTTTCTTTGTTGCTAATTCACCAAAATAAAGGCGTAATGTTTTCTGTTTCTCTTCTTAAAACACTTTCCTGGCCAACTTTTTTTTTTAATTCAAAACGCTTTCTTCCTATAACAATTTCTGGATTCAATCTGCCAGAGGAAGGAAAAGACTGTTGGTATGTTCTGTAATTTTTGTTTCAAAGTGCTGGTTGTTAAAAGAACGGTTGTCGGAAGGCGCTATACAAATGAAAAGGATACGCAGTGAGAAAAGTTTGACTACAGAAATTCTGCTTGTGGGCTCCCTTCTGCACGGCGGGGTGTCACCTTGCTATTTTCTTCTCTGCAATATTCCATAGTTTTCAAAATTGGTATCACCAGCATGCATATTGACCGAGAAAAAATTTAAGCAGCATCCAAAAAGAATGCGTGTTGCTTTGGGCCTCAAACTTTAAAAAAAAAATTTTTTTTTTCAACTATTGTTGAAACTTTTAGAACTCTCGTGTTCACTGTTGATGCTAACGAGGGCAGTGATTGGTAAGGCGGAGTGCACATTTGTTCTTCGTTTGAAAGTGTGTCCCCTTGGTTGGCCTTTCTAAAGCAATTTTAAAAGCCCAGCGATATTTCTCGGGAACCCCCCACACGTGCCCTGCTTTTGTAAGGTGAGTCATCATTTCTGTGTAATATGGGTCATAATGTGCATATTATGAAATTCATCGCATGGCCTTGTATCTCTCACCCAACTCTGGCTGAAGATGCCTTAAGGAATGTGCCTTTCCCTGGAAACGTTCCCCTTACCATCGCGTTTTTTCCAGTGCATGTTTCTATCCTTTTTCTAGATTCTCTGTGTCCTTTTGACTTTTAATACTATGTGAATGATATGTTAAAATGGAAAATAAAAAATGTGTGTAGATATTAACAGTGACGTTAGCACAAAAGGAAATAGCCTTGAGTCTACTCGGGACGTCTAGAATGTCAGGCCCTCATCAGATTCTATCAGGACGGTTAGATGCATGCGTCCTTTCTTAGCTTGGTGTATCTCACTTTACCACTGTTACTCTCCTGGATCTGCTGAAGTGTTTTGCAGATTTTTTTTTGCCTTTCTCACCAAAGCAGGGTGGAGTCTTACAGGCTGTGATCCCCTGAACAGAGTCTAGTGTCATGATGTTAGCAGCTCTGCATAGAGGTTTAGTTTATATGAGTAGGCATTTGTGAAAGCGATGGAAGGGTCCACTTGAGACTGTGCATTTCACTGGATGCACATTTCCCTCAAATATTAAAAAAAAATTATAAGCATTAAACTCTACTTAATAGTGCTCATGCTGAAAATTTATGGGTGCAATGTCCCGATACCTGCAGTGTGCTTTGAGATGCATCAAAAAATAAGAGGGATTGATGCATCTGGGAATGGGCAATAGGCCAGTGAGCAGATACACGGTAAAGCATGAAGAACAAAATGTGAATAATGGAATCTAGGTAGTGGGTAGCAGAATGTTCACTGTGCGGTTCTTTCAACTTCTCTGTATGTTTGAAATTTTCCATAATAAAATGTTGAGGGGGGAACCCAACTTGAATATTAAGTCACCTGCCACCTTCCTCTCCCAAGCCATCCCCAGAATTTAGGAAGCAGGCAATTTCCAGGATGTTTTGAAGCAGACAAAAACAACCTCATTCCAATCCACCCTGAAAACCATCACTGTCTGAATGGTAAATGGCTTGTGACATCAACTGAACATTAGTTTTCATTATTTCCCAGCCCACAGCACCCAGATGACCTACTGCCTGAGGCTGAAGGCCTACAGTTTCAAGGCCTGTTCTAAGTTATGTTATGAGCACCAAGCAGAGACATTTCAAGGGCAAAGGATTCAGGAAGCTTGTTGTCTCTTTTTAAAAATTAGGCGGTGGTGAGCATATAATAAGCTCCTGTGCACATGGCCCTATTGCAAAGTGAGTACCAAGAAAATAAAAGGCATTGTTTTAGTTTACGAAGTATTTACAACTGTGAAAGGATTTTAATCTAAAATGGAACCAGAGGATATGAGCTGGAGACTCTCACACCAGAAGAACGGAATTGAAGAAATGGGAGGCTGACTTCCCATAAAATGCCTGATATACAGAAGACTGAGACTTATCTCTTGAAAAATGAACATCTGCCAAGAATCTATCCCCATCCTCGAGCCAATAAACTTACTGCGTGGACTCTGGCTGGACTTGTCCCTCTTTGCATAGCTTGCTCATAAATACAGGCCACCCCAGACCTCCAATGGGCTCACCTGAAGCTGTGGTACAGCTTGCTTTTCCCCAGGTGCAGTTTTCCTGCTGTTCCTGAATAAACTCAGTTTCTGGTATTTCGAGTTTACCCCAGTTTACCTCTTTATTTGGTTGATACAGTTTACTGAGGAAACCACAATTAGAAAACGAAGGACTTGGGGAGTAGGAATTAGAGAGGCAGACTGACCACTGGAGATTACGTCTGGCATGTCACTATTACAGAATATTATGTTGTGGTTAGAAAAAATGACCCTTACAGAAATGGAATAGTGTAGCTTGATCACCAAGAAATACTGTTGACTAAACCCTGTACAGTACAATACTATTTATGTTAAAAACAAACTCACACTGACCTATAAGCACAATTCTGTATGTGGTTAGTAAGTGCATCAAAAAATGTGACAGCAAGAGAAAGATTTAGAAAGGCACACAGCAAACACTTAAATGTAGTTGCTTTTCACTGGGCACCCTTGAAAGTAAAACTTACTTTTCTCATTTTTATATTCCCAGTTCCTCACTCCAAGAAAGTTCTCAAGAAACACCAGTAGTCATTTCTACCTGTAAACACTGTTTTGGATCTGTTCTTATCTGTCTCCATGGCCATTGCCTCCCCCACAGACTACTAACGACTTCCTAACGGGTCTCTCTGTAGTAGAGCAAGAGAACTTGCTCCACTGCAATCTTCTCTTCACAGTACAATGTTTTCTTAAAACTGTAAATGCAAATCTGATCCCACAATTTCCTGCTTGAAACTCTCCAATGATGGCTTCTCATAACATTTAAAATGCAATCTCAACCCATAACCTGACTGGCAAGGCCCACCTCTCCTAGCCCTCCTCCCCCATGTAAGGGTATATTCCAGCAAAGCTCAAGGTAAGGGTATATTCCAGCAAAGCTCAAGAAGCTCTTCCTGCCTCAGGGCCTTTGCATTTGCTGTAATACCTGACACCCTCCCCCAAACAGCATGGCTGGCTCCTATTAATCTAGTATCCCTTGCAAAGAGATGCCTTCTCATCTTAGAAAGGCACATTTTGTGACTATCTACTTACTACTCCAACATCTAGCACCTTTGTGCCATATTCCTACCTACCAAGCCTACACAGTTTCTGTAATGTACCCATAGCCCAAAAGCCCACAGGCAGATTAAAATGGTCCCCCTTGGGGCCCAGACTCCAAAGGCTGAGTCTGGACCAGGTGATACCAGAGCAGGTTTGACCACGTGTGGTCAATGGTTGACATCCTTCCTGGCACAGCCACCTGCTTTTGGAGACAGTAGCTTGACAGGAGTGCAAAATAAAGACATATGATGTCCCAGTGTGGAGGTCTTTGGACCAATTACCCACTGGAGAAAGCAGCTTTGATTACTGGACATTTATTTTCATAACCTCTAAAATAAAATCTATCCTTCTAAGGAGACATTACTGAAAAACAACTATAAAATGAATCCTAGAGTAGGAGACATAACATCTTCCCTAGGCTTTCAAGCATTTCTGCAATTAAATCGTCATCTCCAGTGTGAATCTTAACCATATCCCAAATACCATTAGTGCTATTTTACTCATTTTTATTTTTAGTTGTACCTCACAACAATTTTCCATGTTTCATATGAACAGGCCTCGATGTGCTTGACTAAGCATTGCCCTTGTACAGAGAAAATCTTTTCCCCATTGTTTTCTGTTTTAAACACTAACAGGGGCTCATTTTACCAGCCCATCTGCCATTTACGACAAAGTAAACTAAAAGAAAGACATCTTTCTTCTGAACTCAGCCTAAATAGCTGACTGCTTTTCTAAAGCAAAATGTGAGTATCTTTCTCTTTGAGCGACTTGAAAATTACATAGGAAAATCAAATTTCCAAATTTTGATATGACCTAGATGTTCTGTAACAAACTGAATTTAGGTATCCCCCTCTTTCCAAAAGCTCATGTTATGCCACCTCATTTTTAGGAAAAACCTAGTAGTACCTGTTTTCCATAACCAAAAGAAAACCAGAGGATTTTCACTTTTAGGAAAAAAGTCAGTACCATGCTAATGTGGGTCTTTGTAAAAGTAAAGTGGCATAAGCGAACTTTCTTGGAAAGCAGGGAATACTCTGCTTTACACCATTCCCACTTGCAAAAGTTTTCATAGGAGCACTCTTACTTTCAGTTAGCAGGGGAAAACTGTATCATGAATTTTATTCTTGTTAATGCTGGATAAATGTTGAAAATAAGCCTAAGAGGAATTCTAATTCCCTAACTGTGAAAATGTTCATATCATAATTTTACAAATTAAGGAAAACATTTAATCAGGGCAGGTTTTCTAGTTTACAGTCCCCTTATGGGAAAACCAGCGTCCTCAATCCCTTAATCTTAAATCCTGGCTGGCGGAGCCTACAGCTGACCCTCTAGGTCTAGAATCAAAGTTCAGAGCAGTGTGTCTCAATTTATAAAATAGGTGCTATACATCAGCAACCACTTTGGGTTAAAAAAAAAAACAATGAAAATGGAAAGTGTTCAGCATAATAACATGACATCCTCCCAAAGCACAAAATGTTGTATGTTGCTATAAAATATTTCAAGCATATAGAAAAATACAGTGAGTGATAAATATCTGTATCTTCATCATCCAGACTGTCTTAATATTTTCATTTGCTGGATGGATACATATTATTAATTTAAGAAATCCTCCTTCATGTCTCTATGTCATTTCCTAAGTGTTTGCCTGCCCCAGAAGTTTGTGACCTTCCTTTTCATATTTTTTAACATTTACAAAATAAGCCCTGTAGAGAAAGATTAGGTGAAACTTCACTGTAAAAGGCTAGATTGGAGATATTTTAGGCTTTGCAGGTCACAGTCTCTATCACAAGTACTCAGTCCTGCCACAGTCAAGTGTTTTGGGAAAGAACATGTCTTTCTCTTATATAGCTGGAAACCAAGCAGGATGTCAGTATATTACACGTACCCACCAAACACTTCCATCTTCCATGTTATTGCTGTCTAGAATTTTTGATTAACATTTTTCATGACACAAAGCAACTTCTTATTTTACTGCAATATATTAGTTTGCTAAGGCTGCCATAATAAAGTGCCAAAACTGGGTGGCTTAAACAGCAGAGATTTATTTTCTCACACTCTGAAGATTAGAATTCAAGACCAAGTAGTTGGCAGGGTTAATTTCTTCTGAGGCCTCTCTCCTAGGCTTGTAGATGGCCATTTTCCTCCGATGTCCTCACGTGGTCTTCCCTGTGTGTCCCTTTCCTAATCTCCTCTTATAAGGACACTAGATTGGATTAAGGCCCACCCTAATGACATCATTTAACCTTAATTACCTCTTTAAATACCTATCTCCAAATATAATCACATCTGAGGTTCTAGGGTTTAGAACATCAAATATGAATTTAGGTTGGCAGGGGGAGGGGGGTAGGTGGGGGCCCAATTCAGTCCATACATGCAGTAAATATTTAATTAACATTTAACATATTTATAACAACACATTTTAACAATTCCCATGCTCACTCTTTCTTGCACTGTGCTCCTTCAATCTGGGTTTGCTTTTTTTTTTGCCTGAACATATCCTTTAGTAGTTCTTTCAGAGAGGCTGTAAACCACCACTCATTCAGGCTTCTATTTAGAGAAGGCCTTAAATCTATAGGAGGTGAAACATTTGCAACAAACGGGTTATATGAAGTTAGGATGAGTTTAATATTTGTTTAAAAACTTGTAAAGAAAAATGACATCTTCTGCATTTAAATGGTACTTGGTGTCAGTTTTTTATAATAAGCATTTGTGTTTCTTTCACACCAAAAGAAAAAAAAAGAAAAGAGTCAGGACTCAGTATATTTGTGTCTTCAGCTGCTTTTACCTCTTTGACTATTTTTTTTAGTAAGTTTAACATATAACATTTATTTTATTAAGTGCACTAAATAATTGTCCAGCTCAGTGAAGTTTTATGTATGCATATACTTGGCCACTCACCATCCAGATTTAATTATAGAACATTTTCAACTCCCAAGAAGGCTTCTTTATGCCCTGTTCTAGTCAGTGCCTTAAGGAATAGTTATTCCTGCCCTATCACTATGGATTAGTCTTGCCTGTCCTTGAACGTCATACAAATACAGTCAAAAAAAACGGGCTCCTTTTGAATACCACTATGTTTATGACATCCATCATGTTGTTCCATGTAGTCCTATGTCAATTCGGTTTTTTTTACTGAAGTATCATTGATATATAATCTTATATTGGTTTCAAATACACAACACAGTGGTTCAACAGTTAATCATATTATTAAATCCTCACCCCCTCTAGTGTGGTTACTTTCTGTCAACATAGAAGGTGTTACGGAATCATTGGCTATATTCTCCACGCTGCCCTACTATCCTCTCCTATGTCACTTCTTTTATTGTGCAATATTCCACTATATGACTGTACCCCAGTTTATCCATTCTTTTATCGACAAACATATTTTTTACTACTATAAATAAAGTTGCTGTGAATATTCTTATAATGCCTTTTTGTGATCATACACACTCATTTCTCCAGGGCATATGCCTAGAGTACGGCGTGTGGATCACAGGGAAAGTGTGCACTGAGCTTTAGCAAGTGCTGCCAATTTTCAAAGTGACTGTACCAATTCCTACTTCTCTCTGCAGCTTCTGAAAATGATGTGCTGTACGTCCTCAACAAACGGGCCTAGTCAATCTCTTTACTTTTCACTGTTTTGTGTAGTAGGCTTTTCACCGGTTGTACAATAGCCTCCCTTTGTGGTTTTAATTAACATTTCCAACATGCATAATAAAGTGGAGCATATTTGCATTTCCTTATTGGTGTTTTGGACATCCTCTTTTGTGAAATAAATGCGTGTTCAAGTCTTTTACACATTTTAACGTTACCTTCCCCACCCTTTTTTTAATTGATTCATGGTAGATTTTTAAAGTATGTTTTGGATTTGAATCCTTCAGTGGATATATGTGTTGCAAACATCTTCACTTAGTTTGTGGCTTGACCTTTCCCTCCCTTAATAATTCCTTTCAATGAACAGAAGCTCTTCATTTTATCGGTCTGACTTGTCAATATTTTCTTTTATGTTTAGTGCTTTTGTGTTGCATTTAAAAACTCTGCCTAACCCATGTTTATGAGGATATTCTCCTGTGTGTTCTGAGTTTTATTGTTCTTATCTTTCACATTTAGGTCCGTCTGACATCTCAATCAATTGCTGGGTATAGTGTGAAGTAGCAGACACCACCTTACTAAAATTTTCTTTTCCTGTTTCGTTTTTAAACTATCATTGTTAAATGTTTGGAGCAGAAAGAAGGCCTTACCATACTATCTTATAGCTCAACCTTCACTGAACGTTCACTGGAGTGTTTTTAACAATAGTCGTACTCCATTAAAGATTGTGTGTTCTTTAATTAGCTTTTAAAGCAGCATTATCCTTAGCCTTAGGCAAGAGGGGCCCCTACTCAAAGTTCAGAGTTCCTCCTGTCATAATACTCAGAGGCAGAGTGGGGGTGGGGGATCATCTCCGTCACTTGTCACCTGGTATGAGCTCAAGACAGGGCAACTGTGTGAACCTAGACATCCACGATGCTATTGAACAGTAGTATCAAGCCCAAAGGAGACACACTTCCCTGTGTCTCTTGTCCTAGATCCTCAAAGCAGAGGGCACCCGTATTAGAACGCTGAGAAGTTTTGCATGACAGAGAGGCAAGGTTTGGGAGTGCAGAAGGATTTGAGTGGCAGGAATGCTTAGGGAAGAGAAAAGACAAATTAATTAACTTGTCAAATCCTCCTTTTTAGCATGAATGCAAAAGATTCTTGCACACAGAGTATTGTTTCCCAGAGTGCCGAGCAGCCGTTTTCTTGCTTCCCTTTGTGTTCCAATTCATGCTTCTGAAGATCCTTGTAAATCAGCACAGTATTCACTAATGTTGCACAATGTTTGAGGAGCATTCTGCAATGTTAAACAATTCATTTTACCCCTTAACTTTATATGTATATAGAGCTAAACATTACATATGGGAAGTGCAACATATTTTGTCACTGGCAGAGAGATGAACATTGAATGCAAAGACAGTGAATGGTTTCATAAAATTATTTAAGACTTACTTGAATTTTCTAAACAGCTAATAAGACATTCAGCCTATTTTAATATCTTTGACTAAAAATGCCATAGTGATGAATCATAACTTCATTTTGCCTTTTAGTTTTGGTAGGTCATTTTGAGCATTTTAGAAGAAAGATAGCACTTTTTAAAATGTGAAAAATAATTTTAATTTTTGAATTCTTTTATACTTACTGTTAGTCACAATTTTTTGGATGGAAATGCATTCAAAATTTGTCCATTTTAAATACAATTACATGGGGTTGGTGGGGGGGACCTGATGAAGGGGGTAGTTTAATAACCATAATATTGCACATGTAATTGTAGATTAATGATACCAAAATAAATTATTTAAAATAAATAAATAAATAAATACAATTACATTTTGAACTGTACATGTATTACTTTGAGTTAAAAATTAAATTAGAAAGTAGAAAAAAGAAAGCCCATTAGAAAAAGTAGAAATAAGTTGTCTGGCAAATGGTGGTATTTAATTAATATTAGGGATCCCCTGCTGCCACCCCCATTTTTCCTCTCTCGCTTTTAACTTGACAACTGATTAAACATCACTTCCTTTCCTCTCTTCCCGCTCTCCACCCTCCAAATACAAACATACAGATCCTGTTTGGAATTTGGTGGCCTTATGGAAACAAGTCTAAAATTGAGAAGCAAACAGAGCCAGCAGAAAGGACAGGAGACATTAGAGGAATCTAGTTAAGGCCAAATAGAAAACTTAGATAAAATTTCAATTGTTTAAGATGGCCAATACTTTTTAGTAGGATTCTGACATTCAGCCTGTATCAGTTTCTTGGCCTGGAGAGAAATCATGGGCATCTCAGAAATGAGGGTGTGACTGAAGGGAATTTAACCGACTCTTACTAACAATTTGACTTACAGATTGGGCTGCCAGCCCTCCGCAAAACCAAAGGAGAGTTTCAGGGAGTTAGTGCTACTGGCCATACCCGTGCATCTTCAGACACACACCTGGAATGTTTTCACAGCTGGAATCCAGTTTCTGAGGCAATTCATGAGAAATTCAAATTTGTTCTACCATGCCACAATGATAACATAAGAATAGCTAACGGTTTCATGGTACTTACCTTGCCCTAGGCACTGTGCTAAGGGTACTTACATGCTAAGCCCCTTTTGCAGAATATCCTTTCCAATCCTTCCCGGGACGTTAAAGTTCTTAACCCCATTTTAGAGATGAGGAACTTGAGGCTCAGAGAACTTAAGGAACTTGTACCAGAGTCTCTCCTGCTCTTAGTCACTTTCAGCCAATAACAACGGTGGCTACCATTTAATTGGAACCGACTAAGAGCCTGCACAGGTGTTACAACTAACGTAATCTTCATAACAACCCTATTAGGGAGCATTTGGGGCTCCATGTACAGATGAGGAAACTTCAGCTGCAGCCCCTGGAATTACATGGAATAGAGGCAATAAATGTAATGGGTGCAGGGTCTCTCTCCACCTCCTGATTTGAAAGCAGAAGGAAAAGTGGGCTTTCTTTTTTCACCCAGTTGAGAGTCCTGTGTTGTGTGCAAAAGAGATGTTTTTCATTCTAGAACAGCACCATTCAATAGAACTTGCTGCCTTATGCAAATGTTCTGCATTGGTGCTATCCAATATGGTAGCTACGGACCATGCGTGGCCACTGAGCATGTGAAATGGTGGTGAGACTGATTAACTGAAATCTTAATTATATCTCATTTTAACTAGTTTAAATTTAAATAGCACACGTGGTTAGTGACTATGATATTGGACAGCGCAGCTGTAGAGTCTAAAACTGCTTGGCGGCCAAGTTCCCAGCACAGTCTAAGAGTTTCTGACACTCTCCTCTCCTTTCTCTAAGCCCTACAGCATCTGGGCATATATCTTCAGACAATGATTGGGGAGTAGCAAAAAGAATCAGGATTTTTCTTACTCCCTTTATTGAAAACTAAACGTATTTTATTTGTTCATTTATTTATTTAACAAACATTTATGGGACTCTTCTTACAGGGCAGTCATACCTACTATAAGTCTATACATTGTATCCGGGGTTATAACGACAACAAGACAGGACTGAAGGAAGAGACATTAATTAGTCACACAAATATGTCATTAGAAACTCATATAAAGGAAAAGCGTAAGATGTTGTGAAGGAGGATGGAGGGTTCGTGTGAGCTACCAGGAAACACATTTCTGGTGATGCTGAAGTTCGGCTTGTGGCAATGATGTTTTAGCCGAAAAATAAAGAATGAATTCAAATTAGTGACGTGGAGGAAAAGTCCTACAAGGTGGAGGGAATGCTCTTCCCGGCCTGCGGTGGGCAGAGTGTGGACCTGTTGGAGGAAGTTTGAGGAAAAGGAAGGTGGGGAGAGATGAGGCTGAAAAGGCAGGCTTTACACAGCCTGGTCTCCCATATCAGAGCTTTTGACTTTTATCCTAGAAGTGGTGACGAGGTACTAAAAGGTTGTAAGCAGAGGAGTGACATGATTAGAAAATAAACTTAAGAAACAAAACCAAACACAAAAACTTGGCGTTTGACGAGGGCTTTATTGTTCTCTTTCCTTCCTTCCTTCCTCCTCAGCAGGCGGGCAGGTGACTTCCCAGACTGCAGCTGGCTCCAGAGGCAGATCGTCAGAACAGCCTGGAATTGCTTGGTCCCGGGCCCGGAGGGTGAATGGGCCTATGCTGTGTTCTCGCCTCTTGTGCTCTGTGTGTTCTCTCTGTGTGTTTCTGCCACTGAATAAATACTGGGGTATTTATGAAAATATCAGCAAACCACCCACTCCATTTTCTCTGCTGCAGGCCCAGAAGCCCTCAAGCAGTAACAGGCTGTACCAGAGTCTCTGTGATATCCAAAGACACCGAATCTAAAGGACTACTAAATATAACTCTTCCACACAGGCTGATGCCTGATGCCTTGACTTTTACAGTCGCAATTGTGAAACATCTAGGAAACTTGAATTTGACCACCAGGTTTAAGCTGAACAAGGGCAGCCTACTAGACAGGCTGGCTTTCACTGTTTTCTGGTCTGGTCAGCTTTCCATTGAGGCACGTGTAGTTGACTGACCTTGAGCTGGGAGAATGATAAGCCAAAGAATTTATTACAGTGGGGAAGAGGCAAGAAAAGAAGAGCAAAAATGAGAGAAAAGATGTGTGAATGTATTTGAACTTCCAAAGTTTCAAAAAATGAGAATCTGACTTCCTTAAGCTAAATGACTAATTGTCCTCTGCTTTAAGTAAACTGATTTTACCTCTGTCCCTGGCATAACATAAAAGTCACCCATTTTGCTGGTCAATATACTTGAACTCGATTCCCTACTTTACCACTTACTCTTGGCAAGGTAACTCACCTTCCAGAGCTTCTGCATGTGTTTGCAGAATTGTATGGGAGTGGGACAATGTGGATGGAATGCTTAGAAATCGTCCTCGCTCATGGAAAGCACTGCTGTTAACCAGGAACATATCTGTGTGTCTGTCTTTCCCACGGCACTGAGTTCCTCAAATAGAGACCTACCACTGGCCTTTGCATCTAGGCCTACTCCTGCAGGTGCTCAATACGTAGAATGAAGAATTGATATAGCCACCTTATAGTAAAGGAATTCTTCTCCTGTGTCATCGGCCTTCCCAAGATAGTCAACCTTCTTTTTTCCTACAGCCTTCACTGTTTGTCTGCTTCAGATATGAATTAGGGAATAAAATGATTGAATAACACTTCCAGAAAGGTATTTTCCCAGAATGTTTCTATTGCATACTCACGTATTTTGTAATTAATAAACTCATTTTTTGAGCAGTTTTAAGATTACAGAAAAATGAAGCAGAAAGTACAGATTTCCCATGTGTCCTCTCACTCCCGTATTGTTAACACTGAGCATTTATCACTGACAAGCCAATACTGATACATTATTATTAACTAAATCTATAGTTTACTTTAAGTTCACTCTTTGGTGCATTCTATGAGTTTTGACACATGTATCAAAACATGTATACACCATTGCAATATCAGAGGGAGAATAGTTCAACTGCTCTAAAAATCCCCTGTGCTCTACCCATTCAGCCCTTCCTCCCTCCACCTTAGGCAATCACTGATCCTTTTATTATTTCCATAGTTTTACCTTTTCCAGAGTGTCATGTAGCTTGTCATACAATATGTAGCTTTTTCAGACTGGCTTCTTTTACCTAGTGATATGTATTTAAGTTTCTCCATTTCTTTTCTTGGCCTGATAGCTCGTTCCTTTTTATTGCTGAATAATGTTCCATTATGTGGATGTACCATTGTTTATTTATCCATTCACCTACTGAAGGACAGCTTGGTTGCTTCCAAGTTTTAGAAATTATGAATAAAGCTTCTGCATACATTCATGTGCAGGTTTTGTGTGGATGTAAATTCTCAAGTCATTTGGGTAAATACCAAGGAGTATGAGTGCTGGATCCTATGGTAAACAAATGCTTAGTTTTGTAAGAAACCACCAAACTGTCTTCCAAAGTGGACATGCCATTTTACATTCCCACCAGTAAGGAATGAGAGTTCATGCTGTCTGCATCTCCTCCAGCATTTCGTGTTATCAAAGACATGTACTTGAATCATTCTAGTAGGTATATAATGGTATCTCGTTGTTTTCATTTGCAGTTCTCTAATGGCATGATATTGAGCATAGTTTCATATGCTTTTTTGCCCTCTGTGTGTTTTCTTTGGTGAAATGTCTGTTCAGTTCTTACACTAATTAAAAAAAATTTTTTTTACATTGTTGAGTTTTAAGAGTTCTTTGTGTATTTTGAGTACCAGTCATTTGTCTGATATGTGTTTTGCAAATATTTTCCCCAAATCGTAGCTTGTCTTTTCATTCTGTTAGTGTTTTTTGCAGAGCAGAAGTTTTTAATTTTAATGAAGCTCAACTTAACAATTTTTTTTCCAGGGATTATGCATTTATATCTAAAAGTCATTGCCAAACCCAAGGTGATCTAGATTTTTCTCCTATATTTCTTTCTTTTTCTTTTTTATTAAGAAATCATTGATATGCAATCTTATGCTCAGGTTTCATATGAGCAACATTGTGGTTACTACATTCCCCCCTATTATCAAGTCCCCACCACATACCCCATTACAGTCACTGTCCATCAGCATAATAAG
Source organism: Smutsia gigantea (assembly GCA_032199065.1). NCBI lineage: Eukaryota > Metazoa > Chordata > Mammalia > Pholidota > Manidae > Smutsia > Smutsia gigantea. The sequence goes on from JAVSCE010008650.1 coordinate 13,826, forward strand.
CTGCTATAGAGTCACTACTTGTCTTCTCTGTGCTATACTTGCTTCCCCGTGCCCCCCTATGTGTACTAATCATAATGCCCCTTAATCCCCTTCTCCCTCCCTTCCCACCCATCCTCCCCACCCCCTTTCCCTTTGGTAACTGTTAGTCCATTCTTGGGTTCTGTGAGTCTGCTGCTGTTTTGTGCCTTCAGTTTTGCTTTGTTTTTATACTTCACAGATCAGTGAAATCATTTAGCTCTTGTCTTTCTCTGCCTGGCTTATTTCACTGAGCATAATACCCTCTAGCTCCATCCATGTTGTCGCAAATAATAGGATTTGTTTCTTCTTAGGGCTGAATAATCCATGTTTATATGTACATCTTTCCTATGTTACTTTCAGAAGTTTTATGGTTTTGCATTTTACATTTAGATATTTGAACTATTTTGAGTTAATTATGTGAAAAGTGTAAGATCTGTGTCTATATTCTTTGTGTGTGTGTGTGTGTGTGTGAGGATGTCCAGTTGTTCCGGCACCATTTGTTGAAAAGATTATCCTTTCTTCATTGAATTTCCTTGGCTCCTTTGTCCGAGATCAGTTGTCTCTATTTATGTGGGTTTATTCTGGGTCTTCTGTTCTTTTCCATTATGCTGATGTCTATCCTGTCGCCAGGGCCACACCACCTTTCACCTATACCCCACTGACTTGATTACTGTGCTTCATAATAAGTCTTAATGTTGGGGAGTGTCAGCCCTCCAACTTTGTATTTCAAGATTGTGCTGGCTACTTATATATTTTAAAGTAGTTCTATTGTTTTCAGACAAGTTACACATTCTTTAGAAAAAGTTAAACAATACAGAAAATAACATACATTAAAAGTTTATTATAGAAGATTGGTTCTTCGATGAGGGAAAAGATCAACAACAGAATAGGGGGAAAAAGTATCTGAATCATCAGTTTCAGAGAAAAAGAAAGCCTAATGCCCTACAAATATTTGTAAAAATGTTAGCATCTCTTCTAAGTTAAACTGAAAATAGCAATAAACCCTCATTTTCTTCTTTTATGACCATTATTCATCATGATAGAGGAAATGAAGAGTGGTATAAATTGGCATAAAAGGCATAAGAGGTTATTTGGCAATTTTTGCAGTGTGTGCTCCTTGCAGGAAGAAATTCGTTTCCTTCACACAAAATCCCAAGTGCTGAAAAACTGCCTGGCACATAGTATGTCCTCAGTAAAGTGATGTTGAATAAATTTGAAAAATTCAAAGCACTCTTGTTATTGACGGAAGAACTCTACTACTAGGAATTTGCCTAATGGATATATGTACAGGGTCTTTTTGTTGCAGCATTATTTGTAAAAGGCAAATGCTACCAACAGACTAAATACCTATCAATAGAGAAAACATTAAGTAAGTTCCTGTACACTCACACCATTGGATATAATGTAGCTACTTATAAAAATAAAGTAGATCTATATGAACTGAGTTGCAACAGTGTCGACAATATTATTGCTAAGTGAAAAAGCAAATTATGGAACAGTATCTATAGTATGAGAATATGTGAACTACAACAACATGTTTTCCGACCTGCACTGGAAGGAGTCATGTTACCCAGTAAGATTGTCTTTGGTGCTGGATGGAAGAAAGAGGGAAGAACACTTCCACTTGAAAGCCTCTTACTTGCTTATTTCTGCTTTAATATGAAGTACATTTCTATGATTTTTTCTTTTAAAATAATTCATTTTCAAAAAATACGTATGTGGAACTTTTTATGTAAAAACAGAAAAAGGGCAGAGATTTATTTATCTGAAAATACATTAATTATGTGAGGGAAATGATATTCTTATTTAAAAATCTGTTTCCAAAGCAAAAAGAAGAAAGTAAAACTCTCTTATAAAGATAACCTTAATATTAACAGTGTGATAAACATCCTTAGCTATTTCTTTATGTGTCTATACAACTACACCTAAAGGGTTTATCTTATTTATGCTGCTCTATAGTCTGATTTTTTCATCAAATGATATTCAGTGGCCTTCTATGTGAATTGGATTGTTTTCATAGGCATTACAGTATGTTACTGTATTTATGACTCATTTAGTAAACTGTCACTTATTTTTGAACATTATAAACAATGCTTCCCCATTCATTTTTGAAAAACAATGAATAGGCACAATGCAACATTTGAATGTATTTCTAAAATATAAAAGCAATACTGTGAAGAATAATGGGTCCATAATGTAGTCAGCGTTACCCTGAACACCTCAATTCCATTTCTTTTCCTGGCCTCCTTGAGAGAAGTACTATTTGGATTTTGGTTTATCATTACCTTGTTTTTCTTTAATGTTTTATCAAATATGTTTGCATCCTAAAAAATGTATTGTTTAGTCTGCAGGTTTATGCACTTGATGGGAGTGGAATCTTCCTCTGTAAACTCTTAGCGACTGGCAACCCTTTCGGTCTATATATACTTTCTGCTACTCATCCATGTTGTGGGTAGTTGGAGCGGGTCTTTCCACTGTGGTATGATATTCTATTGCATGAACTCACGATTTGTTTATCCGTTCTCCTTGTGGTGGTCACTCAGAGGTGAGTCCCATGGCCAGCACCACACCCTTGTGAATTTCTCCACCCTTGAGGGTGGATGGGACCTGTGCCTTGCTTCTCACCATCAGAATATGATGAAGGCTCTGGAATACCATTTCCATGAGCCTGTGACATAAAGCTCACTCTTGCTTGCATGCTCCTCCCTCGCTAGCTTTACAGAAGTAAGGGAGGCCCATGTGGCAAGTTGCTGCAGGCCTTTGGGAACTGAGGGTGACCTCCAGTGAACAGCCAGCAAAAAGCCAGGGTCCTAGGTCCTGCAAATGCAAGAAATGAACTCTGCCCTCGGCCCAAGTGACCTGTAAGTGTATCCTCTCGCAGTTGAGCCTCTGGAGACCAGTGTGTAACTGTTTGCACATACATATTCTGCATTTAAATGCTTGTCAATTACATGTGTTGAGAATATCTTCTCCCTGTGGATGGTTTTGTTTTCCCCACTTTTATGGTGACATCTAAACAACACTGAGTTTTCCAATCCAGAAACATGATACGTCTCTGCCATTAGTCATATTTTCTTGAATGTTCTTGGTAGAGTTTTATCATTTTCTCATATGAAATTTTCCTCATACCTTTTTTTGTTTGTTTATTCCTACTTAAATTATTTTCTTGAATTATCTAACAGGTTATGTTTTCTTTTGTATTCTCACATTAGTTTTTGTACATTAATAATATATTCGTCCCCTTCTTCTAAGTTACCTTTTTTGTTTTTCTTTATATTTGGGCAAACCTACTACTAGTCGGCCACCATTTTAGTGGACACATGATAGTCTCAAGAATATATTAAGTCTTTAGACTCTGAACTAGCCCTGTGCCTAGCTCTTTCAAGTTGCTTTTTGAACATGCGTGTGTGTAAGCATATGCATGTATCTGCATACATAGTTATATATGTGTAGGTACAGGTGACATAGAATGTGACAAGGATGGATGCATGCAGAAGGAGGCCCAAAAGCAAGCAGAAAGAAATACGTAGATGAAAGCAGATCAGAGGAAGAGAATTCAGTGGAAATATATGTGTAAAGATGGCTGTGGAGTGTGGGGATATATTGTTAATATTAATATGATTAATACTAATTATAATAGCAATTACTTACTGAGCAGCTATCCTGGACACTGTGCTCAGTGTTAGACGGATGTTAGTGATTTCACACCACTGACCCAACAAAGTTACTGCTATTTTCTCTATTTCATAGCTGACAGAACTGTGGCCTCAACTGGGCTGAATAACCTAAGACCATCCAGCAAGCCAGCAGCAAGCTGGGATTTGAATCCAGCCTGTTTGCGTCGAGGCCCTGGTTCATTCCACTTGGCTGTGCAGATGTTTGGTGATCTGGGCATTAAGCAAACATCAGTAGGCACACACAGAGGCCTGGACACATGTGTTCATGTTCATTGTAATGTTTACTATAGCAAAAAACCAATCTCATTATATAGGTAAATGGCTGACTAATCTGTGTTTCATCTGCACATTGACAATGGAATATAATGCTGTGCTTAAAAAGAATGGGTAGGTCAACAGGTACTGACTTGACAAATCCTCAGCCATACTAGTTAGAGACAGTGTCTTGCCAATGGGTTTCAGCCCCGGGCAAGTTCGCCATGGATTCAATGTGACCAAAGAAATTGACAGCAAAATGTTCTTGGGGTGAAAGGGTTATACCCAACTTTATTTCCTGGTGGCAGGTCAGTCACTAAAATCCCGTTCACTCAGAGCCAGTCTGCATGCAGCAAGTGTGTCTCTGCCTCTGGGCCTCTCTGCACAGCCGTCCCGCACAGCCGTCCCGCATAGCCGTCCTACACAGCCGTCCTCTGGGCCTCTGTCCTCTGTGCTGCCACCACTCCAGCCTCTGCTCTGCTCTCCTGCAGCCTTGCAGCTGTGCCACCATGTCACACCCAGAGCACTGGGCAGACCTCTTCATATAGAGTCCACAGCCATGTATTGCCCACAGGCGTGCAGTGAGCTAGTCAACCAGGGCCAGGTGAGAATCCTGGCCAAAGGAACTCTCATTTTATCCACAGACAGAAAGCATTTACAGAATAACACAATGATTATGTTACCCAGTGATTATTAAAATACAGAAAACAACACTTCATGGCGTCTACAAGTGTATTATTCCCATATAAAAATTCATCAAGCTGAACATGTGGAATGTGTGCAATTGGCTATATGCAAAATAAACCTAAATTTAAAAATAGATTGTGTCTACGTTTTCATGTGTATATGGAAATACACAGAAACTGGCCTGGGACAATACGTGCTCGATTTTTGGCAGTGGGTACCTTGGGGAAAGGGAGAACTCTTCTTTTTCTCTACATCTGTGTTTGAATATTTTAGAAAGGAGAATGCATTAATTGGCTACCTAATCAATCAGTCAATCAATATATATATATACCACGCTTTTAATTAAGTCAATAATAAATCACATAAAATAATTAGTTAATAGATAACAAAACTTAATAGACCACAAATACACTTTGGAAGAAAAACCAGCTGCTGAGGCCCCATGTAGAGACAGACCCATCTTCCCCCTAGGAACTGTCTCAGGAATATGTTTTCTCTGCTTTTGCCTGTCTGGAAACCAGCTAACTTCTGAGAGGCTTCCCTACGCCTAATCAGCAGCGGCCTGAGGGCAGCACGTGGAGGTGAGATATGAGGACCTTAGCCCTGCAAGAGGCCTGGCCCCACCCTGGGGCGCGGGGGCCCGCAGGGGCTCGGCAGGAGCCTGAAGGGGGCGCCTCGCTCTCCCTCGGCAGGGGCGGGGCGGCTGCTGGAGATGACCTGAGCACTGGTACTAATTAAAAAGCAACTGAATAATGAGAAATCCGATTACAATTAAATGGTAGTAACCATTTCCTACCAAACTGGTGAGGATTTGTGTCCTGGCTGTACACAACAGTGGCAGGGGCTGAGAGGCAAGGATGAGAGGGGAAGTTGAGCAAAAGCCAAAGGAGGCAGAGCTTTGCCAAACACACTAAGAAATTGGCCCTAAAAACGAGGGCAAGCCAGTAACAAGCCTCAGGCGGTGGGATCGCCTGGGCTCCTCCAGGGCAATGCGCTGAGCCCAGCCGGGCGGGAAGTGCAGGGAGCCGCCAGGAGGCTGGGCATCGACCAGGCTGACTCTTTTGGTACCTCGAACAGCGCGACAGCCGTGGGGGAGGAGACTCCTGGAGTCAGAGGGATGTTGAGAGAGATGTGCGAGCCCTCGGAGATCGGTTGCATGTACGCTGAAAGGGAGGAGGGGGCAGCACAGGCCTGTACAGCTGGGGTTCATATCCTAGGAATTATAGAATGAGGAACACATTGTTGAAATTAGAGCTTACACAGCTTGTGGGAGGAGCTGGGCAACAAACACCTGGCAAGGGCAGTTAGAGGGCCGGAGGAGTCCCCAGCCAGCTAGCCTGAGAAGCCCAGGATGTCCAGCCACTGAAGGGGGCTCACACAGGGGAGGCTGATGCAGGAGTCTTGAGGAAACATCTGCCTTCATGATTTCAAAAGCAGGCCTGCTGGTGGACCCGGGCTGCTGCTGGTCGGCAGGGCCTGCAGTCTGGAGGAAGAGCTGGAGGCAAAGCGGAGGCGCAAGGACACGCTGCAGCCTGCCAGGCACCTTGGCATGGTGGGTGGGGACCTCTCATTGAAGCATGACTCACTAAACAAAGCAGCATTCAGTGTAGTGCCCCCAGACTCCTTTCCAGGCCAACTCTAATCTGGAGCCACCCAGGGGAAGAGATTCTGGGAAACATGGTCTCCCACCTGACCAAATTAACAGTGGGAGAAGGGTCTGGAGGAAAGGTAGTGAGTTCCATTCTGGGCGTGTTCACTCTGAGTTGCCTGTGAGACATCCGCGTGGAGATGTCCAGTAGGCAGTTGGGCTGGTCCAGACTCCTTCAATATGCAAACAAGTTGTTTCAGGACTAGTTCTAATCCAGCCTGGGGGGAAAGAGTGGAATGTAGCTGTGGCTAACGACTGAGGAACTATAAATACTGGCCAGGAGTGAAGGCTGGCTAACAAAATGACAGTCCCAACAAAGTAACTTTCAGGCAGTGGCTTGGGGCAGTGAGACGGAGTGGGCAGGCTGTACAGGGCAGGGAGGACAGATGGACTGGGATGACGTACCCGGGAGGGACGGCAACTGATCTGCCCGTGATAGCCTCTTGGAATCACTCTTTGGAATGAACTATGACTTATAAGAAAAAATTTACTTGATTGTCACACCTCTTTTTTTTAATCCTATTATGTGGGCCTAAGACAGTGTATTTAATGAATGAGTCTTCTCTCAGAAATTTCAAAGACAAGTTTGTTCCTCAATACAGTTTGTGACCTTATTGCTTCACAGTCCTTCCGAATCATAAAGCGAGTTCAGAATGAGGTTCCAGGTGACGTAGTCAACATTCCGCACAGAGAGGCTGACCACCGGGTCACTGGAATCCTCTCCTCTGCCATTACTACCATGTCCCCCACCTCTTCTGCCACTATCACCATCACTACCCAAGTTGGAGGAACCAAGTCTGGGGAAACACGGTAAAGAGAGGGCAAAAGAAGGTAACGATTCCAAAGGCCCAGGGACATTAAGAGGGCTCTCAGGTGCATTCCCTACATTTTTATTTGATAGCACATGTGTTGTCAATGGGCAACTGTACCTGCGTATTCTATTTCCTCCACTTTCTTCATTACCAAATGAAATCCTGGCTTCTTGGTAGACTGTGTCCATGGAGGAGTGTTATATTCCTCTGACCACTTTATACAAAAGAGGGCTTATTCTCCAAATTCGCATCCCTCTCTATACTTGTTTTCAGCTATATTTTCATGACAGTACTTATCTCTACCTAGTATTATGTTCATGTGGTTCTTTACTGTGTATCTTTTGTATCTAAACATAAGCTTCGTCACAGACCATCCTGTTTTGTTCGCTGCTGTATCCCCAGCAAATAAAACAGTACCTCGCCCATTGAAGGTCCTCCAGTCTCTGTTGGATGAATAAATGAATGAATGAATGAACAGATGAATGACATTACTTTCTAAGAAAGGTTCCATTATGGCTGTCCCCTGTATACAGAAAAATAAAGTTCTGATATAAGGGATTGCCTGTTGGCCAAATCATAGTACATGGGTGCCTTACATAAAGTCCCAACAGGTCCTCAAGCCTCAGAAAAACTGTATCCTTTACATGAATATTACCAAATAATAGCAATTAAAAATATTTTTTCTATACATTTTGGTCAGAAGAGCTTAAAAGCTTTGCCAGTATCTGTTTATTCCCCCTACTTCCTGCCAGCCGGTGCACTGCCTTTGCTGGGTCCTCTCCTTCCTTCTGCCTGCTAACTGGTCATTCTCTTGGATTTGTCTTGGGCCGCTTGCTGATAGCTCTCGACTGTGAGGTCTCCCAGGCAGCTTCTCAGGTCTCGGGACGCCACTCCTAGGTAGATGAAGGGTGAGGTCCCCGGTTGGGCCCTGTAATGGTGCTTTGTCTGTGGATCCATCGGACCTGTGTAAATTTTTGTATGCACGTATGGATGGCACTGCAAAGTCCTCCTCTTACAGCTTCAGGGGCAGCACACAAGCCTTATCCATCTGGGCCTCTTCAGTACCAGGCCCAGTAGCTGGCTTATTGTAGGTATGAAGAAGTGAATGGATGTGCATCAAATTTGTTGATGAGACTGTAGTATTTATGAGTGAAATTGATACAATTTAGGGGTTTGCTTTAAAATACTCCAGTTAAAAATAAATGAAATAAAGTGGCTGAGGACACAGATGAAACAAGGGTGAAAAAAATGTTGATTATAGTTGAAGCTGGCGATGGGCATATGGCGCGGGTTGGGGGGGGGGGCTCATTCTTCTCTTCTGTTTTTGTGTTTTAAAATTTTTCCATTAAAAAAAGAAACAAAAATGTGTTGGTGAGTGAGGCAAAGCCAGGAAGTCTTGCTAATAGGCTATTAGATCTAGAAGCATTTATGAAGTGGAAATTTGTAAGTAAAATTTTACTGTAGGGATGAGTAGCTGTAGCCAATTCAGCTGTGCCCTTTAGGCAACTGAATACAAGTAAGTAGAGTGTCAAAGCACTCCACACTTGTCAGAGATTTGCTTGTTTCTTTCATTTTTAATTATATTGCCAAGTGTAAACTATATATGAAGGTTGCTAAAGCCTTTTTGCCTATCACATGGTGCACCATTTTATTTATCATTCATCATAGAAATATTTCCTTCCTAAAAATAAGATTTTGGCAGGGTGTATAGGATGAAAATTCTACTGGCAAGAATCTTAAAGGCATTTGCCTATTTTCTATACCCATTTGTTTATTATTTTACTTATGCATTCCTTTTTAATTTGCATATATTTCTCAAAATGGTGCTCCATTTTTCCAGTTTATTATTTATTAAACTGAGTCACATAACTCTAACCAAGCAATTATATACAAATTTACCACAACATATAGTAAATACACATTACACAATACTGAAGTTGCCAGATTCAGTTTCTGCTGTTAAAAAAATTCCTCCCATTGATTGATTGATTTTTTCTTGAATTAGTTTTATATAGAACACATTTCTTCTTATGCATTACAATTTTTTTTATTAAAGTACTGCTGATATACAATCTTATGTTGGTTTAAAATATACAACACAGTGGTTCAACAGTTACCCACATTTTTAAATCCTCACCCCCTCTAGTGTGGTTACTATCTATCAACATAGTAAGATGTTACCAAATCATTGACTGTATTCTCCATGCTGTACTACCATCCCTGTGACCAACTTATATTGTGATTGCAAATTATTGTACCCCTTTATTCCTTTTACTCTCCCCCCCATCTGCCCCAATCCCTTCCCCTTGGTAACCAATAATCCCTTCTCAGTGTCTATGAGTCACTGTTATTTTGACCTTTCTGTTATGCCTTGTTTTTATATTCCACACATAAGTGAAATCATATGGTATTTGTCTTTCTCCCCTTGGCTTATTTCATTGAGCATAATATCCTTTAGATCCACCCATGTTGTTGCAAATGGCAAGTTTTCTTTTTTATGGCTGAATAATATTCCATTATGTATATGTACCACATTTTTATCCATTCATGTACTGATGGACACTTAGGGTGCTTCCATATCTTGGCTACTGCAAATAAATGTAGGGGTCGTGTATTACAATGTCATGTCTATATGTAATTTGTTTTCCTCTGGTACAGTTCTCAGTGTCCTTTTCCTTTAGGGTAGAAGGAGCAGGCATTCTTTGAGTGTTCCCTTTTGTCAACTGCTTCACTGTTTATCTCATTTGATGTTAAAAACAAACCTGTTTGCTTTACAGCTAAGCAAGCAGATGCTCAGAGAAACTAAGTATCTTGAGTATAGTCATATAGTTGGTCAGTGAAGGCAGTTTTTTGTTAGGTTTTTTTTTAAATCCAAAGTCTGCATTGTTCATAGTATATTGTTTTGTCTCTCCATATTCAAACTTTCAGTATTTGGACTTTCAATACTAGGCCATGAAGTTATATTGGGTGAAAATGTCAGATTGTGAGATGGACTGAACTATGTGAACCTGCTGACATTTCAGATTAGATTACATATATACATATTACATGGATAAATATATTAATGTAATTAATGTTAATACATATGAATGATATTTTGATATATTTTAATCAATGTATATATTAATAACACATTCATACATTATATTAATTAACATCAATGTATATTACACATGCATTTCAATTACTTGGATAACAAGTAATTCTACTTCTGGGACTGGGATTTGGGAGTGGGATTGGTAGACAAGGAGAACATTCTTTCCTTTCTACTTTGTATCTTTCAGTGTTGAACTTAAAAAAAATGGCTATGTATTACTTTATGCTAAAAGACATTATTGTTATTGTTAGTGACTATCATTTTCTCATTAGTAAATGGGCTCATTTCTGATCTCAGCCATCCACATTCTTTAAGTACCTATCATTATGCCTGGGATGTTTTCAGGCCCCATGGGCTCCAGTCCTTCTTACTGTAGGCCCCGCCCCTCATTACATGGAACACATTAAATGTACCCATACCAAATTCAGTTTATATATGAGTTGAGTTGAAGTTCACTAGTTTTCAAAATGTCCCATTTCATAAACATTTAAAGCTACTAATTTTTATTTTTCAGGTTTTAAAATATTTTATAGCCAAAGCATTTTCTTCAGGTCTCTTAGCATTCCCATGGTCCTGTGCAAAGATCTCATACCCTAGTAATTGAGCATAAAATGGCCCCATGTGCTGAACACTGTTCTAGATGTGTCTGATAGGAAGGCATGTAAGAAAGGGCGCCTGCTCTCCAGAAAATTTTTATCCAGTCCATATCTTCTCTTTCCTTTCCTTGGTCTATACCTCGTTCCCATTGTAGTCCTTAAAAATTCTATCCTACTGCCAATTTTTTTCATTATTCAGTTTGGCTTTGGCATCTCCCATTCATTTTCTTGCAAACTCTTTAATTGGGACAAAAATATTTTAGGCAAGACAAAATGGAGTGCAAAAATAATTATGGTCATATTTGAAATCAAACTCCTAGGTCTCAAGCATATACCTTCACACATTTGGGATAAAATATTGTGCTGATTTCTCTATTTGTTCTTAGACATCTAGCTGAATTGGTGGAGATTTTGTCTAATTTCATCCAGGCATGCCCGGGTCAATCACCAATTCACTGAATACTTGCTATGTGTTTTTTGGGGAATCATGTAAAGATGCATCAGAATACCCAGTTCTAGGCCTATATGAAATCTGAGGAGCCGAAACAAATTGCAAAGATAAGGGCTTGCTTGAAGAAGTTTTCATTGCATCATTCCTGGCATATAAGTCTCTTTCGTCCTGTTTACAGAATGCTTTTGGAATCAAGGGAATGAAATATGAGAAAATCAGCGTTTGATTCATATGCGGAACTCCCACTTTTGGTGAAAAGGAAGGATTTTAGAAGAAAGAGATCATCAAGAGACTTGGAAGACCACGATGAGCAGAACGATGATCAAACAGCCACATTTCCCTGTTCCCTGTGCAACCGTGAAATTCACGTACCTGGGATTTTCTTCCATAAAAAGCAACATGCAGCTCTGGCCACACTGGGCTTTCAGTGGATGGGTGAAAAGAAACCAGGGCCCTCAGTGATCACTAGGCAGAGACAGCTTATAATTACTAAACTACTGTCATCTTCTACATTCACAGAAAAAACCCTACAGAGTGTTAATAATGCTTTTGAGCTACTTTGGAAGAAACAAATGCCCGCATACTATAAGATCACTGATAACATTCACAGAAATACCCTATATTCTCAAAAAACCTTCCACTTCTTAATTAAAGGAATAGCCATTTGTGAAGACAGGAATTCTACATGGAGAACTGCCATGAATGATAAATTCACTGTAGTGAATAATTTTGGCAAAAAACCCAATGTGTGTTTTTTGGGTTTGTTTGATGGACATCATGGTGCCTCAGCAGCCGCCTTGACGTCAACAGAGCTCCCAGTCTTACTTCTGCATCAGCTTTCCAGATTTGATTCTTCCTACCAGATGACCCCTGAAGAGCACAAAGTAATCAATTCCTTCCACACACTGTTTAGGGAAGACTACTTAGCTACAGAAGACCTCTTCTCCTCCATAAACAAAAGGACAGAAGAATTGAAGTGTGAGTATGAGGATATACACAAAGCCTTTGCGAAAGCATTCTGGAGAATGGATAGGCTTCTACGTCTTGGAAGGAAGGAAGTATCCAGGGTCCGATGGAGTGGCTGTTCCGCAGTTACTTGCCTACTGGAAGGCAGCATCAAAAGTCCCTTTGCTAAGAACTGGAGAAGAATCAATGACCGTAATTGCTTGGCAGAGAGGTTCCCTTGCCAGATAATTTCTGGAATACTACACATTGCAAACACTGGTATGTATACTGAATGACACTACATCACACATTTTCTTATTCCTGGCAGCAAAACCTCTCATGCTTCCAGAATTAGTGACACATTATTTAGTGACTTATTAATGCTCAGAAATTTCACTAACCCATTTAAGGAATGATCAATAGCCACAGTTTAAATGCAGAGTGCAGATATATAAAAAAATTGCAGTTATTTTTTTAAGGAGACACGTACATTAAATAAGGTGACCAAAACATTAAATTTCCTAAGTGGGATAGCAATACCACTACTGATAAAGGCAAAGCAAATATATTACATGTGTGTACAGCTCAATACACAAAAAACATTTCCCACATTTCCCTTTTTCAGGAGAATGGAAAGTTCTTTGAGGTATTGTTAGTATTGTTATTCAAACTGGTGAGTATTCTGACATTTCCAACAGGTCACTCTTGGACTTACTGGCCAAGTAACATCAAATTCATCTTAGAGAAAAGAATAATTCATGCCTCAGCTTTAGAGCCGTATATTCTCTTCTCCAAAAATTTGGCTGTATCCTTTTAATTTTATTTCAGGAAGCAGTTCTTTTGACCTTCAGTACTTAAGTTCTAGCTTAGGAACTTGTCAAAATGGAAATCTCAGAGGTAAGACAGTTTTAGCAAAGTTAACCTGAGTTTCATGAGATAATAAAGTAGGGTTCCACCAGCCCTTCCATGGACAGAATTATTAAAGAGAGTGTCCACTTACTGAATATGAAATACAGAGTAATTTCTCACTCAGTCTTACAAGAAACCCAGTATCTGAAGGCATTTAAGTGTTGTTTTAAAAAATTTTGACATACAACATTGTCAAATTTAAGGTGTACAATAAATTGACACATTTGCCTATTTGATTGCCATTGTAGTGGTAATTAGCATCTGTAATACCTTACATAATTATCATTTCTTTTTAGTGGGAATAATTACATTCTAGTCACTTAGCAAGTTTGATGATTGTAATACAGTATTGTTCTCCTTATTCCTACACTGTGCATTAGATCTCTATGGCTTATTTACTAGTTTTGAACACTGTCTGTCCCCCTACCTCCCTCTATCTAAATGTTAACCCAATTTTCCAGATGAGAAAATAGAAGCTTGGAGAGCTGAAAAAATTTGGTCAAGTCTTAGAGGTACTAGGGATGGGAACCAGAAACCAAGCCCACTGTATCATGCTACCGTCCAGCGGGCGCGGAGGCCTGGGCCTCAGGGAGTGGGACTTTGTGGCAGAGAGGGCTCCGAACAAGGGCCGGATAATCACAAAGACCCTTACGGTGCCGAGGCTCCTGAAGTCAGCCTGTTTCTGATCTGGCTCTGGTTCTGAACCCAAAATGAGAACTCTAGATTAAGCAGTATCGAGAAGCCAAGGGCAATGCCAGTTCGTGTGGAGTCTTGTCATTTCTCAGGCTGTATGCAGGGGCTACAGAGGGCTGCAGAGAATGGCCTGCTGCATGCACAGAGAGTTTTCAGGTTTCAGACCTATCTGGGAACTGACCCACATCCTTGGACTTGGGACCTCTATTAGAAAATATCATTAGATGTCAGGATTCTTGTTAAATTAAAGGAGAAATTATGAGATATTCACTAAGTAGACACTGTCATTAAATGTCTAGTTTACTATGATTCACTACTTCCAGGCTCACTGCTGTGTGGCTGGTTCTGATCTCCAGGTCAAACATTTGATCTAATTTGCAGGCTTAGATAATTGTGTTAACTGTTTCATTTAGGCATCCTTCATTTTAATAGATACTAATATGCAGGGGAAAAAAAAATCCAACTTGTGAAAGGGAGGTAATGATATATGATACAAAAGTTCTCTTAAAAGAAAGTGATTTAAGTGGGTTACAAAAATTTCTCACTCTATTTATCAAGAGCATATTTTGTATTTTATAAAACAAGACTTATAATTACAGCAAGGGAAATAATTTTTCCTGTTTGAAATTGGTGAAATACCCATGTCATCACAACTCTGGAATTAAAAAAACAAAGACACCTCACTTTATGAGGCATGAGTACAATGATGAAGTCACTGAATAAATGTTGAATCTGTGCATGTGCAAAAAGATATTTCCAAAGTGACATTCTTGATTTTTTTGTTCTTAGCATTGCCCATCTACATTGCATTTTCTAATTTCTCTTGGCGCTCTCTTATTTCAATGAATCCTCATACAATTAAAACACCAACAAATGTATTTGTACAGAATACATAATTACACATTTCCCCTAACATCAAAGAAACCACAAATTTCACATTTCTAATTAACCACAGTAGTTCCTTATAAACATAAGGGATCCTTATTTGATCCCTTCAATCAGTTACCTCAGTGCTGTTATTTTTAATAGCCTATTGGGATATAGTTCACTAAGCACACAATTTACACATGCAAAGTGTACAACTCAATAGTTTTTAGGATATTCCTGATTATGTGCAACTAACATCACAGCCAATTTTAGAACATTTTTGTCATCTCAAAAGAATACCCTTTAGCAATTAGCTCCCCAAGCTCCCGTTTCTGCAGGACTATCACAAATCTATATTTTGTCTCTATACATTTCCCTATTCTGACATTCCATATAAATGGAATCATAATTGTGTCCTTTTGTGACTGGCTTCTTTCACTAAGCATAGTGTTTTGAGGCTCATCTACGTCATAACATGCATCAATCCTTTCCTTCCCTCTTATTCCTGAATAACATTTCATGGTATAGATACACCACATTTGCTTATCCATTTATCAGTTGATAGCCATTTGAGTGGTTTCCAATTTTTGGCTATTATGAATAATGTTGGAGTCAACATTGTGCACAATTTTTTTTATTAAGGTATCATTGATACACAATCTTATGAAGGTTTCACATGAGCAACATTGTGGTTATAACATTCACCTACATTATCAAGTCCCCCCCACCTCATTGTGCACAAATTTTTGTATAGACATGTTTTCACTTCTTTGGGTATATACCCAGGGGTGGAATTGCTAGGTCATAAGATACCTCTACATGGAACTGCCCAACTGTTTTCCATAGTGGCTGCACCATTTCACTGTCCTACTAGTTATGTATGAGGTTTCTTTAATTTTTCCATTCTCTCACCACTGTCATTTTTTTATTCTCGCCATCTTGGTATGAAGTGGTATCTCACTGTGATTTTGATTTGCATTTTTTTCATGACTAATGATGTCGAATACCTCTTCATGTGCTTATGAGTCATTTGAATATCTCCCTTGGAGAAATAGCTATTTACATTTTTTGTCCATTTTTAAATTGGGCTGCCTATTGTTGAGTTGTAAGGTTCTTTTTATATCTGAATCCAAGTTCCTTATCAGATATATGATTAGGAAGCACAGGTATATCTTGTTTTATTGTGCACTTTATTGCACTTCACAGACAGTTCATTTTTTACAAACTGAAGGTTTGTGGCAACAATGTATTGGGCAAGTCCATTGGCGTCATTTACAAATTAAAAGTTTGTGGCAACTCTGCATTGGGCAAGTCTGCTGGTGCCATTTTTCCAACAGCATTCACTCACTTTGATTGTTATGTTTTGGTAATTCTCATAATATTTCAACACTTTTCATTATTTTATCTGTTATAATGATTTGTTTTCAGTGATTATGACTTGCTGAAAACTCAGATGATGGTTAACACTTCTTAATAAAAAAGTATTTTTAAACTAGTTATGTACATTGCTTTTGAATACATAATGCTATTGCACACTTACTAGACTTCAGTATAGGGTAAACATTAACTTGTATATGACCAGAAAACCAAAAACTTCATTTGACTTGCTTTATTGTGGTGGTCCAGAACTGAACTCACAATATCTCTGATGTATGCCAGTATTATATTTTAATTCCATGGGTTGTCTTTTCTTGATGTCCTTTGAAACAAAAATATTTTAATTTTGATGAAATCTAATTTATCAATTTTGCTGTTGCTGCTTGTACTTTTGGTGTGAAATCTAAGAGACGACTGCCTAATCCAAGGTCACAAAAATTTACACCAGTGTTTTCTTCTAGGAGGTTTATAGTTTCATCATCTGCATTCAGGTCTGTGATCCATTCTGAATTAATTTTCTGTCCTGGGGTAGGGGTACCAACTTCATTCTTTTCTATGTGGATATACAGCTGTCCTAGTAACAATTGCTAAAGATTATTATTTTCCCATTGTATTGTCCTGTTCTTGAAAATCAATTGACAAATGTAAAGGTTTAAAGCAAAGGTCTCAATTCTGTTCCATTGACTTATGTCTACATTGTCTTGACTGCTTAAGTTTTATAGTAGGTTAAAATTGTTAAGTGGGAGCTTCTTTTTTCTTTTCAAGGTTGTTTTGCCTATTCTGAGCCTCTTGCTTTTCCATATGAATTTTAGTATCAGTTTGTCAATTTCTCAAAAAGATCTAGCTGATATTTTGATATTGTGTTGACTCTGTAGACCAGTTTGGGGAGTATTGGCATTTAACAGTATTAAATCTTCTGATTAAATGAATGTATTTCCATGAAGATTTTATTTAATTTCTTTCAATGATTTGTAGTTTTCAGTGAACAGCTCTTGATTTGTTAAATTTATTCATAAGCATTTTATTCTTTTTGATGTTATTTTAAATGCAATTGTTTTCTTGATTTCATTTTCAGTTTAACACTACTGTGCAGAAATACAACTGATTTTTGTGTACTGATCTTGTTTATTCTACTAGTTTTGTTTCTTTGTTTGTTTGGGGGAAGATTCTCTAGGATTTTCTATGTAAAAAGATCATGACAGCCACAAATAGAAACTTTTAAATTCTGCCCAAATTGGATGCCTCTGATTTCTTTGGCTAAAATTTTCAGTATAACCTTAAGTGGAAGTGTTGTGACTCAACATCCTTTCCTTGTTCCTGATCTTATGAAAGCATCCAGTCTTTATTATTATAAATGATGTGTTGGTGTGTGTGCTGTGTGTTTTATGTTGTTTTGTGTGGTGTGTCATTAAGTATGTTAGCTTTTTTTTTTGTATATTGAGGAAGTTCCTTTCTATTTCTAGTGTTTTTATCAAGAAAGGGTGCTGGCTTTTCTCAAATATGCTTTCTGCATCTGTTGAGGTGCTCATGAATTCTTCCATTTCTTCTATTAGTATATTGTATTATGCTGACTGAAATCCATATACTAAGCAAAACTTGCCTGCCTGAAATAAACCCCACTTGGTCTTGGTGTAGAGTCTTTTTATATTTGCTGGATTTGTTTTGCTAGGATTTTGTTGAGGATTTTGCATTTATACTCATAGGTGACTTTAGTCTGTGGTTTTCCTTTCTGGTGAAACTTTGGTCTGGTTTTGATAGCAAGGAAATACTGGACTCATAAAATGAGTTAGGAAATGTTACTTCCTCTTTTACGTTTTGGATGAATATGTAGAGAACTGATATTAATTCTTCCTTACATGTTAGCCAGGATTCACAAGCAATTTTTTTTTGTGGTGAGTTGATTACTAAATCAACCTCTTTACCCACTGTAAGGCTATTCAGATTTTCTATTTCTTCATGAGTCAGTTTCAGTAGTTTTTCCTTTTTTGGAATTTTTCCCATTTCATCTAGGTTATCTAATCATTCATCGTGTTACATTATACTTTTTGATTTTTGTAAGATTGGTAGTAATATTCTGTCTTTCATTCCTCATTTTAGTGATTGGCGGCTTCTCTCTTTTATTTGTGGCCTAGCTAAAGGTGTGTCGGCGTAGATCTTTTCAAAGAACCAACTTTAGTTTTTGGTAATTCACTTTTTTTTTTTTTGGTGTCTGTTTCTGTTTCATCTATTTCCACTCCTTATTATTTCTCCTTTCTTCTGCTGGCTTTTGATTTTCTGCTTGTTCTTTTCCTAGTATCTTAAGGTGAAAAGTTATATTATTCATTTGCAATCTTTTCTCTTTTTTAATAGGTAGGTACAGCTATACTCTTCCCTATGAGCACTGCTTCACTTACAGCTTTTTAAAGTTCATGTATATTATTTTTTTTCACTTATTTCAGTGCATTTGACTTCCCTTTTGATTTCTTCTGTGACCCACTGGTTATGAGTATGTTTAATTTGCACATATTTGTGAATCTCCCAATATCCTTGTTATTGATTTGTAATTTCATTTCATTTTGGTCAGAGAACATGCTTTGTTATGATTTCAATCCTTTTAAATGTATTAAGGCTTATTTGATGGCCTGATATATGGTCTACCCTGGACAATGTTTCATGTGCAGTCAAGGAAGTATATTATGCTGTTTTTTAGGTGGAATATTCTTTAAATGTTTGTTAGGTCTAGTTGTTTTGTAGTGTTCAAATTTTCTATTTCCTTATTCACTTTCTGCCCAGCTGTTCTATCCATTATTGAAAATAAGGCTTTGATGTCTGCAACTATGATTGCTGAATTGTCTATCTTCAAGTTAGTTTTCGTTTCCTGCACTTTGAGACTTTGTTCTTAGATGTATATACCTAAGATTTATAGTTATGTCTTCCAGCTGGATTGACTCAGTTTGATCGGTAGTACCAGTTTCTGTATTAAAATCTAGCATTAATAGAGCCTTTCCGGCTCTCTTTTCCTTACTGTTTGCCTTCTTCCCCATCCTTTTACTTTCCATTTATTTGTCTTTGAATCAACAGTGTTCCTCCTTAGACAGCATATAGTTGGATCTTACTTGTAATAGTTTTCTGTAGCTGCTGTTAAAAATTTACCATTTACTTGGTGGCTTAAACAACACAAGTTTATTCTCTCACAGTTCAATTCTCAATTGGCATAACTGGGCTGAAATCAAGGAGTCATCACAAACCTTGGAAAGAATGTTACTTGCTTCTTCTAGTTTTTGATTCCCAGGATTCCTTGGGTTGTAGCCCCATCACTCCAATTTCAAATGTGCCTTATTAAGCACATTTCCTTTTCTTCTTGTGTCTGTAGCCAATCTCACTCCTGTGATCGCATCTAGAGCCTACCTAGACAATCCAGTGTTAAGCATCTCAGGATCACTGATCACATCTGCAGTCATTGCCATAAGGTAACATTCATTCAGAGGCTCCGGGGATTAGTTCCTGATATCTCTGGGGCCCTTAGTCTGCTACCATGTTTCTTTTTCCATCCTGTCAATCTATGCCTTTTTATTCAGTATTTGTCATTTACTTTTACTGTAACTAATTATAGGGTAAGGATTCATGTCAAGACATTTTGCTGTTTGCTTTGTCTTCTTTATCTATTCCTCCGTTACGTTACTTCTTTCTACTGTGTTAGATATTTTCTGGTATCCCACTTTAATTCCTGTTTCTCTTACTATATAAAACTTTTATAGTGGGTGTCCTGAGGATTACAATAACATTATAACTTAAAAATAACTTGGCTTGGATTTATGCCAACTTAGTTTCAACATGTATGTACATCTTTGCTACAATACAGCTCTATTTACACCCTCCTCCTCTGTATTTTATATTCAGACTTACATCTTTATGTTACAAGCAGTTTCATAATTATTATTTTATGCAGCTTTCTTCTAAATCAGGATTAGAAAAGCATTAACAATAAAAATACATTTTTGCTGTTTTGTATTTGCTTATATAGTTAACTTTGTGTGGGTTTGATAGTCTATTTTTAAATTTTTAGTCTGAGGGACTCCCGTATTTCTTGTATGGCAAGTTTGCTATTGATGAATTCTGCTTATGTGGGAATGTCTTAGTTTCTTCATTTTTAAAAAGAGAGTTTTGCATTTTGAGTATGTTGCCTCTGCCATCTAGCCTCTATGGTTTCTGATGATACATAAGCTACTAAGCTACTATTACTCAACATCCTCTGTATGGGTCACTTTTCTCATGCTTCTTTCAAGACTGTCTTCAGCTTTTGAGTTTGACTATGATGTGTTTAAGTACTGACTTCTTTAATTTATCCTGCTTGGAGTTTGCTAAGCTTCCTGACTATAATGTTTTTGATTGAGTAACTTTTGGCCATCACTTCTTCAAATACTTTTTTCCACATTTTCCTCCCTCCTCTCCTTTTTGACTCCCATCAGGTATATGTTTGTATGCTTGCTGGTGTCCTACCGGTGCCTAAGCCTGTTTGTTTTTCTCTTCAGGCTGGATCATCTCAATTCACTAGTTCTCAGGTTGCTGATTCTTCTGCCAGTTCAAATCTGATGCAAACTTGTTCCCTTAAGCCTATAATTCTACTTCAAAGGGGCTTTCTTACAAGCTTCTAACAGATGGCTCTGAAGTGAAACATTTATAGCGTCATCTCTTTTGGACAGCCTTTCCTTGCCTGTTTACCCCTTCGTGGAACAAAGGAATATAACCTTTATCAAGTGCATATTAAATCACCTTCTTAAATCCTCACAATAACCTTGACAAAACATAACATTGCAGGTGGAAAATTTTACATAGGCGGAAAATCTTGTTCAGGGAAATTAAGTGGCTTAATGACAGTCACACAGACACAAAGTTGGGATTAAAGTCCAAGTGTCTCAGGGTCCTAAATCTTTCCACTTCCCCATGCTGTTTCCTCTAAACCAAACCATCTTTTTATCCCAGAGCAGTCATGCATTCTAGGTATGTTTCCTTACCACCACATAAAATTACTCTGTTCTAGGTCTTTCTTAAAACTTTCCTGTGATCTTCAACAGTCTGACCTTGTTGGCTGTATCTGAAAAAAAGTCTTGATCTTGCCCATTCAGATGCAGAAAGGTTCCCTGTTTGGGGTTCTAAGGTCACTCTGAAGTTTATGGGGATACTCTTCCTTTTCACAAGTTGGAGATAACCCAGCAACTGCAGGAGGCAGTTACATCATAGAGCAGTTTCCCCTGACAACACATGCCATCTTAAAAAGGCTTATGCATCATCTCACGGCAGTGTTTTATTCCGCACTATTAATGTCCCTAAACATGTTGCTCTTCCAGAAACCATGTTCCTTTTTTTTTCTGGTAACATTTTCTGAAGAGCACAATCTCTCTAAATACTGAAAGCTGGTTAACTATTATGCCTAAAAAAATTGAATTCTTAAGCTCAGATTCACTAGAACTCTGTTAAGTAAGGGTCTTTATCACACAGTTCACTGCTTATTCTCTTTTCCTCCACTTACAGAAACCTTGCCTTAAAGCCAATCTCTTCTCCCTTTTAAACTGTCATGACTTGCTCCTCTTTCTTCAGTTCTCCATACACATGGACATAGTGTTATTTTTAAATCATCCTCCAATTTTCCATCCTACTTGGGGCTTTTTGTTCATTATTCTATTCTAGCCTTCAGCTTAATGTAGTCAACTGCTTTCAGCAATTCCATCTGCAGCTGACAGTATATGCAACCATAGGTTCAAGAAATAAAACTAATTCTGCATATGATTTTTCTCCTTGTCTGTTCCATCAAGACTCTCTCGACCCCAGTCACACTTATCCTCTATTTCCTGGGTTATGGGTGAGTCATTGAGAAACACCAGGTACCTCCCCTTCACTTTCTCTGTCCATCATGTACCCACTTACACAGGTTAAGGATGTCAGTTATTTGGAAAGTGCCGTTTCCTTTCATCAGGATGAATTAACTGTCCAAGGAATTAAATAACTTACGGTCAGACAGCAAGTCAACGATAGTACACAAACAACAACTAGGGCCTAATGTCTCTTCTTCTGGAAAATTTTGTTGTGCCGAGCCCAAGTATGTTCACAATAGTCAGATAAGCCAAAATAGTATTTCCTATTCTTTAACTCGGCAATTAAAAAAAAAAAGGCAAGTGGTGCATAAAGCTGTATTCATTAACGCCTGCAGAGACAGCCATAATCAAAATACAGGTGTACTGCCCTTCCACTGTTAACTCGTTATTCCATTAAATTCTTTCCAAATCACACAGCAGAGAAACAATGCCTTTTCTTTTTGCTGAATTGGCTTTGGCTTGCCATATGCAAATGAACGGTTAGGAAGTCAGTGGATTTGACTATTCTGAGTCAAAGTATGTCCCCTATGTTTTCAGAGCTGTGACTGCACTATTTATGTATGTGCACACAAAAAGACATTTTCAAATTAAAAAAGGTATCAAAGCATATGTCCTAATAGAACAATTCAGTTTACCCAGTTGGCATGCTCAGTATCATTCCAGCTGCTTTTGGTATAGCATTAATTTATGACTCAGCAGAAGTCAAGAATTATTTTACTGATTTACCTGCAAATCATAAGTAGGATGACCAGCAGAAAAGACAAGTTAATAGAAAATTTAATAACCATACTGAAGAAAGAGGTCATGTAGTTCTTAGGACTATTATAGATACAGTTCTCAGGTTTTCAAAAATTTCCACATATATCATCATCCTTTGGCCTCAGCCAAAAGCTCAGAAATTAACAATTCCCTTTATGTAAATAAGCCAAAAGCTCAGCGTAGGCCTAACACTAACGCTTTACCAATTTACACACGTCCTGTCCAGTCCTATTAGTTGTGTGGACTTCAGCCTTCTAAAATCTAAATTCCTTTACTTAAAATATTGGGGGATTAGAATCAAACACCTGCAGCTTCTGATTCTGTATAGGACCATATCTGAAATCAGAATATTCTAATGTACATTTTGCATGATTCCAGAAATTTTAACTCTTATCTCAGAATAATTTAGATACCCTTTTACAAGTGATAAATGATTCTGTATCCAGGAAAACTATTGCCTCTGCTTGAATATATAATTATGTTACAATTAAAACTAGCAACAAATATTTTTTTTCTAACAAACTAAAAAAATGCTATGAATCTTTTTTTATTAACCAAAGTAAGTTTTGGTAGTACAATCATGCCTCCATCTGTTCAGAGTATTATGTTTAGATTTTCTTAAGATGTCAATGTCAAACACATCATAGGTTCATCTAAACCATGAACAAACTACAGCTTTTAAGATTCTAGTTTTCAAAGGGTTTAATATTGGCTAGCCATTACCCATTTAACACTACTCGCATTACTTTTTCTTTACAGGGCCGACTTAATTTCTTTTTAACCATACACAACAGGAACCTAAATGAGACTGATATTACCAGTGGCATT
This sequence comes from Smutsia gigantea, assembly GCA_032199065.1. NCBI lineage: Eukaryota > Metazoa > Chordata > Mammalia > Pholidota > Manidae > Smutsia > Smutsia gigantea. The sequence goes on from JAVSCE010008650.1 coordinate 37,297, forward strand.
CAACTTTTTTCATCACTCATACATAAAATATGTTCAGGTTTTAACTTTTATTACTTACAAAATTATCAGACTCCACTTTAAAATATTAAAAGTTTGTATTTAATTTAAAAGGTTTTTTTTTAAACATTTCAAAAATGCCTGCTGTATGTAATGTGTTGGTTTTAAAAAAGTTCAACTCTTGGCTCCACAAAATAAATATTCAGAAGCTGTTTCATTAAAAAATTGCTTTATTATTTTTCACTACTTGTAGTTTTGGTTAATAATAAATGCAGTATTTTAAACACTAAGCTACTTAAAAATGAGAACTAAACTGGCCTCCCAACTTGCAATCTGAATTACTGTAAATCATCCAATAACATCTGTTACATATATTAAAAATATTTTTAAATGGCCTGTTTATGCACTGAAACACAGAATAATAAAGTTAACAGCATAGTTTGATACAATTAGTTACTAGATTTCTAGACTAATCAATTTTCTCTAATAATCTCCTAGGTAATGTGCAAGCAGTCTTATGCAGAAATGGAAAAGGCTTCTGTCTAACCAAAGAACACACTACGCGAAACATAAATGAAAGGCGAAGACTACTTCAGGGAGGAGCAGTAATTAGTTCAAATGAACCTTACGGGCTCCTAGAAGGACAAATAAAAACCACTCGAGGACTCGGATTTCATGGAAATCTCAAACTGAAAAAATTTGTTATTCCAGCACCTCAAACCATTTCTGTCCCTATAGATGACTTATGTCAATTCCTTATCTTGGCTACTAACGGACTCTGGGAAGTTCTGGATAAAAAGGAAGTCACTGCACTGGCAATGATGATGTTTCAAGCATATAAAGAAGTGTACTCTTCTCTCACATACAACAAATCTTCATTCAAAAAGTCTCTGTTTTCTCCAATCAATGAACCAAGCAATAGTAAATCAGATGGTAATACCCACATACTGTTTCAGTTTAAATCTGAATCTAAAGAATGTGTGCCAGCTACAAATACAAAAGAAAATATGCCTGATTCAAAATATTTTAAACATTTCACTTATAACCCTAAAAATACACAAACATTTGCACCAGAAATGACTTACTGTGATCCTTACAGCCAGAAAGAAACTGATGGACCAACCAATGGTGTGGCCAAAGATTCAATTAAAAAAGAAAAAGAGTCATGTGCTAAGAGTTTCTACGAGGGTGCAGCTGAACACGTCAGCCGTGAACTTGTGAATGCTGCCTTAGTGGCAGGCTCCAGAGACAACATCTCAGTTATGGTGGTACTTCTCAGCGGAAGTGAGTATCAGTTTCTGACATAAAAGGTGAAGTTCCAATTATCCAGAATACAAAAAATGTAAAGCCTTTATTTAAAGATATTAGGATAATGCATCAGTACCACATAAATCATTTTTAAGAATGTAGTAAAGAAAATATTAGAGATTTTAGGTTACATACTATTTAAGATATTCACTGTTCCATGCCAAAAAAGAAAGAGAAACCAGTACTTGCTTTTTATACCACTTTATTCCAACCTGAGCACCTCAATATAAAACTAAACACTGATGAACTGTTTTCCTTACTAATTCTGAATTACTGTAAATGTACAAGTTCTGCTAGCAGTTCGACATTTAAATAGGTTAAATCATCTCCGCCACATGGTAGATTTCATATAATGAAAATTCCTAAAACAATTAGTGCAATATACTGAACTGATCAAAATAAAATGACCTGTGAAAAACAAGGCTGCGAGGTTGTTACTAACATACTGCAGTACTTATGTTACAAATTACTGGTACATTGTTTATTAGGTTCTAGCCATGTAAGAACAACTGAAGCCCCTTCCTTTCAAAGGGGGAAAGAAGGAAAAAAATTAGCTGTCTTAGTAACTGTACATTTTGTATACTTTTAAGCAACTCTTAAATATTACAGAAAGTAATAAACATATATGGAGACTACAATGCAGTACCCTATTTACAGTACAGCTGAAGATTGAATTTAAAACAATCAAGTCTGAATGTACATAATTGTTAGTGCACTGACTATATTATGTCCAAAGGGAACAAAAGCCCCTCCCTGCCCACGAACAAAACCTATGTAATGGCCAGCAGTGATTAAACATAAATCACAGATCCCTGGTTTGTTTCATTTTTGTTGAAGAGCTCACATGTTTCAAGGGAATACTATTCTTACTATGCATTTATTGGTTTTCATATTCCTAAAACAGATAGGGTTATATTGATTTTTTTACCCCATTTAAAAAATAACAGGTCTGGCTATAATTTAGATGACACTAATGTTCATTTCTTTCCCCCTGAAGATGTGGGACTGTTTTCTTGTGGCTACTCTGTTAAAATGTGGAATGTACGCTTTAAATATGGATATTAAGAGAAATTACCAGTTGCCTGTATATTGTAGCTAAGCATAAATATCTTTAGACCCTTGTTCTAAAAAAAAAAAAAGCAAGTGTTTTTGAAAAGCCCAAATTAGTAAGTTCCAAATCTTTTTCATAGAACTGGCTGGTTAGCTGCGGGTTCAGACAGTCACTTGACTCTGTTCCTGGTGAAAAGAAATGATCCCCCTAACTTTCCAAGGAAAAAAGGAAACAAACACACAGCTCTCACTCCCCCTTCTACTGCTGAAACATTAGTCAGAGGGTCACATGCATGTTATTAAAAATTAAGTTCAAAACACTTAAAATAATTCTGTGTTAGAAACTTGACTCTATTGTAAGTCTCTTCTTTTTGGAAGTCATACTGGGCTGGTTAAATGCTCCAATTCCACTGTTATTAACATTTATGAAGCAGAAGAATATTCCAGCAAGTTCAAACTGGAGGTTTAGTTACTACAACACTGACTCCTGGTGGGCTGTGTGGGCTCAGTAAGGTCTACTCCTCTTCCTCTGGCAGAATTTGCTCCTTGATTCTGGGGTTCATTCTTGGGCAACTTTTTAGCTGAGAGATGTTATCAAAATAAACACAATTAGAATATTCATATTAGAATGTGAATTGCTTACTTATATCTTTCTTTCCAGTTAAGTTATTCCAAAGCATCATGTAACCATGCTCACTCTTTTCAAATGTTTACTGAGTATCTATTAAATACCAAAATATTGGTCATTGTGTTCAGGGAGTTTAGTTGGCTGTGGGAAGTGTTAAACAGGAACAGGTGCAGACACATTTAAAACTTGACTAGAGCTATATTTAATTCTTTAAATCTATCTGCTTAATAATACCAAAAAGTTACACTTTATTTCATAATCATTTATATTCCATTAGTTAGAGGAAATCCAAGTTAATAAAGATTATGGCCAGCCAATATGTTTTATAAAGTGGCAGCTCACTCATACCAATATTCCCTGGACTGCCACCAACACTTTTTGGAAGATGATAGAAACAAATACCATCAACATCATCCTAACAGAAGTAGTTATCTACGGTACAATCTAATTTTCACCCCAAAATCATGATAAATCACATCTCCTATTTTCTTCCTGGCATACACAGACTTCACCCTTCAAACATCTATCATTACCCTCTCTGATGGCTGGCAAGAAGTCTAATCAGATTCACCAGTAGCTCTGCCTTAATATAAGAGGGCTTGATCCTGGAGGCTCTACCTTGAAAAACAATATCCCGAATTTTGAGTCCGACGAGCATGGCTTGCCCCATTTGGGTGAAGCCCCTCAACCAACAGTTATACGGCTTTAGCTCTGTTAAGCTCTGTACAGCTAATGGATGTTCTTTGGAGCCTGGCTCCCAACTGATTAAAATTTTTACCTTTTAGATGTAGCTGGCTTGGATCCCAGAGATCCTTGATGTGCTGTATTCATTAAATAGACAATACCTCTAAGAGTACTGACTTTGAGAGTGGCTGCACACACTGGTCTCTATTAACCTTGGGAATAAGACTATTAAGGTTAGACTCTAGCTTTACGTTGGTGTCAGCTCAAGTTACACTAAAGTTGAACATGCTCTACTTCAAAATCTGAATGCCTCGTTGTGTTTGGGATCTTCTGTCCTTGATTTGATGTAATATTTTGCATAAGCACTAATCATCTTTAGACTCCTAGATGCTGGGTTGGGAAATGGATCTGCGAGGCAGGAGAACTGAAATTAGGGAAAAGCCTTCACATCAGTCCACCTCTCTAGGAATGGCTCTAGGGATGGAAGTTTAAATGGTAATAAAATGGTAAATATCAAGTCAAATGAATTTACAAGCAAAGCCCTGTAGGGACAAAGAGTGGGCTAGTATTATAAACTTTATAATTAATATCAATGTAGGTTAATTTCTCCAAGCATACTTCTAGAGGGCTTTCTATAAGGACACTGAATGAAATTAGGAGGCTGAAGGAAATAAAACTGGAATGTAGAACTTTTAGCTTCTATTGGTTAATTTTTACTGTGTAAACATATACTAAAAACACATCTTAAGGGTCTCAAAAGAAGTATGTTCCTGTCTTTCAATGAGTGTTACCAATGTGAAGCTGGTACTATTTTGTACATGGACAACTGCAGCTTACCAATTTGTCCTTGTATTGATTAGGATTGTGAGAAGATAAAAATTCTGCATCAAGTTAATAAAGATGTGTAGTAAAGAAGCCACTCAAAACCTTATCAAATTAAAAGCAGACGATGAATATACTACTCTGTTCCCTTTGGGAATCATCAAAAGTAAAAAAAAAAATGAGCGCACTGTGTGATTTATTTAAGTTACTAGTCTGGTAAAAGAAATGGAAAGGCCACAGTTCAATTTATATTCAGGATCCCTTTCAAGAAAAGAAACATTCTAATTTCAAAAAATAACTGAAAGCTCCAATATGTAGGCTACTTTCGACTGAAAAATGACCTTATCAGCACATCTGAATAAAAGGTACAAATTAAATAAAGCCCATCTGGTGCAGTCTTTACAGCATTAGAAAGGTTTAAAGTTCAGCCTGATTTGAGGGACTTATTATGTTCTTGTTTCCTGTTATTAATTTTTCCAATGTAGACCTGGGTGTAATCTGTCCCACTTACAAAAAGAGCAAGTTGTTGCATAATCCTTCACAACTGTGCTAGTATTTCCCTAATGAACTGCATGCTTAAGTTTCTCAGGAAAATGTATTATACAACAAACAGGCAAGTTTTTTCTTAAATAAGCCATCACTAGATACTCTCACCTAGTGACAGATATTCTGACAGTACTTGCAGCTTTTACCAAGTTCTTTTTGGCCTCTAACAGCTGTTGATTTGTATGACTTCCACTATGAAAGAATACTCTTATTAGGGGATAGGAATGCAGCCACCCCAGTCTAATAAGAGATGTTATGGAGAGAGGTGGGTGCTTAGCACATGAATGGATTAGCGGTAGTAAACTACTGTGAGAGCCACCAAAGCAGACTCTTTCCACAGAATCTATACCTTAAAAAGACTGGGAGTTTAGGATAAAGAAAGACTTGTTTTGGGTAGAGAAAACGGGAAACTTTCTTATTACTCCAACTTCATTCATTATAATCAGCGACCCGGAAACACAATCATCAACAATTAAAGTCCCTGAAACTGCACAGGCCGGCTGGACGCTGGGATACAGTACAGCATGGCCTGTTTTGCCTGCCCTGAGTGCTCTCTCTCTGTTCCTCAATGCTTTGAAATTGATAATTTCTCCATTACAGTATCTGCATTAAAAAAATGTCAACTTGTATACTTATATACCACGCACTTTTCTGTTACATTTGTCAATAGTCAACAATTTAAAAAGAACTTGTAAAACAGACAAAAATAGTGCTCTGTTCAGAGCAAGGAAGATGAAAACACTGATAAGTGAGAAAGAAATCTCACTATGCCTACATATTGCACTGATAAATACTGCTGAGTCTATCTGCCTTTTATATAAAAAGTACTATCTAATAGAAAAACATGTATTTGTCCAAATTTCTTAGTGAAATCTTAAGAAAATCAATCTGCTTGAACTATCAGCTCAAAGTCCAGGCTTTGAACTCATCCAGAAGAAACTTAACTAAACTGAAAATATTATGACCTAATAGGTAATAATCTTTCAAATTTAATAATATATAACAAAGTAATGCTTCATGGAAGGGATGAAGAATAGAAATTTATTTATTAAAAAGAAAATCCAAATATTTTTGAAAAGTCAGTGAAACCAAATATGCCCCACCCAGTGTAACTTGTTTTGGCTACACTTACTGTTTGAAAAAAAGTTAACCTTACCTATTGCCATGAATATTTCATTTACATTCATTGACGTCTTAGCTGATGTCTCCATGAATAATAAACTGTTGTCATCTGCATAGGACTGTGCTTCCTGTTGATAGAACAATAAAATGATATATCCCTTGACCCTGCCTTATTTTTGTTATAGGGAAAAAAGAGGCTTCCTTATTACTACTATTAACTAGATTACCTGTAACCAACAACTGCATAATAAGCAATTATTACTACAGTTAAAACAGACGTAACAGCATTGTGTGGAATACATTTATAAATTTCTTTTTGCCTTAACTTCTTGCGCTATCTCATCCTGATTCATCTGGTCTCACATTAAATCTACTTTCAAAGGATAAGTTCCAGAGTGGGGGAAATTATCCTATTCTAAATATAAAACTCCCTGGTCTCTATGGCAAATTTTACCTACGCTCATTATTTGCAATGAAAACAAAGGGAAACCAAGTATCTAAGATTGGCTTTAACCACTAAGAGGCATTCTCATATTTAAATCTGAATGACCTCTACAAGCAACATTTAAATTCTGAGTACGTCATGACTCATTCCTTTGAAAATTATATTACTACCTTATTGTCAGGCCTTACAGTTTACATGTATTATTGCCTTTGATCCTCACAACTGCAGTGAAGAGCAACCAATTATCTTTCCCACTGACAAAGGAAAAAACTGAATTTCCTTTGAATTGTTATGTGACAGGGCCAGTTTTGACTACAATTTAAGTGCTCTATCTACCACTTTATGTTGGGGAGGTAACTACCTTAGAAAGAATACTAGATGATATTATACCACATGGCTGTCACTGGAATTAAAGGAAAACACACGTGCAACATGATCGGTTTACTACTGAATGGTGCAAGAAGCGCTAGTTTATTTTCTCTAGGTGCATGAACTCCACCTATGGCCATTATAAAAAAGAATGTCATTCTGTCACTGATATTACATATATAATGGCCACAACCAAACTCCTTTAGAGGGTAAAGAAGCTGAGAGCCAGAGAACACAGGCAAGTTAAAAATTGTCTTTAAAAGCAAAGAGACAGGATTTGTTTTAGATGACTGTACTTCCTCTATTTTGCAGCAGGGAACATTTCTTAACTGTGTTGAATATTAAATAACATACAAACTAGATTTTTTTGAGCCTTTATATTTGAAGGCCCTTTAAAAAACATGAGTCTAGGTCTATGTGTTTATGTGGGTACATGAATGTCTGTTACTGTATTTACAGGAGATAAATAGAAAAAGGTTAGGAAGGATACTAAAGTATGTGTAGGAATGGAGGGATTAGGATAGGAGGCAATCACCTCTTGCTTTATGATCTCTGCTCTATTTGTGAACAGTTACTTCTTTTGTTTAGGTCAACAAAATCTTTGTTATCAATATATGTATTACCATTAAGTAAAGATGTTTGAAAATTCAGGTTTATCATGAGAAGCATTACATATACTATTATCACATTTTTGTAAAAAATTTGTGTTTTCTAGTATTTGCATGGCTTTAAAGTTGTAACTGTAATTTAAGTATGGATACAGAAGGAATCATACAGTAAATATGTGCCCTCAAACATACCTGGAAATCAACAGCTCTTTTATTTGCAAGGTCAGCCTTATTTCCTGATAAAGCTATTACAATGTTAGGACTGGCTTGCCTCTGAAGTTCTTTAACCCAGTTTTTGGCTCTGGCAAAGGACTCCTGGGAAACAAAGAAACAGCTATTTGGCACAGGCTGAAAAAATGGTTAGGTAGCATCTTTGTGAAACAAGGTTTTAAAGACTGTCCAGTGTAACTCTTGGAAGTAATTCTTAGGACTACTGTATTATCTGAGACATTCTCATCTTTTTTAAATCAGCTTTTCTAACTCATAATTTTGGCAGAATTATCTTGCTCAGTTATCAAAAAGATTTAAACAATTATTTTCACTAATCAAAATTCTGAACGCCAAAACTGGGATATTCCAAGTAGTTTTGATGTAATACGCGTATCTACTTACCTCATTTGTGATATCATATACAACTATGGCCGCTTGTGCTCCTCTGTAGTACATTGGGGCCAGGCTATGGTATCGTTCTTGACCAGCCGTATCCCAAATTTCAAATTTTACTGTTGTGTCATCAAGACACACAGTTTGGGTTAGAAAAGCAGCTGAAAGAAGAAAATGTCTGGAGTAAGTTTATTGTTTTCCTCCTAACATTTTCATAATATAAAAAACACCTGGAAACCTGATATATTGGCTTAATAGTGGCTTTAAATACTTTCAAGACCTGTGCCTCAAAGCTAGATAGACATATATGCTTACATACAAGATCTTCATAGTAAAATCAGATTTAGTTTTTTCTACATTCTTGAAAAGTTTACTGTAATATTAAGTTAAATTTCTTAAATTGTTTTACAAAGTGTAAAATTTAAAATTAAATTAAAAGAAGCATATTTATATTCTTGAAAAATGCTGGGTGGGGATCAGCATACCTGTAATGCTACCATCTACATTGCTAACCACACCCCAGCTGCTCCAGTCTCCTAGGTGTATTGGCATCTCTGGGAATTTAGTCCCAGTCCATTACCACCAAATAAGTACTTTTTGGTTGCATTTTACCTTCAACACATTATAGCACTTTAATTTTTGTCATCATTATCACTCAACCTTGACTTAACTTGCTATAGATTCAGTATTAACTCCTAGCTCTTCAATCCGTGCCATAAGGCCTTTTTGGATTTGTGTTTTCATCTGTTCTTCAGAGATTTTAACTTTAACAAGAAATACCACCTTCTAATTTTGTTTTTAAAATTGAGACTGCTGTCAAATCTTGCAAAGAACTACTGTATCACTTACTTTCTGAATTGCTTCATAAGAACATTATAAGTAAAATGTCTGTTATAATTCTCTTGGCCCTAGGAATAAATATCAGGAAAGATACCATAATGGATAGCAGTGAAAAATAAGAAATCATCTTATAAAATGTAGGTTGTAATCATATTTATTAACCTTTAAAACATCAACTGTTAGAGTAAGTTTCTGTGTGTAGCCACCTGCACTAAAGATACCTATGAACAAAACCTACACACGGCTGTTTTTAGCAGCATGCTGGCCAAGAACTGTACCCTTGAATTATTTTCCTTTATTAACTTTGGCAAGTAAGATCCTGCTGCTCTATAGTTAACAGGAAGTCAGTATGCTCCTCCCTTTTCCTTTCAACAAAAGGTGTGGTATTAAACTCCTCCCAGCTGGCATGGAATTCAGTTCTCAAGTTTTCTAAGTCTGTCCTACCATACAAGAGAATTATGATCCATTTCTGTAAATGGCAGCAGTTTTTCTGGTTATGTCAATTTTCCGTAAGAGATTCACTAGTTAATATAAAATGTGGAGAATATGCCAAGTCTAATTAGATATTGTATCTTTTTTATAGCAGATACATTTATTTTTCATGCTATTTTTATTAGATCAATTGGTTTTTTGTTTCAGTACCAGCAACTATAATCTCCATTCTTCAAATATCATAAGTGGAAATGTCTTTACTCTGAACTAGATTCTAATTAACTGTTATGTGAATTCCCAGATGGCTAGTCATACTTTAAATACAAATTCATCAAACTTGTTTTACTATACAAAATTAACAGAAATATCCATTTTCTAAAATCCTGTATTTATGGCAAAGGATACTGAGACAGCACTATGTCACCTTTTCACTGTCAGGAAAGGCTTTCCAATAGACTCAAACATTTTTAATACTTAAAATTAAGCCTCTTTGACAATACTTATTTTTCAGTAAATGGGAAAAAGGTGAAGAATGGATCACAAAATATAAGTGTTTTCTCAAGTACAGTTTGATGCAACTTGAAAAAAAATTCAGAATTTGCACTCAGACTGTTTTCTCTATGCCCAAAGTACACTGGTAGAAAAAAATACTCATTAACACTTTGTAAAATCAACTCTAGGCTCAGGAAAGTAACTATTAGTTATGCTGGCTTTAAGAGAAATATAATCTGATTCTCAAACCAGTTAAAGATATCACAAAAGGCCACCAATATTTTTTATAAATGAAGTAAGAAAATGACAAATGAAATACAGATGAAGCCCAACAAACACACTAAAAGAATGGTCCATGGCCAAGTAGAGTTTTTTAGCAGAAATGCAAAGCTATTACACCAGAAGACTAAAAAAGAAAATTCACTTATTTTTTAAATAAATTACAAGTGGGCATTTGAGTCGATATTCTTTCCTAATACGCATGCAGGATTTTTCCTTAGAATTTTAAGGTGTCCATTCCACCCTTAAGCCTGAAATCAGCATTTAGCTTAATAAATAGCAATTATTTATTTTTTTCTCTCAGGCAGTCTCTCTAAATCTAGAAACCAAACAAGAATGTTAATTACAACCATTATTTAATATCACTTCAAATATCCTTATAATTATAAAAGTATTAAATTATTGAAAAGAGACATTATTTGTAAGAGGCAAGACTGACACGAAAATCCAGAGGCAGCAGTTCAAATAAAGAAGATAAGGAGTTCTTTATGTTGGCCGGAACACATCAACATAAACAGCCTTACAATACCCTGGCAATAATCAGGTCTTCAATGTTACACTGGAAGAAGAATGGATCCCAATCATATTAACAAAGAACAAGATAGTTCACTCTTCAACTCCTCTTAGAAACCATCATTAATCACACCCTATTTAATAGCTTGTCCTGCCTCTGTGCTCCTAGAGTTCCTTGTATAATAACATGCCTCACACTTTTTATCACTGTTTTATATTATCTTTTGATTCTCTTAGACTGAGTTCCCTGAGAAATTACTATAGCTATAGTGTTCTCCTTATCCAACATCTAATATAAATCCCAGTGCATATAAATGTTCAAAATGTTTTCTAAAAGTTCATTAAAAATATGTGGAACTCTTCTGGGGGCTATTTTAGATAACATCTGAATAGACAGGGAAAATATAACTATTTCAAACACAATCTCAAACAAAATACCATCAAGATCTTTTTAATCTGAAAACACCATATTGTTGTTTTATGTGGGATGATAAACACAGAATAGTTTTGGGGGAGGAGAAATGGCCAATAATAGAGGCCAGGGGAATGGGTTTTGGGGTACAAAACACAAATTAAAAGTGCTGCAGTGACACAAGGACAGATATATTATGGGAACAGGATAATTCAGCTTTATTGTAAACAGTATTTATTTACTGCAGGAACATCATGATCCCCCCCTAAGTTCTTAAGTTTTCAAACACTTAAGCATTTAATTTTCCCTCTAAAATTAAATGAAGTATAGCTGACATCTGCCAATTCTTAGTGCTTTAAAAAGTATGTTACTAGTCGTTTTATAAAGTTAAAAAAATAATTTTGGCACTCAAAATATAAACTACTACATCAATACTGTAGCAACATTACCCAACCACAAACTTACCTGAATCTGCAAAACCACTTTAATTTATCCAAAACGTCTATTTTCTGGCTAAGAACCATCACTTTCTTAAGACCTCTTCATTTTCTCTTCACTTCCATCACCAGCACTAGCAGTTGGTTTTCTTTTCGGGCCCATATTTCACAAAGAAACAGCTTTTATCACTTGGAGAGTTACTGTGTACGCGACGACAAGTAGAGAAAAACAAAGCTGCGTTGAGATGCGGGTGCTGGCCTGTCTAATAGGCTCCCTCTTTGAGCTACATGATCTGATCAGTTCCTGTTTGCAAGTCTGGCAGCAAGCAACAGTTCAGTCTCCGCAAAAATACAAATTACTGAGTCACAGACCTTGGGGTCAGCTGAGAACAGCTAAGCTGTAAATGTTAAATTTGCAAATACCAAAAATGTAGAAGGCCTTAATAAATAATAAGCAAGGTTGAGACACTGCAATACACCAGGAAAGGGAAAGAATATCCAAATCAATAGCATTAACCAATGGTTAACAACTCAAAAAAAAAAGTTTACACTAAGAACTAAAATGATTCTACATGAATTAAACAGGGCAAAAAAGAGAAAAACCAAGGAACCAATACCATCCCTACCCTCAACTTATTTATCAAATCTGAGAGGAAAGACTTACATTATTAGAATGGACCAAAACTCCTATATAATATGAGCGTCAGGCTTGATTACATAAAAATTTGAGACTTAAAGTTCGCAAAACATTTATCATACACCCAAACACAGGGGTGAACACCGAGAGGGAAATTTCTACAGTGGATGTTGAGATTATTTTTTAATATGTAGGAATCTTAAGAAAAACTCCAAATGCCTGAAGAATAAATGTGTAAAGTAAATTCAGAGAAGAAATATAACAGGAAAAAAGTCAACATCACTAGTAATAAAATCTTCACAGCAAAAATAGTTAAGTTTTATCTTCTCACTTAGCAAAATGAAAAAATAAAAATACAGAGTGTGGCAAAAACTCGCTCACTGCCTGTGATATTGTGTAATTTTTTAGAAACAATTTTGTTAACATGGGGCAAAGTCACTAAAATGCTGATACTTTTTGACCTAATACCTCATGGAATTTTCTAAAGACAGTAAGTATGGGGGGCAGAATAGTGAGAAGAAATCTTCATGCTCAAAGAATTCTTGTATATACAATTAGAAAACAACCCAAATGTATAAATGAAAATGCACTGGTAAGTTGGTGTTCAGCAGCAATTTAATTAAAAAAAGGTTATAAAATGACCTATTTAAAAGCCAAAAAGTAAAAAAAAAAAATTTCCTGATAAGAATATGGTCTATCTATATAAAAACAATGAATAGAAAAGCATAAAATCAAAGACAAAAGTAATAGTGGTGTCCCCACAGTAAGATAATGACTGAACATTTTCCCTTAAGTAAAACATTCAGAAGTGGTGGATTTGAGGTCCTGTTAAAACTGAAAGGTAAGGATATAGTTGCTAGAGGGGAAAGGTCTTGTTCAAGATTTCAGAAGTAGATCAGGGGCTTGTGATCATATCCTAGTTAGAGGCTGTTTAGAAGTGATTTGTAGGGGAAACAAAGGTTTTTCAATGAAGCAAGAAATTCAATGAATTAGTACAAGGGATTTACATCAAACTTCAAGATGAATAGCCAATCACAGAGAAGGATGGCCGTAATTGCCTAAGTTGCATCAAGAACCAGGTACCAAAGTTATCAGTGAAGGCAGAAATTGGCTTGCTGGGAAAAATGAGAGTCAACAGCAATAACCCAATATAATGGATTTTCTCAGACAGATGAGCAGTGATTTCATTACAAAACTGTACACAGTGGTCTAGAGTTGACAACAAGCAAAACAAAAACTGAGGCCATTTTTATTTTCTATTAAAATTGTATGTGTGTAGAAGGGTTGTTTATAGGTTGCATATGTGTGTACACATAATCCCAGGAGATTATGGCATGTATTCAGGTAAGAGTTACATTTCAATTAATGCAAAGAGGAGAGGGGGGATAAAAATAAATTAGGGCAGAGAAGAAAGCACAGTGACTAACCTCCCCATCCCCCAATACTTCAACACCCAGGAAACAAGGTAAAAAAAATTTACTATACAAATATATAAAAAGATGGCAATATTCCGAAAAGTAAATTCATCTTGGGAGATGACCTATAAATACTAATCATACAGGATTCATTTTTAAAAATCCATGAGAGACTTCCGGGAAGATGGCAGTGTGAGCAGGGTGGCGGAAATCTCCCCACACCATATGTATTTATTAAAATACAACAAATACAACTATTCCTAAAAGAGAGACCAGAAGATACACAACAGCACCCAGCCTGCTTCAACACCTGAGAGGACTCAGCACCTAGCGCAGTGCGTAGGATATGGAACTGCGACCCGGCGGGACCCGAGCACTCCCCCACCCCAGCGCACTGGTGCTAGGAGAGGATTCAGAGCAGGGAGGGAGTGGAAGTACAGGCCCGCGAAATAACCAGCCCTGGTGATCTGTGCCGGGAGCACTGACACACATCGCGTGGTGTATCGGAGATTGGAGGGACAGAGGGTGCAGGATCTGAGCCGGGGAACACACCTGGATGCTCTCAGCCAGCTCCCTGGGACAAAAGAAAAGCTTGTGCTTTTTTTAAAATAATTTATTTTGGTATCATTATTCTACAATTACATGTGCAATATTATGGTTATTAAACAACCCCGTTTATCAGGTCCCCCTCACCAACCCCATTACAGTCACTGTCCATCAGCGTAGTGAGATGCTATAGAATCACTACTTGTCTTCTCTGAGTTGTACAACCCTCCCCATGCCCCCCCAACATTACATCTGCTAATCGTAATGCCCCTTTTTCACTCTTATCCCTCCCTTCCCACCCATCTTCCCCAGTCCCTTTCCCTTTGGTAACTATTAGTCCATTCTTGGGTTCTGTGAGTCTGCTGCTGTTTTGTGCCTTCAGTTTTTTTCTTTGTTCTTATACTCCACATATGAGTGAAATCATTTGATACTTGTCTTTTTCGGCTTGGCTTATTTCACTGAGCATAATACCCTCTAGCTCCATCCATGTTGTTGCAAATGGTAGGATTTGTTTTCTTCTTATGGCTGAATAATATTCCATTGTGTATATGTACCACATCTTTATCCATTCATCTACTGATGGACACTTAGGTTGCTTCCATTTCTTGGCTATTGTAAATAGTGCTGCGATAAACATAGGGGTGCATATGTCTTTTTCAAACTGGGCTGCTGGAGTCTTAGGGTAAATTCCTAGGAGTGGAATTCCTGGGTCAAATGGTATTTCTATTTTGAGTTTTTGGAGGAACCTCCATACTGCTTTCCACAATGGTTGAACTAATTTGCATTCCCACCAGCGGTGTAGGAGGGTTCCCTTTTCTCCACATCCTCGCCAATATTTGCTGATGTTTGTGTTTTGGATGTTGGTCATTCTCACTAGTGTGAGGTGATATCTCATTGTGGTTTTAATCTGCATTTCTCTGATGATTAGTGATGTGGAGAATCTTTTCATGTGCCTGTTGGCCATGTGAATTGATTCTTTAGAGAAGTGTCTATTAAGTGTGCGCTTTTTTAGCAGTCTTAAAGAGACAGGGTCCCTACGGAGGAGCAGGATCGTCACAGCACACTCAGCCCAGCAGGCTGGGAGTCCTGGGGAATTTCGGACCCCTTGGCTGGTGACTGGGAAAAAGTACCCCACTTAGACTTCCCACAGAGATCAGCAGCCTCCCATTCGTTCCCACCCCGGCCAGAGCTACAAAGGGCCCTGTGGAGTGGCACGGCTGCGGAATTGTGAAGCAACGGCGCCAACTACAGCATCCTCACAGAACCTACCCCCGGTAGGTGTTTTTTTCTTTTCAAAAGTCTTAAAGACCCCAGCTGACATACGTGGCACCTACCAGGGACCACTTCTATTGCCATGAAAAAACAGAGGAATATGGTACAAACAAAGCTTACCCAGACCCGAAAAACACCAGAGAGGGAGCCTGATGGGATGGAAATGCACAATCTTCCTGAAAAAGAATTCAGAATAAAAGTCATAACCATACTGATAGATCAACAGAGAAATATGCAAGAGCTAAGGGAGGAAGTGAGGAAAGACAATGCAGAAATCAGACAAGCCATCAACGGGCTTAAGAGAGGAATGGACGAGATGCAAGAGACTGTTAATGGAATAGAAATCAGAGGACAGGAATACAGAGAAGCTGAGGCAGAGAGAGATAAAAGGATCTCTGAGAATGAAAGAATATCAAGAGAACTGTGTGACCAATCCAAACAGAACAATATTCGCATTATAGGAGTACCAGAGGAAGAAGAGAGAGAAAAAGGGATAGAAAGTGTCTTTGAAGAAATAATTGCTGAAAACTTTCCCTCACTGGGGAAGGAAATAGTCTCGCAGTCCACCGGAAGCCCACAGATCTCCCAACACAAGGGACCCAAGGAAGACAACACCAAGACACATAATAATTAAATGGCAAAGATCAAAGATAAAGACAGAGTATTAAAGGCAGCTAGAGAGAGAAAAAAGATCACCTACAAAGGAAAACCCATCAGACTATCATCAGACGGAAACCTTACAGGCCAGAAGAGAATGGCATGATATATTTAACGTTATGAAACAGAAGAGCCTCGAACCAAGAATATTGTATCCAGCACAATTATCATTTAAATATGATGGAGGGATTAAACAATTTCCAGACAAGCAAAAGCTGAGAGAGTTTGCCTCCCATAAACCACCTCTACAGGATATCTTAAAGGACTGCTCTAGAGGAAGCACTCCTAAGGCTAAAAAGATGTCACCAGAGAAAATAAAATCATAGCAAAGAAAGCAGACCATCCAAATACTAACTAAAGGCAAAAAATAAAACACCTAGTATATAAAGAATGGAGGAGGAAGAATAAGAAGGGAGAGAAATAAAGAAACATCAGACTGTGTTTACAATAACTTAACAAGAAAGTTAAGTTAGATTGTTAGATAGTAAAGAAGCAACCCTTGAACCTTTGGTAACTACGAATCTAAAGCCAGCAATGGCAATAAGTACACATCTATCGATAATCACCCTAAATGTAAATGGACTGAATGCATCAATCAAAAGACAAAGAGAAACAGAATGGATAAAAAAGCAGGACCCATCTATGCTGCTTACAGGAGACTCACCTCAAATCCAAAGATACACACAGACTAAAAGTGAAGGGATGGAAAAAGATATTTCATACAAACAACAGAGAAAAAAGCAGGTGTTGCAGAACTTGTATCAGACAAAATAGACTTCAAAACGAAGAAAGTAGCAAAAGATAAAGAAGGACATTACATAATGATAAAGGGGTCAGTCCAACAAGAAGATATAACCATTATAAATATATATGCACCCAACACAGGAGCGCCAGCATATGTGAGACAAATACTAACAGAATTAAAGGAGGAAATAGACAGCAATGCATTCATCTTAGGAGACTTCAACACACCACTCACTCCAGAGGACAGATCAACCAGACAGAAAATAAGTAAAGACACAGAGGACGTGAACAACACACTAATACAGATTGACCTAACAGACATCTACAGAACTCTACACCCAAAAGCAGCAGGATACACGCTCTTCTCAAGTGCACATGGAACATTTTCCAGAATAAACTACATACTAGGCCACACAAAGAACCTCAGTAAATTCAAAAATATTGAAATCCTACCAACCAACTTCTCAGATCACCAAGGTATAAAACTAGAAATAAATTTTAGAAAGAAAACAAAAAGGCTCACAAATACATGGAGACTTAACATTCTCTTAGATAATCTCTTAGTCAACTACCAAATTAAAACAGAGATCAAAGAATATTTGGAGACCAATGACAACAATAACACAAAGCCACAAATTCTGTGGGACGTAGCAAAGGCAGTTCTAAGAGGAAAGTATATTGCAATCCAGGCCTATTTAAAGAAAGAAGAACATTCCCAAATGAATAGTCTAAAGACACAATTACTGAAACTGGAAAAAGAAGAACAAATGAGGCCCAAAGTCACCAGAAGGAGGGACATAATAAAGATCAGAGAAGAAATAAATAAAATTGAGAAGAATACAACAATAGAAAAAAATCAATGAAACCAAGAGCTGGTTCTTTGAAAAAATAAACAAAATAGGTAAACCCCTAGCCAGACTTATTAAGAGAAAAAGAGAATCTAAACACATAAACAGAATCAGAAATGAGAAAGGAAAAATCATGACGGACCCCACAGAAATACAAAGAATTATAAGAGAATAATACTATGAGAATCTAAATGCTAACAAGCTGGAAAACCTAAAGAAATGGACAGCTTCTTAGAAAAATACAACCTTCCAAGACTGGAAAAGCAAGAAACAGAAAAACTAATTACCGGCAACGAAATTGAATCGATAATCAAAAAATTACCCAGGAACAAAACCCCCGGGCCAGATGGATTCACCTCTGAATTCAACTAGACATATAGAGAAGAAATAACACCCATTCTCCTTAAAAGTTTTCCAAAAAACAGAAGAGAAGAAAATACTTCCAAACTCATTCTATGAAGACAGCATCACTCTAATACCAAAACGTGGCAAAGACCTCACCAAAAAAGAAAATTACAGACCAATATCCCTGATGAACGTAGATGCAAAAATACTCAACAAAATTATTAGCAAATCGAATTCAAAAATAGGTCAAGAGGATCATACACCATGATTAAGTGGCATTCATCTCAGGGATGCAAGGATGGTACACCATACAAAACTCCATCAACATCATCTACTACATCAACAGAAAGAATAAAAACCACATGATCATCTCCATAGATGTTGAAAAAGCATTTGACAAAATTCAACATCCATTCATGATAAACACTCTCAGCAAAATGGGTATAGAGGATAAGTACCTCAATGACATCATAAAGGCCATATATGACAAAACCACAGCCAACTTCATAACAAGGAGAAGCTGAAAGCTTTTCATCTATGATTGGCAACAAGGCAGGGATGCCCAGTCTCTCCACTGTTACTCAACATAGTACTGGAGATAATAGGCAAAGCAATCAGACAAAGAAAAACAAGGCATCAAGATTGGTAAAGAAGTCAAATTGTCACCATTTGCAGATGACATGATATTGTACATAAAAAACTCTAAAGACTCCACTCCAAAACTACTAGAACTAATATCTGAATTCAGCAAAGTTGCAGGATACAAAATTAACACACAGAAATCTGTTGCTTTCCTATACACTAATGATGAACTAACAGAAAGAGAAATCAGGAAAACAATTCCATTCAGAGTTGCATCAAAAAGAATAAAATACCTAGGAATAAACCTAACAAAGGAAGTGAAAGACCTGTACTCTGAAAACTACAAAACACTCCTAAGAGAAATTAAAGAGGACACTAACAAATGGAAATGCATCCCATGCTCTTGGCTAGGAAGAGTAAATATTGTCAAATTGGCTATACTACCTAATGCAATCTACAGATTCAACGCAATCCCTATCAAAATACAAACAGCTTTCTTCAATGAACTGGAACAAATAATTCTAAAATTCATATGGAACCACAGAAGACCCCGAATAGCCAAAGCAATCCTGAGAAGGAGGAATAAAACGGGGAATTACGCTCCCTGACTTCAAGCTCTACTACAGAGCCACAGTAATCAAGACAATTTGGTATTGGCACAAAAACAGACCCACAGACCAGTGGAACAGAATAGAAAATCCAGACATTAACCCAAACATATACAGTCAATTAATGTATGATAAAGGAGCCTTGGATATACAATGGGGAGATGACAGCCTCCTTAGCAGCTGGTGTTGGCAAAACTGGATAGTTACATGTAAGAGAATGAAACTGGACTACTGGCTAACCCCATACACAAAAGTAAACTCAAAATGGATCAAAGACCTGAATTAAGTCATGAAACCATAAAACTCTTAGAAAAAAACATAGGCAAAAATCTGTTGGACATAGACATTATCAACTTCTTCATGAACATATCTCCCCAGGCAAGGGAAACAAAAGCAAAAATGAACAAGTAGGACTATATCAAGCTGCAAAGCTTCTGTACAGCAAAGGACACCATCAGTAGAACAAAAAGACATCCTACAAAGTATGGGAGAATATATTCATAAATGACATATCTGATAAGGGGTTGACATCCAAAATATATAAAGAACTCACGCACCTTAACAAGGAAAAAGCAAGTAATCCAATTAAGAAATGGGCAGAGGACATGAATAGACACTTCTCCAAAGAAGAAATTCAGATGGCCAACAGGCACATGAAAAGATGCTCCACATCACTAATCATCAGAGAAATGCAGATTAAAACCACAATGAGATATCACCTCACACCAGTGAGGATGGCCAACATCCAAAACACAAACAACAACAAATGTTGGCGAGGATGTGGAGAAAAGGGAACCCTCCTACACTGCTGGTGGGACTGCAAATTAGTTCAACCATTGTGGAAAGCAGTATGGAGGTTCCTCAAAAAACTCAAAATAGAAATACCATTTGACCCAGAATCCCACTCCTAGGAATTTACCGTAAGAATGCAGCAGCCCTATTTGAAAAAGACAGATGCACCCCTATGTTTATCACAGCACTATTTACAATAGCCAAGAAATGGAAGCAACCTAAGTGTCCATCAGTAGATGAATGGATAAAGAAGAGGTGGTACATATACACAATGGAATATTATTCAGCCATAAGAAGAAAACAAATCCTACCATTTTCAACAACATGGATGGAGCTAGAGGGTATTATGCTCAGTCAAATAAGCCAAGCCAAAAAAGAGAAGTATCAAATGATTTCACTCATATGTGGAGCATAAGAGCAAAGAAAAAAACTGAAGGAACAAAACAGCCGTAGACTCACAGAACCCAAGAATGGACTAATAGTTACCAAAGGGAAAGGGACTGGGGAGGATGGGTGGGAAGGGAGGGACAAGGGGGAAAAAGGGAAATTACAACTAGCAGACATAATGTTGGGGGTGGGGTGGGGGGGGCTGTACAACTCAGAGAAGACAAGATATTGGGAATACAAAATGGTGCAGCTGCTATAAAAAATGGGATAGAGATTCTTCAAAAATATTAAACACAGAATTACCATATGATTCAGCAATTCCACTTTTGGGAATATACCAAAAAGATGTGAAACTGGGACTTGAACAGATACTTGTACAATATTAATAGCAATATTATTCACAACTGCCAAAAGGTAGAATAAAGAGTTCAATGATGGGTGAATGAAAGATAAGCAAAACGTGGTATATACATATGATGGAATGTTATTCTGCCTTAAAAAGGAAAGTAATTCTGATATGCTATAATATGGAATCACCCTGATGACATGCCAAGTGAAATAAGTCAGAAAAGGATAATATATTCCATAATTTCTCTTATAAGACGTTCCTAGAGTAGTCAAATTCAAGAAGGCAGAAAATAGAATGGTATTTGCCGTGGGTAGAGGTGAGAGGGAATGAGGAGTTACTATTTAATGGGTAAAGTTTCAGTTGGAGAACATGAAGAAGTTCTGAGGATAGTGCTAACAGTTGCACAATGTGAATGTACCTAATGCCACAGAAGTTGTACATGGTTAAAATGGTAAATTTTATATTATGTGTATTTTCTTGTAACAAAAATAATTCGGCAACATCTAGAGATAATTGTTACCAAATGAATTGCAATTTCAGAAAATATTAATGATATATAGGGAAGAGTCTGCATGGAGTCAGCAAAATGAAGTAAAGAATAAGAACCAGTTATTTCTCCAGTATTGTCTAGCGAAAAGATATATTTTGAAAAGATTAATTCATGTAATTTTCTCAGAAATAACCCAAGAATAAGGAAAGTCAATTTTTTTTTCTTATTATTAAGGCTTGATGGTTAACTCTTAAAGGATACCCAACTCTCCTAAAGGAATCCACTATCCAGGACATAAGATAATCACATCACCAGCTGAACACTATCATACTAGTATTTCTGATATTACACCATTGCACACTGTTTATAAATTAGTCTTAGGAGTTTGAATTTGGGTAGTAATTTTGAGTGCCTCAAACCTGATCAACCCTAGAAAAAACTCATAAAGCCAGCATTTGAACAAGGCTAAGATAAAGAGCATGTGGTTTACCTACCAAAGGCATAATCTGTTTAGTCTTTACTCACCATAATGGATTTATGTAACAAGGATATACACCAAATGAAGCAGAATGAAGATGCACTTTTCAAGAAGAAAGGGAAAATGGGAGAAAAGGGAAAGGTTGTCATTAGTTATTAACTATCAGACAAATGCTCCCCAACAAATAGCAAGAGAGAAAAAGTAATGAAATAAACATAGCTTTAAGTGATACGTATGTATGAAAGCCGTATCTATATTAAATTCTTATAATATGCAAGGAAAAGATGATTTCTGTTTTTCAGTTCTATATGTAGGAGCTTATTAGAAGTTGCCACTTCATCCTGACAAGTAAAAAGCTGAACTGAAGAAAGAAAACAAACTCTTCTTAGATTTCTAAGAGAAGTGAGGCCACAAAGCAGTCTGCTGCCCCCAAAACTGGAGATACATTGATCAGGTAGGAAATCCCAAACTGTAACTGACAGATTGCTGGATGACAAGTGAGCACAAGACTGAGCTTAAAATTCCAGGGGAGCTAGTCAAAGCAGGCCACCATGGTTTTGTGACTTTCACTTCCAGAACTCAATCAAGTTCTCACAGGAAATATCAGAGAAAAATTCCCTTGTGTCTCCAGCAGGGTGAAGGAAAAAGGAACCATTCTGAAATAAGCCAGACCACACTATTCTTAACAAGGTCTGCTCTCAGGAGAAACTAGTTAACCTGATGGAATATTATCAGTCTATCTCACCTGACAGAAGGAATACCCAACTCTATCCAGCTCTAGCTTTCTCTATATAGGAGAAGGGAAATATTTAACCCCAACCCATTTCTGCCATTCTGTCCCATCTAAGGGGGGAGAAAACTACTGAAACATTTGTGAAGTTCACTGTCCACATGCACAGGCTCACAAAAAGACAGACCTAATCACTAAAATAATAATTACTATAGAATGCTTCCTCTCCCCCAACTCTTCACCACATTACCAAAGGCCTATTTACAGCAGTTGCTTTTACCTACTACATCATATCCAGCTAGCAAGAAAATTTATAAAGCATACTAAAGGGCAAAAAACAGTATGAAGAGACAGAGCAAGTGAGCATTAGAAGCTGACATGGCAGGGATGTTGGAATTATCAGACTGGGATTAATGTGCTAATGGATCTAATGGATAAAGCAGACAATATTCAACAATAGATGGGCAGGGAGATGTAAGCAGAGAGATGGAAACCCTAAGAAAGAACCAAAATGAAATGCCAGAAATCAAAAACACTGTCAGAAATGAAGAATGCTTTTGATGGGCTTATTACAACACTTAACATGATGGAGGAAAGAATCTTCAAAACTGAAATACAAAGATTGAAAAAAAACAAAATCCCAGAATATCCAAGGGCTATGAGACAACTACAAAAGATATTATCTATTTGTAATGGAGTACCAGAAAGAGAAGGGATCAGAAGATATATCTGAAACAATAATAACTGAGAATTTCCCTAAACTGATGTCAGACAACAAATTAGAGATCCCGGGAGCTCACAGAACACCAAGAAAGATAATGCTGAAAACTCAACACCTCAGCATATCATTTTCAAACTACAAAAAATCAAATATAATGTGCAAGGACAATGCTCAGGCTATTTTGCAAAGACAGCTTCTTTCCCCTTTCTCCTTGGTGATGGCCCTTATCTATTTGGCTCAAGAGCCCACACTTAATTCTTCCTAGATTTCAAGGAAATACCCTAGACCTTCAAAACATTACTGGCCTTGAAAGTGATTCTTTAATGCTTAGCAATAAGCCCATCCACTAAGTGAGTTTAAAAGTTCTAGTTATCTCAGAATTTTACAACACAGGAATGGAAAAAGGCAAGTTAAAGAAGGGAGAAGAGACAGAGAAGACTCTAGCCCCCAGAGTAAGTTAGAGGAATTGTAATCCCAGAAAGAGCATAACTATCTATGACAATTAATGGCCAAAGAAATGGGAAGTATCACTAAGGGAGGAAATATGTGATGAAAAGTCTGAAATCCTTTTGATCCCACATCATTAGATAAAATTACTTTTGGTCCAGTAACCAACCACATCTTGAAATTTATCTTACAGAAATAAGTACAGAGAAAAAAATTCTAAGAAAATATCCACTATTACATGATGACCTAAGAGCAAACAAAAATTGCAAACATTAAATGTCTAATAATAAACATATGGTTAGAAAGTACTAAGTGGTTACCAAAATAAACATGAGTACAATATATATTGGGAAATGTATCAATAAATGAAATGAAATACAACAGTATGATTAATATAAATGAATATACATAGAAATATTAAGTCATAAATACTTCACAGAAAAAGGAAAGTCTAAAATATGAAAAGATGCTTGACCTTACCCATAACATGGGAAAAATGTACATAAAAATGCAGAGATCAATACATATAAAAATGGCAAAGATCTACACGTATGATAATACCTCAAGTTAGTAAAGTAGGGTAATAGGCACTCTGTGCATTGGTGGTTAAGGGCAGTCTGGAAACATTTTATTTTTCACAATTACAATGTATATAATCTTTGACACAGTGATCAACTTCTAGGGATTTATACTACAGAAATACTTGGAATATATGAGAAATGACTATAAATTATTCACTGCAGCAGTGTTAGTAGTCAAAAATACCAGTGTGCAAACCAAAATCTATAGAAATGACTTGATATACATTGCTATGTTCTATGCAATGGAATGCTCTAACAGCCTAGAAAAATGAGGACACTTCTTCATAAAGTGATATCGCTAGATCTCTGGAAGACTGTATTTTCCAAGATGGTGGCAATAAGATTTTCCACACCACATTCTTCTTACATCATGACACTGACACTCCTCCCTCAAATCTGTACAAGCCTCTGACTATAACATAATCGATGTTGTAACTTCTGGGGCTAGGTCATGAAGGGTACCCAGCTTCCACCTGGTACTTTTGGGACACATTTTTAAACCCAGCCATTATGCTGTGAGGAAATTCTAGTTGCATGTAATGTGTTCTGACTGTGGTCCCAACTCACAGCCAGCTTCAGATGTTGGATTTGTTGAGATGATTCTAGCCCCTGCACTGAATGCAAACTATGACATCAGAAAACCACCTACTAAACCCACTTAATCCCCAAGCAGAACACCTTCTGGCTCTAGTTTTATGCAAATATAAAGAATCATGAGAGATAATAAAATGATTTTGTTTTAAATCACTAAGTTTCAGGGTCATTTGTTTCTGAGCAGTGATAACTGGAACAGTTAAGTAAAAAATACAGGGTCTATCATAGGTATATTTTTCAAATTGCATTAAAAAGTGGGAGAATATCAAGTTTGAATGTAACAGTAACTTTGCAAGGATATACAAGAAAGTAACACTTTCTGGAGTAAAGAACTCAGTGGTGTACATGTTGGTAGACTTTTCAATGTAAACCTTTTAAATTTGAATTTTCACTCAAGAACGAATTAAGGAAATAATACAAATTAAGAAATGTGATTCATGTGGATGGCATAAAAATGAACAGTGTGGTAACTGTGGAATATGGGTGATTCAAATTTTTATTTCAAAATGCTTTCACATTATTTTCCTTGTATAGTGATATATAAGGGGGTCCATATTTGTCAAATACTACACATTTTATAATAGAATGCTATGTCATGCATACCCTAACTCTGAACCCGATTTTGTACTTTGACAGTATCTTCAGAATTTGAAAAACTGAAGGGGGGAAAATACATATGCACACACAAACACAATCAATATCAGAATGTAGCAAGTACTGAAGATCTTTCTCCAATCCCAGCTGTCACTTAGTTGCAAAACCTCAGACAAATCACTTTTCTTGCCTGTTGCCTTATTAAAAAATTAGTATTTCCTCATATACCACTGTAAGATCCAGATGAGACTTGTGAAAATGCTATTGTAAGTTCTACAACTGTTATCACATAACCATTTAAAAGCTATTTTATAAACTATCTTAGAAGTCACATTTTTCTAAAAATTTATAAATTATTTGTGAACACAATAGATGAGAGAGTTAGGATTAATTTGTGTGTTGAAGATACAGTCCCATTACCATTGAAAGAGAACTGTTACAACTAAGTGAAACACCTCCTCACTATTTTTAAATTGAGAAGTGCTAAAGATGTTGATAACTACATAGTGTATTATCGGATTACTGTATGATCATAGAACTCTTTTTTTTTAGTCTAAAGAGCACCTGATTTATCTTCAACTGTGGAGATTGTTAAGTGACTGGTTTCACCCTTATTAACTTTGAAGAGAGTAAATGCTGTTCATCAATACTTACCTCAAATCTTCTATTTTGAAACATTTGTAAAACACTAAGATTATTTATTTTCAAAATCCAGTATTTAACTTCAGTAACACTTATTCTTACCTTGAGAGATTTAATAATTTGTTAGCTAGAATTAATGTTTACATAGACAGCCAAATTACTCCTGTTGTTTTTCTCACTCTTCGACATCCCTCTCCTCCACCAAGAGGCATATAACAAAAGGCTCTCAGTGATGACTCCAAATGATGTTATCCTATGATAAATTAATTCAGCATGCATCATAAATAAGCCTGCATATAAGTAACATAAGATTATGGCATAAGACCCAAAAGGGGAAAAGGAACTGGGGAGAAAGTGAAGGTTCCTATGGCCAGGATTCTCACCTTACTCTGGTCGGCTTGCTCACTGCACGTGTGGGCAATACGTTGTTACTGACTCTATATAAAGAGCTCTGCCCAGTGCTCTGGGCTGCACGACTGCAGGAGAGCAGAGACTGGAGTGATGGCAGCGCTGAGGACAGAGACTGAGATGGCTGCAGGGGCAGAGAGGCCCAGAGGCAGAGACCGGCTTGCTGCATGCAGACTTGCTCTGGGTGGACGGGACTCTAGTCACTGACCTGCCACCGTGGGAATAAAGTTGGGTATAAACCCTTTCACCCCAAGAATGTTCCACTGTCATTTTTTTCGGTCTCACTAAATCTGTAGTGAACTTGTCTGAGGCTGAAACCCACTGGCAAGACAGGAATATTTTGCAAAACAAAGTTTCCTATATGTTTTAAAGTCAGAATTCTCACTCTATTAAAAGCAAATTTAAATTTCCCACTCCAACCCCCAATTGTCATTCAAAATCAGGTGTCTCTCATGTGCCGTGCCTCTCACTACTCTATGAAAAAAATCAACAATTACCTGGATACTTTATATGTTCATAATAGAGTCAAGAACAGGCAGGTAGCAAAGATGGACTGAATGAAGGCAAATTAGATGTCATAAAGTCCACGAACCAAAGCTTATGCAAACTTACAGATTTCTTCGGTATGTACACTGAAGATACACTTCCTGTTTTCTTTTGGGATATACATATATAGTAAATGAAAACATAATCTTTGGACATTTAGGCTTAATTTAATTTACTTTATGAGTACTCAATCTGTTTCCCATCTTAAACCATGAAGTCATCTTTGAATTCTATGACTTGAACACTGTGTGTTAGGAGCTTGGTAGATTTGTGAGTCAATTAATTTTAAAGAAGCTTGATGATAATCTAATTTCCCAGTACATAATAGAATAAAAGCAGCAAATTAGTGAATCAAGGGAGGCAGTTCACTATACTTATGGCTAACTGGTAAAATCATTCTAAAAACTGCTTTGCACACTTCAGCAGCACCAGAAGGCAATCAATGAATTAAGACAGGGCAAAAACTGATGTTTATGATCCCAAATTGAAGTAGTTTAAGATAAAAAGGTTAAATTGTATTTAAGGTGGAGGACAGTATATAAAAAGTCTGCTCTAGAAGAATCCTTACTTAGCTCAATCCTCTCATTTTACAAATGTGTCAATAAGAAGTATTTACAAAAGGGTGTCAGGATTAGCACACAAAGCTTACTGACTCCTAATTCACAGCGATGTTTAGCAACATATGGTACTATTTTAAACTAGGACATTGGAGAATAATTAATAAGATTATTAAAAGATAATGTTTTAGGTTGTAATTGGTACAGACTTATATAAAATATCAAATCTCTACCAACTTCTGAGTAATACAATCTAATTTAAAAATGAAATAATTTCTACAAGAAAATATTATGCATAAAGATAATATTCTTACACCTGAAACCAAATGATTAGCTTCCACAATTTTAACTCTTGCTGTTATCAGAAAGAACAATATTTCAAACACCATTTTTCTCAAAAACCGTATGCTGGTAGTTTGTCTCTAGGTCTGTCCTTTCTCAAAACTACTTGTAATTGAAAACAATGTACAGGAGCAAAAAAAAATAGAGGCAAGTAAATAAATGTACAGATTATAACTACAGATCTCCGATGATTTATGATGGGATTATGTCTTTACTATGGTATAACCCCATCATGTGGCATAACCCCATTTTAAGCTGAAAACATGCCAAGTCCAAAATGCATCTGATTCAGGTAACCTACTGAATATTATAACTTAGCCTAGCCTGCCTTAAATGTGCTCAGAACTCTTAAATTAGCCTACAGTTGGGCAAAACCATGACACATAGTCTATTCTATGATAAGCATTGAGTACCTCATGTGACTTATTGAATACTGTACTGAAGGTGAAAAACAGAAGGGCCCAAGAGTATTGGTTGTTTATCCTTGTGATCACATGGCTGGCTGACTGGGAACTGCAGACTGCTGCCAGAGCATCATGAGAATAATACCATACAGCATATAGCCAGTCCAGGAGAAGACCAAAATTCAAAATATGAAGTGTGAATTTTCTACTAAACATGATTCACTTCCGCATCATAGTAAAGTCAAAAAATTTAAGTTAGGGGCTGTCTACATACAAACAAGTCTTTCTGAAAGCGAAGTGAAGGGTAACAGTAGAAAGCTTAATATAATGCTATAGGAAAAACATGAGTTACTCAGATTTAAATATTCTGGTTGCCTTTCTCAGTTTAGGAAGCAGGTTTAATATCTGCATACATGTAGTACTCTTAATGAAATTTATTCCTCTGAAAAAACTTCCAGAAATAACTTACTTGATGTGGGTGGCATGCATTTAATATAACATACATGACCAAGCACTTTTGTAAAAATATGTAAATGGGGGAAGAATTAGTTAAGAATTTAACATGCAGGATGACATATTATACAGCAAAAATCCAAAAGACTCCACCAAAAAACTATTAGAATAACTGAATACTGCAAAGTTGCAGGATACAAAATTAATACACAGAAATCTGTTGTATTCCTATATACTAACAATGAATTAGCAGAATGAAAATCAGAAAAACTCCATTTACAACTGCATCAAAAAGAATAAAATACCTAGGAATAAACCTAACCAAAGAAATGAAAGACCTATACTCTGAAAACTACAAGACACTCATGAGAGAAATTAAAGGAGACACCAATAAATGGAAATACACCCTGTGCTCATGGATAGGAAAAATTAATATTGTCAAAATGGCCATCCAGCCTAAAGCAATCTACAGATTCAATGCAATTCCTATCAAAATACCAACAGCATTCTTCAACGAACTGGAACAAATAGTTCTAAAATTCATCTGGAACGACAAAAGACCCCGAATAGCTGAAGCAATCCTGAGAAGAACAAAGCTGGGGAGATTACGCTCCCTAACTTCAAGCTCTACTACAAAGCCACAGTAATCAAAAGAATTGTTACTGGCAGATGTACAGACCCAAAGATCAATGGAACAGACTAGAGAGCCGGGATATAAACCCAAACTTATGCAGCCAATTAATATACGATAAAGGAGCCACTAATATACAATGGGGAAAAAACAGCCTCTTCAACAACTGGTGTTGGCAAAACTGGACAGCTACATGTTAAGAGAATGAAACTGGATTATTGTCTAACTCCATACACAAAGTAAACTCAAAATGGAACAAAGACCTGCATGTAAGTCATGAAACAATGAAACTCATAAAAGAAAACAGGCAAAAATCTCTTGAATATAAACATGAGCAACATTTTCCTGAACACATCTCCTCAAGCAAGGGAAACAAAATAAAAAAATGAACAGTTGGGACATCAACCTATAAAGCTTTTGTAAAGAAAAGGACACCATCAGCAGAACAAAAAGGCATCACACCGTATGGGAAAATATAGTCATAAACAAATTATCTGATAAGGGGTAAACATCCAAAATACATAAAGAACTCACATGCCTCAACACCCAAAAAACAAATAACCTGATTAAAAAATGGGTGGAGGATCCAAAGAAGAAATCCAGATGGCCAACAGGTACATGAAGAGCTGCTCCACTTTGCTAATCATTAGGGAAATGAAAATTAAAACCACAATGAGATATCACCTCACACCAGTTAGAATGGCCAACATCCAGAAGACAAGAAACAACAAATGCTGGTGAGGATGCGGAGCAAGGGGAACCCTGCTACACTGCTGGTGGGAATGTAAATTAGTTCAACCATTGTGGAAAGCAATATGGAGTTTCCTCAAAATATTAAAAACAGAAATACCATATGACCCAGTAATCCCACTCTTAGGAATTTACCCAAAGACAACAAGATCCCTGATTTGAAAAGACATAGGCACCACTATGTTTATCATAGCACTATTTACAATAGCCAAGATATGGAAGCAACCTAAGCATCCATCAGTAGATGAATGGATAAAGATGTGATACATATATACAATGGAGTATTCTTCAGCCATAAAAAAGAGATCCTACCATTTGCAACATGGATGGAGCGAGAGGGTATTATGCTCAGTGAAATAAGCCAGATGGAGAAAGACAAGTACCAAATGACTTTACTCATTTGTGGAGTATTAAAAAAAGCAAAACTTAAGAAACAAAATAGCAGCAGACTCAGAAGGGTCTAATGGTTACCAAAGGCTATAGGTTGGGGAGGGTGGGTGATGATGGAGAAGGGGATTAAGGGGCACTACAATTCCCAGTCACAATAAAGGCAGGTACATGGAGAAGTGTCCTACAGCACAGAGAAGACAAGTAATGACTTGCTAGCATCTTACTACACTGCAATTGCGGGGTGGGGGGGGATGAGGACTTGATATGGGTGAATGTTGAAACCACAATGTTGTTCCTGTGAAACCTTCCTAAGACTGTGTATCAATGATACTTTAATAAAAAAAAGGAATTCAGCATGCAGAATTTGAAGAAATGTAGTTGCTCAGATATAGGAAGTACTTTTTAATAAAGTTTTAAATGTTATTTGTTTCTGTAATTTTAAATGAGAAACAGGTGAATGAAAAACAGGGATACTTTATCTGTATCTCTGGCAGAGAAAAGGCAGAGTACCCTTGACAGGACAGACAAGTGTCCATGCTCTCTTAAAGAGGTCTAGGAGGTTAATAGGTTAATAGATTTGTAGGAAGAGATTCCTATACAAAAAGATACTGGTAATATGTGATGTAACCAGTACACAATACTTGTAAATCTCAAACTTTAGTAGTTGGATAAACAACATTTTAAAAATCCTCCAAAAAACAGTTTAAAAAAAGAAAAAGAAAAAGAAAAGCAATTATTCCATTTGTGGGAGAACAACTTTAGTGCAGAGGTAATTCTTAGAATGCAGAAAGCAGTGGTTCTCAAACTTTAGCACGTATCACGATAACCTGAAAACTCAAGATTGCTAAAATTTAAGATTACTGATCCAACCCCCAAGTTCTGCTTCAATATAGGATTTTGCATTTTTACCAAGTTCCTAGGTAATACAGATGCTTCTGGAACAGTGAACACTCTTCGAGAACCACTGCTCTAAAGCTCAAAAATTACAATACCAGAAAAGAAATGCTGTCAATATTTTTATATAGTTCCATAACTTAAATTTTAGAGTATGTAAGACATTACTTTGATGCTAGTGCATACAAAATTAAACTGTGCATCAAACTTTTATGTCTCAAAAGAAAAAAAGGGCTGAATGACTGCATGCTATTGTACTGTATATTCCAACTTTGCTCTGACTTACACTAAGGATCCACTTGTTTATAAGTATGTAAATTTATTTTTAAAAACAGATTTTTTGGACAAAAAAAAGAGGAAAAAAATATAAAAAATAAGAAAACAAAAAAAAATTTTTGACAAAAAACTCATCAGAAATATTTAAAGTCCTCAGGTGCTCAAGGTGTTAAATGAAAGATGGCCAGCCCTTTCACCCAACAAGTATTTACTGAAGCCTCCAGGTGAGATAGCAAGTATAGAAGGAAGGCAACCCTGAGTCTAATGCTCATTGTTAACCATTTGGGCTAGTCTTAGACAAACAGGAACATAAATGTCATGCAGACTTAACTCCTACAAATAAGCTAGAACTTTCCAAGGTGCTACAACCACCACACCTAACAATCTAACTTCTTTATGCGTGCTATAGGGTCACAGGGCAGGGGTGTGGCATATGGTGAGACAACATGGAATCTTAAATCAAGTTATCATGTTTAGAAGAACCACACAAAGTACCTTAATATTTTTGATGAATGTAAGGTTCTAGAATACAGAAATTCAAGAATGCTGCTCATGATTTCCACCTTAAAACACAATTAAACACAGATGAAAATTTTAAGTGAGCTCTTCATACCATAACTAATGTTACCATATACAAATAAAAAATAAGGAACAGATGACATGCAAAACGCTTGGACAAGGTCATTTGTTAGTTAACTCCTACCATGCATCAACTAAAGGAAAACACTATTACTTACAAGTTATGGACCAGTGGTGTTGATCATTTAATAGCTCAAACCTTGAAATCCTTGAATGCTTAGAATTTACTATAGCCCCTAAGGGTGAAGAGCTGTTGCTAACAGATCTCAACAAAGAGCATTACAGAACAGTGTTCATTTTATAAACATACCAAATCAAAACTTTACACCTTAAACTTACACAGTTATATAATCAATTATATATATATATATATATATAAAAACAGCGCTCACAGCTGTAATCATAAAGGCACTATCATACCTTCTGAAAATATTACTATGTGGTCAACATAGTGAAAAAGTGTCCAATAACCATTAACACAGAATTTTGGATGTAAATTCCTTTTAAAGTTGGTTTTCAAAACCAGATAAAAGTAGAAAATATTAAGGAAGCTTTACATGTAGTAATGAACACCTTTCAAAAAAATTAATGTAGACAATCTGATATTAATCGAGGTGAAGTATATATATCTATATATACACACATATATACACACACAAATATCAGAGGATATGTATATTTATGATGTACTGATATGAGGTTAAACGTCTCTCTTAAATGTCCTTGAGAAGTCATTAAAAGAAAATACACTTAGAAGATGAAGGAGTATTCAAAACAAAAACAAAAATTCTAGTTTTAGGCCCACGAAGTTTCCCAGAAATTGAGTTCATTACTATGAGGTCAGGAGGTAGCATATGGCAAGTCCCAAACCTATCCTGCCCAGAATCTATTCAGCCTAGAATCCATATGTACTTTGGTTAACAGTGCCACTGACAATCACTTGCCAAGAAGCGTTTACAATAACTAACTTTGTGCACCAGTTTAAGGTGGGTGAACATGATGGAGCAGTCTTGAAAACTCTTCCTACTATGTGGGCCAGTTAGCTTTGGCCCAATTTGCTTTCTGGAGAAGGCTAAACTTTGAGAGGTATTATTTCATTTGTAAACCATCTATACATAGATATACTGACAAAGAAGCCAAAAAGAATGTGTAATATATATGTATTTTTTAAAAGGCCAAGATTTCTGACTCAGAATAAAAGCTCCCATGATACAGACATTTTTGATACATACCTGTTCATAAAAAACACAAACTTAAAACAATGCAACACTGTAACAAGATATACAATAAGAGACTGATGATGACTATTGTACCCTGGGTCTATTAAAGTGGAAATACTATTTATGTAGTGTATTTCCTGTATGTAGGGAAAAGCCAGGAGGCAGGAGCATCCCACAATTTATCTTACTAGAAGGATCTGTAGCCATGCATAAAATTCTCAAGCATACATACTTGAGAACAGACACTAACTGTAAAGCGTAACATTATGTTTCTGAAAGTTGGGTTCTAAGAAATTGGTATGTTCAGTAGTATCTGTCATTGTAGGCATTTCAAAAATTTGACTTTTTAAATATATGAGACTAAAATATACTCACATATACCTGAAAAAATAGAGTACTGCTTATTTGGACACCTCTTACAAACAAAATTGTGAATCTCAAGCTGTGTGGTTCCTCTGACATTATCTAATCCAAAAACTTCATTTCACAGATGAAACTGAGGCCCCCTCAAAAGGCTGTTTTGTCCCACTGCTATAGTCATGGATTTTTTTTAATTAAATCAATTATTTTAATTTCCTGTCTTCTGTCCATTACACTGCATTGTTAGCTGGCTGCTCCTTGTCCTGTCTCTTACCCTCCCCTCCCCTCAGTCCTACCACATGCATTGTCTGTGGGCAGTGCTTACTCTATCTCTTCCCCTCTTTCTTCTTACTTTCCAGGTACCATTTTCCTTTCATGTCCCTCTCCACTAATCACTTTTCTCTTCCTTCACACTAGCATTCTAAAACTTAAGTGTAATAAAATTCAATTAAATTAAAAAAATCACTGTGATTTACAAATAGTCCAATAATTTAAAATTTGAATTTTAAGATTAACTTTTATTTACTTATTACTATTTTCACTATTCATTCTAATGCCAATATGGTTCAGTCAAACACGTATTAATTTGAAGAAGCTTCTAATCATTATCAAGCAACAGATACCAGAACAAACCTTACTATTTGGGATATTGACTCTACTCATGTTTCAAACTGCATTTCAGTTTCCATACAACCATCATGGGGATGACCAGGAAATCAAATTGTAAAAAAAAGTTATCTCAACAAAAACCAAGGTAAATTTTCTAAAAATGAGGTCTGCTGAACAGCTCTTTTCTTCACAATGTGACCTATTAAGGGATTCATTATCATACAACTGGAACTGCAAAACCTTCTTGGCCAATGTATGATTCAGTTAAATGAAGAAGGGAAAAAAGAAAGTCTCACCCCCAATGGTACTCTCTTGAAATTCATGAAATTGGCCCTTCACAAAACGAAGTACTAAGCTTGATTTGCCAACAGCAGACTCTCCCAGAAGTACTAGTTTGAACTGGCATATTTTATTTCCAGTATTTGGCCCGTTGGGTCTTGTTGCTCCTCGATTAGCCATGTCCAAAATTGTGAAAGAAGTCCCTAAGGAACTCAGTCCCGTAAATAAACTTCCAGGATGCAAGATGCCAATGTTTTTCTTTCTGGAGGTAAAGAAACCTACAAAGAAACAAAATAAAGAAGTAAATTAAATATATAAATCGGTAAAACAACACCAATCTAATATTTCTAATATTAATCACTTTAGTAAATTTGCCTCTAACATATTATTGTAGGACAATAACCTCTTTTAGCTTAATTCACTACCTTTATAATGAAATACTGTAAAGGAATGAGATTTGAGCCCAAATTCCTGCTGTAATTTTCTTAAAGTTGTTTTAAGCCAACCTTTATTAAAGAGTCATCTTTGTGCCAGGTAGTTTTAGGTACTTAACATTAACATTCAACGATCCTGTAAGACTATTACAAACCTTCAAAATGAGGAAACAGGCACAGAGAGATTAAGTAACTTGACTGAGGTCACACAGTTACTTTGACAAAGCTGCAGATAACTTTCAAACCCAGGCAGCGATAGTTTTGACTCAAAGAGTTCAGGTTGTGGAGACAGACTACTGGAGTTAAAATAGTTTGGAAGAAAATTAATAATTGGAAAGCTCTTAGAACAAATCCTAGAACACGTAGAGATCAATAAATGTTGGCTATTATTATTTGAAGGCCTCTGTTAAATTGTACATGCTTTTTAATTAATGGAAATTTTGGAGCAACATAGTTTATGGTTCCCACTTTTGTGTGTCTAGTGGTTAAAAAAGATTTCAAACTATTTCCTCACATGCTCAAGTACATCATACATGGAAGTGTTAATAACTGAATCTCTGTGGTGAGCTTGTTAGTATTCATTTAAACTTTTCTGCAGTTTGGGGGCTAAGAAGTAAACAAACATCATTATCTTGTATTTAACACATTTAGAAAAAACTACCCTGGATGGCTACTTCTATGTCTTATTATCTAGTAATGTTAATTTTCAATCTTAAAGGAATTTGCGAACATTTCAAGAATCCTCTTCCAGTGTACTCACAAGTCAATCATAATAGTTTTCTTCCATCTTTAATCAAAATGTGCTCAATGTACTCCCTAAGAATATTAAATATGATGATTCCCTCCCTAAAATCACTGTTATACAATATAGGAAATTTGCCTTCCACATGAAATGAGCTTATGTAAGAATCCCTCCTGACAATGAATTCATTAATAAACATATCCATGAGACCTTACATTTGAGACAGTCAAATCATCTCTGCCTTATCTGAACAGCAGCTTTGAGGAGTCCTTATCTTTTAGTAATACAAAATGAAGTAGTTACAAATGAAATGGTATGTCTGTGTGGCTTCCAAGCAATGGGGATATAAATAAAACAAGACTGGCCATAACTGAAGCTAGGTGATGAGATCATTATACCATTCTTCCCACTTCCACGTATTTTTTAAAAACTAAAAAAAATGCTCCAACCCCCACAAGTATCCTCCCACCTCCTTAAAAACATACCAGATGTGGGGGCCTAATCCTGGCTGGCTATACCCATTTCTGCCAGAGCAAGTTCTTTCATTTCCAGTCTCTACTTCCAGAATACCTAACTTAAATAGCTGCTGTGGGAATTAAATGAAAAAAAGTATGTAAAAAATCTCTAGTACAGTGTCCAACATGTAATAGGGATGAAAACTGGCAATGAAAGCGGATGCTTGATGAAATAATGACCAAGTATGAACAGAATCATGCAGACTGAAAATGCACCAGTACATCTCTAGATATTACATAAATACCAATTTATACACTTCCCAGTTGCCTAATTACCCACAAAGCAGCAATCTGAATTACTCAAGGACAACATTCACCCAATTTCCATACTACCAAAATTACAGTGAAAACACTGGATTCCCATTTTTAAAAACTTACGACTTAGCGTGCCTTTTAAGGTTTAAAAAGTTCCTCCCGAGGCTCTCCAACAGAAAACAAATTACACACAGCATAACATTAAGGTTAAAAATTATGTCCATTCATTTGTATTTACTGAAACTTGCCTTTCAAAATAAATATTTTGCATAAAATGTATTTTTAATCTTTTGAAAATAACTGATATTCTATAGTTAATGTTCTTTTGGGTGGTTTTTGACCAAAATTGTACTAACAACAACAGTTAACATTTACTGAGCACTTATTTGTGCTAAGCACTATTCAACGACTTTTGCTTACAGCAACCCTGAGCTCTATCCCCACTTTACACTTAAAGTTTCTGAGCCGTCATGAATTATCACAGTGGTGTACAAGTGTTTTTTTTTTCTACCAGTTACATGAAAGGCAACTGGTCCAACTCTTTGACTCCACACAAGCAAAGGACGAAAACCAGATGTGTGAATTACGACGTTCAGAGCTTAAAACAGCAGAGCATGTTTAATGGTCTCCACCAACTGAGCGAGTTCAGCGGCCCAGTTGTCCTGAGTTCCTGAAGCTGCTTCACCGCCTTCCACAGATGATACAAGAGTCTCTAGACAACCTATTTTGACAAGCCTCCTTCTCCTTCCATTACCCATCTTTGGAAGTCGAAGGCACGGAGCTCCCCAAATTCACACCTGCTGGGGGCCTGGTTCCTCCTCGGACAGCACCTGGGTAACTGATACCAGACTCCGGACCGCCTGAGGCCGGACCCGCCAGGCCTCGTGACCATCTTTCTTACCCTCCTCCCCTGAACCTGGCTCGGCTGTGGCTGGGAATCCCCCGAGGACTGCCAGCACAGGGCCAGGCGGAACCGCGGCCTCCAGCACTCTTTCACGGCGCCATCTTGAGAAGGGAAGAGGGTGACACCCGTCGCTCGCTCAGCCAGTCCCCAAATCGTCGTCCCCAGAGTCCCCTGATGGATGAGTCGCCAGCGCCGGCAGGACGAGACGCCGGATTCGACATCTCTCTGGGCTTGGGTGCCGGTGCGCGAGGGAGAAGGCGCGAGCTAGGGACGGCGGATACCTGGGGTCCCGACCCGCCCTGGGCAGGGGGGAACGGCTTGTTACCTGAGACCGCAGGACGCGGAGCCGCGGGGCTGAACCTTCCGGGCAGCAGGTTCCAGACGTAGCCCGACAGGAGGCTGAGGCTGACGCTGTGGCAGCGCGTCTTTTCCGCGCGCCGCTCCACTCAGACTGGTCGGTGCGGGGCTCGCGCCGTGGTGCCGCCCCCGTCGGCCTCCGTCTCCGCCTCTCACCGCTCCGCCTGCCTCTTTCTCCTCCTACGCCGACGCCGGCGCCGGCGCTCCAGTTCCGACTAATTCTTCTTCCTCCTCCCTCCTCCGCCTCCTCCCCTCAGGCCGGCCGCCGACTCCTTCGCGAACCAAAACACAAACACTCAAGTCCCAGCGCGGGAGCCACTTCCGCCGCCCGGCGCCGACCTCGCCGCCACGTCGCTGCACGTAGTGAAATACGCCCCTTCGTCACTTCCGATCGTCCCCAGTCCGGCTGCTCCATCCGCTCCCCTTCCTCCTTCAAAGCCCGCCCCGCCCCCCCTCCCCCAGCTGGGGCAGGCGTGTCACGTGCTCTCTGCGAGCAGGCCGGGCGCGTCCAGCCACCTCCCTCACCCGGGGCACGCGGCCCCGCCCTCGCCACCGCCATTCTTCTCCGGGGGCGGTGGTCTCGGTCCAGTGGAGGGGCGCGCGCGCGTCTCCTTCGCTACCCGGGTTTCGGGGAAGTCTGCGAGAGCTTGGGTTAGCTACTCCCACCGTCTGTGCTAAATGCCTCCTGTAAATATTAGCTCACAGTCCCCCTTACCTTACCCTGCCACAGCCCATCCTTGGCAACTCGGTTACGGTTTTTTTTGGGCGACTCCCCTGGCACGAGAGAGACCCCCACGTGTCCCTGGGGATAGGAGGGTCTGTAAAGGCCGGTAAGTGACATTTACCCCTGCGTGGAAGATGAGACCCTACCCACTCCACAAGCTGTCTTTAAGGCGGGGAAAATCTTAATTGCTTTTATTGAGAGTAACTGTTTTCAGTGGGGAGGGGCAAATCTAAAAATATCTAGCTTTCATTCAGTTTGCCTCGTGAGTCACTCTACTGAGAGCTTTATAGGAATTGTGTTTTATTCTTACACTACAAGTTTTTCTCTATTAGAGTATTTCTAACTCCTCAAAGTGGTCCTAGCCGCTGTCTGTCCAGATAGCGCCTGGCAGCCAGGAAGGAGTCTTCAGTCATGGTTGTGGAATTAATGAGGCGTGCGTGTTCTACAGGTGAAGAATTTGAGGCACAGAGATTGTGTAACTTGTCCAGAATCACCGCGGAGTTGGTGATGAAATGGTGTCCTGACGTGCTGGCTGGCTCAGAACCTGAGTTGGTAAGCAGGATTCCAGTGAGACTACCCGAGACTTTGACAACACCCTGCACTGCAGACCTACAGAGGGCAGGCTGCTGTGGGTGAATCTCACGCAGCAGGCAATCTCCTGGCCAGGCATCTGAACCCAAAACAAAATTAAGTTTTGTACTTTGGTAGGTTAAATTGATTTTTCCTCAGGATAAGGGCTACTTTACAGATTGCCATTTATAGCCCTGTTGTGAAGACATCCATGTTGTCTGCGTTGTTTACTTGGGGTAAAATATCCTGTGGGTTGCTCAGTCACCGTGATGCAATGAAGATAATTTGAGCCCCTGAACAGCCAGTCTTGGCGGTCAACTACCCCGTTACTAACCAGCAGAACTTAATCTGTCATAGGTAGATAATATCTGTGGCACTTTATCTCCAAGAGGCTGTTCTAATATGATACGTTAGTCATGCTGATACCTCTTGGACAATCCCCGGAAGAATCAGGAAATAGGATATGTCACATCAGTTTGGGATGTCAAGAGTATGTCCAAAACCATACCTAATCCACCCCAAACCTGCTTCTGCCTGGTGACTGGTATTAACAGCCTTCCAGTCATCTGGAGTCAAAGGGCAGAATCATCTTGAACTCTTCCTTCTTTCCCTCATAAACCATTGTCCATTCTGTCACCCAAAATTCTCTAATTCCTGAATCTGAGATCTAATCCCAATGCCTCGGCCATGGTGGTATTCATGTAAACTGGAATTATGTACTCTCTGGCTTTTTCTGTCCATTCTTTACACTTTAGCTGGTCCTACTCAAAAATGTCCTGTGGTGTCTCGTTAGTAGAGTCCAAAGTTCTTTAACTTGAGATCCTTTCATTCTATTTCTATAGGCTCCCTCTCCTCCCTCCAGTCTCTTGCTTTGTGCCCTAATCATATTGATTTACTCTGTTGTCCCAGAATGTTGCCTGTTCGTTCTCATCTCGGTGTCTTTGGTCACTACGTTCTCTCCACCTGGAACAACACTACCTTCCATCACTGCAGGTCTCACCTTGGCCAGGAGGCCAGGTCCTCTCTTTGGCATCTGAGGATACTTATACTGGATTTAGTTACCTTTTTCCTGTGGTTTCAAGATACTTTGCTTTAACTCTCTATAATGGTTCTATCTGCCTTATTTTACAGTTAAAGAGTTTCTAGACTTTTCTCCTCCGACTATTCTTAAGTGACATGAATAATTTATTCATCATTTCAAGGGCCTTTGATATAATAGGGACCCGCAAAGTACTTGTGAACTTAATTACATTTAGAATCATGGACATTTGACTTAAGACCTCATAACACATGAATGCTGACATTTATGAATTGTTAGGAACTTCCCATTCATTATTCTAGGATATTGCTTCCTCATCTATTTCTTTCTACCAATTTTGTCTTTTAATTCACCTCCTTCATGAATACCTTCCACAATATTTTCTAGTTTAGTCATAATGTTTGCCTGGGAGAGTGCTGCTTTTCAGTGGCTAGCAATTCTAGGATCCAGTGGTAATTTTGGAGAGGCCGAAATGCCACAGGAGAGCTTTTCTCTTCTGTTGCCAATCACAATATGCCTGTGTTTTTCCCCTAACCCCAGATAACTGAGAAGGACTGATAATTATATATATTTTAGTGTCAAGTGTGGGATCCTACTCATTTACAGAGCTTATTAAGGAAGCTACAAAATGGATGGGTCCTGAATAAAGTCATGAAGACTTAAACTCTGTCCTTAGTGCCTTCTTTGCCCTCGAATCTCTAAACCCCTACTCATGAATTCCCAGCACCTTGAGTCTCACAATCACCCACAGCATCCCAAATCTACCTTCTCCTCCAGGAAATCTTTTCTCCTTTGTGTGTTGAAGAATTAATCTTTGTATAGATGGTAATGAATGGCAACATTTACTTTTAACTGGGACTGTCGAGAGACACACCAAAAGGTAATTCTAACATAAAGAATTGTAGGCATGATGACAAGGCAGTGAGAAAAAGACTATATCTAGTCATGTTTAAAAAGCTTGTGTCTTCGCCGTGTACACGCAAGCCTCAGTTCAAATGCCATGTACCTAAGCAACTTCTAAACCTACCAATTCTAAAGTAGCATCTTTCCATATCTTTTTCACACTTACCACCCTGTGAAATGATGTTATTTATTGGTTTACTCAATGGTTATCTACCTCTACTAGAATATAAATTCCATGGGATAGGGGTTTGTTTATATTCCATTGTATTCCCAACACTGACACAAAATAGGGACCCAATAGATACTTGTAAAAACAAAAGAATTGAATGAACCCTTATACAAACATAGATGCTAACAAGTCATTTAGAGTGCTTAGGAGAATAATATTTATATTAAGCTCTAGAAAATTACAGTACACAGTTTTTACAAATGTTAAATAGTATCCCCAATCACTTAAATTTTTTGGATTTTACAAGTTCTTTTCACAGAGTTCTTAGATATACTGAAATCCTATAAATTCCATTCAAATTTTACACACCCTGTATGTGTGGAATATAAAAAATCACCAAATACACTTTTAAACCTGACAGACTATGTATAACCCCAACTTAAAATCCCATACTTAAAATTAGAGTTTGTCACAACATCTTAAAAATTCAATATGCATTCCTGTGTAACATCTCAAACTTTAATATATTTAAATGCTATTTAAAACATAGTTATTAAAGTGTGTTCTCACACTTTAAATGTTACTATGCCACAACTGGTAAATTATAGTTCTTTATTGCTAAAAGAACTACATGCAGTGTGCAAGGAAGGACCTAAAAGTAGTGGTTATCACCAGAAAGAGGGTCATTTTTTCCACGATCAGCAGTACAATTAATAGGCCAATGGCCAGGAGGAAGCCATGGCTGAACCCAACCGAGGGGGCTGCATTGCTTGGAAAACCAAAGAAGGTGAGCATTTGCTTTAGTGTCCAAAACCACATCCTTCAAGTTTTCTTGCCTTCCGAGTCCAGTAAAGAAGGGGGAAAGAGAGATGGAGAACAAGAGGGGAGGAAAGAAAATGAGAGGGAGAGGGAAAGAAACGCAGGAGAGGGGGAGAGATGGGCGGGTTGCTCAGGATACAATGGAGCGCCAAGCCACGCCCCAGTTTCCTAGGTAATCGATAAACAGACCTCCGACTCCTTTTCTTCTGTGAACTCCGCTACGTGTTAATTGGTAGGCAGGAAGTGGTGGCAGGGAGTCCGAGTGGAGATGTGCTCTTTTTGAGAATGGGGTCCCCCAAAGGATTGGGCACCCCCAAGGGACTGGAAACTTCCCTCCAGCCAGGTACAGCTTTTCCTTTAGAGATGAGCGCCCTTGGAGGAAAGAGGGTGTCTGGGAGGAAATCTCCCCTGCGTGTGGAGGTCGGGCTCACGCAGGAAGGAAAGGATGACTTAGGAGAGAGGAGTGTCTTCAGGGGAACAAAATCTCCGACGGAGTTGGGGCTCAGAATGGGATTAGGAAAAGAAGATTCTCCCAAGAGGGAGAGCCTCTTGGTTAATAATAAATATGAAGCGAGGATAGCATCATCAGAAACAAAATCTCCATTGAGTGAGGAGCGCGAACTGAGATTAAAAAGACAGAATATTTCTAGGACCCTCATGGAGAGGAGTAATTTAGGAGCCAACAGGGTCTTAACCTCACGGGAAAGAAAACCTTCCCTGGGTATGTTGCCAGGAAGAGCAGGATTAGAAAGGGAATGTCTTCTGGCAGGGTGTTCTCCTGGGAGGATAATACAGCCTCCTGTGAGCATGGTGTGTAAGAGTCCACAGTCTCTCCGGAGCTGGAGAGGTCCTGTGGCTGGTGCCCCTGAAAGGTTAGGAACTTCAGAGGGGGAGCAGCCTGCCTTGGGTATGGAACCTAGACCGGAACTGGAAAAACAGTCGACCTGTATGGTGATGAAGCCCAGGGCACAGATAAAGCCTCCTGTGGAGGTGGACACTGGGCTGCCCCAACCAGAGGAGTCAGATGAAGCCAGGAATACAGAGCCCCAAACGGGCTTGGTGATAGAACCTCCTGAACACCAGGTTGCTCTACAACCTGAAAAGGAAAAAGAGGCTGAATACAGTGAAACAGGAGTAGAACCTCCAGATTGCATCAGACCCATATACTCTGGGAAATTTTTGGATCGGATGCCTGGCTGGCCAAGTGTAAGTTTTTTCTAGTACTTTCTCTAGAAACTATGTATAGCCTTGTCTTTATGGAGATGATAAACGGATGAGACTTGTTTGGATTTGTGGAGTCAAACTGCAAGATTTCATTGGGATTCTGATATTCCTTATCCCATCGGACTCCTTCCAGCTGTTACTGTTCAATCTCTAATTCTCTGCCTCTGTAAATACCAGCTTTTTCTGTGGTTCCTCTTGATTTCACCCTTCTTTCTCCTTTGACCTTCATTTCATTCCTCAATCTGTATTTTATCAAACCTCACTGAGGTGTGTGTTGTATCCTAATATTCATGTAATGACTAGAAAAAGAAAATGTTTCTTTTCCCCTTAATTATTTATTGGTTGAATTAATTCATTCTTTCAGCAAAGATTTGTGGTGGCCATTAGGCTGGGTACAGGGCAATAGAAAACAAAAAGCACATATCCCTACCCTCTAGGTATAGGCCCTCACACCAGTGTTGGAGACAGATCATGAAACAAATATTATGTGGATGTCTAAATGAATAGAAAATGTGTGATTCTTCCTTAGTAGAAGTACACTCTAAGCACAGAGCTCAGTGGAAAGATTGGACGACTCTGTTTGGAAGGGATGGGAA
This sequence comes from Smutsia gigantea, assembly GCA_032199065.1. NCBI lineage: Eukaryota > Metazoa > Chordata > Mammalia > Pholidota > Manidae > Smutsia > Smutsia gigantea. Next base: position 81,292 of record JAVSCE010008650.1, read on the forward strand.
AGGCTTTACAAAGCAGGTAATATTTGAGCTAATTTAGAAGGGTGACTGTATTTGTCAGATGGAAGTGTTATAGCATCTTGGGCAAAGGAAGGCATAGAGTATGATCAAAGCATCTTCTTTTTGGAAGATATAAACAATTCTGTTTAGCCACCATAGTTTTAAGAGGTGAAGATGAAGAAGAAATATATGGGAGAATCTAAAGTTCCAGAATGCAGGGGTAAAACATGAATATAGAAGCAATGGTGGATCTTAATCTTAATGAGGGAATAAATAAATAAAATTTCCCTTTTAGAGAGGTAATAATGATATCAGTAGTAATGGTGGATTGGAGGGGGGAGTACTGGGTGACAGGAAAAAATTAGAAGGCTATTTTTCCAAAGTAATGATGGCCTGAAGTTAATGTAGAGTTAGGATAGAGAGGAGAGTACCATTTTGAGAACTTTTTAAAGATGATATTGTTAAAATTGCCATCCAGTTGTAGATCTATGTGATGAAAAAGGGAAGGTGATGGATGAATAAGGAATTTCTAGGTTGGTAATGATCTCTTCCAGTTTGGTGGCAAATGAGTATCTGGTATTGGACCTACTGAATTTGAGACATCTATAGGACATAAAATGAAATATTCGAGTTAACTAAAGGACATCAAATGCAGAAGCCTGTAATGTGAGACAGTTGAAGACATGGGTGGGGATGGGAGAAGATCTAGGCAAGACCTTGGGAAGCACATGTAGAAAGAAGATGGTTAGAGAAAGAAATAGGTGAGCTCTTGAGGACAAGGACTTTATCATATTTATCATATAACTTCACGGTATATCACAATGCCAGGCATACAGTGGTCATACAAGTATATGTTTAATAAATGGAAGGCTGGATGACTATATGGTAGAAAGAATGGAGAAGAAAGAGGTGAGTCTGAGATGGTGGTAGTGAGGAACGTAAAGGAAGAATCCTTAAGATATTCTTAGAATAAAAGACTCTATACATTGAGATTTGATAATACAATTCAGCTGAAGTGGTTATAGGGATTCTGCAGAATTTTTTCTGCCATCTGCAGACGTCGTTCCCCTTGGGACTCAGGCTGTTCTTTTGTCTTTGACCCACTTTGCTTTCTGGTTCCCTTATTTGATTTCCCAGCCACTCTTTTCAGTTGACCACGGCTGCTTCTCCTTTCTCATTGGCTCTGCAGTCTATGGCTTCAGACCTGATCTCACTCACAGGCAGATACCAACCAGCTTCTGGTTTCCAACACAAGCAATTTTAAAACCTCCGCTTCCTCCTACTACTCAGACCCTCCTTTCTTAAGTGTGATAGGATGGGGAAGAAGGAGAAAGTGATTTAGCAGTGTTAATCTCTGATAGAGTAAATTGAACAAAGATTAGCTTTGGATATTAAGGAAATGAGAAACATTGAATGGTATAATGGAGGGAGAACTCAGATTTCAATATACTGAAAAGCAAATGGGAAAATAGAGAATGTTATTGTGGATTTTCTTTTTCCTTAAGAAGTGCAACAGTGAAGAGAAGGGATTAGATTCCATTTAGTAATCTTTTTATTTATTTAGTGAATCAGTAGAGGAGTTTGTGATAACACTAAGTAGATGATGGTTGGAACCAGATCCTAGATAAACAAGAGGGAATAGAACTAGGATTCTAGGCCAGAGGAGAGATTAGCCTCGACTACAAACAAGGCTCCTCTTAAAATAATTTTTAAATACTGAAATATGTATTTTCACTATAAAACAAAAATAACATTATAAAAGACTTAGAAAACAAGAATAACACCCATAATCTTATCACCCTAACACAATACCAACTAGCATTTTGCTTCATTCACATTAATGAACACCTGTTGGCAGCTTGCTGTATCACCATCACTACTCCTGGAGCTTTGAGGTGGTAATTCATTTTCTCTCAAAACAACCCCAGGAGGCATCTACTTTTACTGAATTCCATTTTATAGGTGAGGAAACTGAGTAAATTAGGTAATTTGGTCAAGGTCATAATGCTACAAAGTGGTAGCTCCAGGATTTGAAGTCACAACTTCTGACTCAAGAGCCTGAGTTCTTGGCTCTGCTACACTTCCTGTGACACTTTCCTGCATTCATATTTTGTACAGTTGTTATATCAGGCATAAAAACCATTTGTCTTCATTTTTCATTTAATATTTATCACTTAATAAACAATTTCAGTGATATTACAGAAACGTGAAGAAATGTTTTAATGATAAACAAAAATACTGCTTTAAGCCAACATGTGATTCTTTAGCTAACTTATTCCCTTTCTTGTTGGACATTAGATTTTGCCCAAATTTTTCTATAAAAATAGTCTATGAACATCTTTATGCATATGCCTTTTTATATGTGTTGGATTATTTCCTTAGGACAGTTTCAGCAGAAGCTAAACGATGGATATTTTTCTAGTTCCTGTTGCCAAATTCCTTCCTAAATGATTGTACCACTAAATTAAAAAAAAAAAGATTTGTAAGGCATTGCTTTATTTCACATTATTTGATTTATAATGTGATTGAAGACTTCCGGGAAGATGGAGGTGTGAGCAGGGTGGCAGAAATCTCCTCCCAACACTATATTTATCTACGAAAACACAGAAAATACATCTATTCCTAAAAGAGAGACGAGAATACACAGGAAAGCGCACAGCGTGCAGCTACACCCGAGAGCACTCGGCACCCCAAGAGGCGGGTAAGATATGGAGCTGTGACCTGGTGGGACCCGAGCACTCCCCCACCCCAGCGCACCGGCGGGAGGAGAGGATTCAGAGTCGGGAGGGAGTGGAAGTGCACGCCGCGAAGTAGCCAGCCCCGGTGATCTGCACGGGGAGCGCTGACCCACATCACGCAGTGCAGCGGAGATTGGAGAGACAGAGGGGCAGAATCTGAGCGGGGAACGCGCCAGGCTGCTTGCAGCCGGCTCCCAGGAAGGAAAAAAAAAAAACAAAAGCGCGCGCTTTCTTCAGCGGTCTTAAGGAGACAGGAGCCCAGCACACTCAGCCCAGCAGGCTGGGAGTCCTGGGGAGTTTCAGACGCCTTAGCTGGCGACTGAGGAAGCGTAGCCATACTTAACACTTCTCACTGAGATCAACAGCCTCCTATTCATTCCCACCCCTGCCAGAGCGATAAAGGGCCCTGCAGAGTGGCACAGTCACAGCTGTGGAATAGTGGGGCAACAGCGCCACCTAGAGCATTCCCACAGAATCTACGTCCAGTGGGCATTTTTTGGTTTTTTGTTTTGTTTTGTTTTTTGTTTTGTTTCTGTTTTTTCTTTTCTTTCTTTTTTCTTTTTTTTCTATTTTTTTTTCTTCTCTTTTTAAAGTCTTAAAGAGCCCAGCTGACATACGTGGCAACTATCAGTGACCAATTATATAGCCATGAAAAGACAGACGAATATGGTTCAGACCAAAATCAACCACACAACCCCAGAGAGGGAGTCTGAAGGGATGGAAATGCACAGCCTCCCTGAAAAAGAATTCAGAATAAAACTCATAACCATGCTGATGAACCTACAGAGCAATGTGCAAGAGCTAAGGGAGGAAGTGAGGGAACTGAGGAAAGACAATACAGAAATCAGACAAGCGATCGACGGGCTTAACAGCAGAATGGATGAGATGCGAGAGACTGTTAATGGAATAGAAAACAGAGAACAGGAGTACAGAGCAGCTGAGGCAGAGAGAGATAAAAGGATTTCTAGGAATGAAAGAATATTAAGAGAACTGTGTGAGCAATCCAAACGGAACAATATTCGCATTATAGGAGTACCAGAGGAAGAAGAGAGAGAAAAAGGGATAGAAAGTGTCTTTGAAGAAATAATTGCTGAAAACTTTCCCTTGCTGGGGAAGGAAGTAGTCTCACAGTCCACCGAAGCTCATAGATCTCCCAACACAAGGGACCCAAGGAAGACAACACCAAGACACATAATAATTAAGATGGCAAAGATCAAAGATAAAGACAGGGTATTAAAGGCAGCTAGAGAGAGAAAAAAGATCACCTACAAAGGAAAACCCATCAGACCATCATCAGACTTCTCAACAGAAACCTTACAGGCCAGAAGAGAATGGCATGATATATTTAACGTTATGAAACAGAAGGGCCTCGAACCAAGAATATTGTATCCAGCACGATTATCATTTAAATATGATGGAGGGATTAAACAATTTCCAGACAAACGAAAGTTGAGAGAGTTTGCCTCTCATAAACCACCACTACAGGATATCTTAAATGGACTGCTCTAGATGGAAGCACACCTAAGGCTAAAAAGATGTCACCAGAGAAAATAAAATCATAGCAAAGAAAGCAGACCATCCAAATACTAACTAAAGGCAAAGAATAAAACACCTATTATAGAAAGAATGGAGGAGGAGGAATAAGAAGGGAGAGAAATAAAGAAACATCAGACTGTGTTTACAATAACTTAACAAGAAAGGTAAGTTAGATTGTTAGATAGTAAAGAAGCAACCCTGAACCTTGGTAACCACGAATCTAAAGCCAGCAATGGCAATAAGTACATACCTATCAATAATCACCCTAAATGTAAATGGACTGAATGCACCAATCAAAAGACACAGAGTAACAGAATGGATAAAAAAGCAAGACCCATCTATATGCTGCCTACAAGAAACTCACCTCAAATCCAAAGATATACACAGACTAAAAGTGAAGGGATGGAAAAAGATATTTCATGCAAACAACAAAGAGAAAAAAGCAGGTGTTGCAGTACTTGTATCAGACAAAATAGACTTCAAAACGAAGAAAGTAGCAAAAGATAAAGAAGGACATTACATAATGATAAAGGGGTCAGTCCAACAGGAAGATATAACCATTATAAATATATATGCACCCAACACAGGAGCGCCAGCATATGTGAGACAAATACTAACAGAATTAAAGGAGGAAATAGACAGCAATGCATTCATCTTAGGAGACTTCAACACACCACTCACTCCAGAGGACAGATCAACCAGACAGAAAATAAGTAAAGACACAGAGGCACTGAACAACACACTAGAACAGATGGACCTAACAGACATCTACAGAACTCTACACCCAAAAGCAACAGGATACACATTCTTCTCAAGTGCACATGGAACATTTTCCAGAATAGACCACATACTAGGCCACAAAAAGAACCTCAGTAATTTCAAAAATATTGAAATCCTACCAACCAACTTCTCAGATGGTACAACATTCGAAAATCCATCAACATCATCCACCACATCAACAACAAGAAGAACAAAAACCACATGATCATCTCCATACATGCTGAAAAAGCATTTGACAAAATTCAGCATCCATTCCTGATTAAAACTCTCAACAAAATGGGTATAGAGGGCAAGTACCTCAACATCATCAAGGCTATATATGACAAACCCACAGCTAAACTAGAAATAAATTTTAGAAAGAAATCAAAAAGGCTCACAAATACATGGAGACTTAACAACACTCTCCTAATTAATCAATGGGTTAACGACCAAATCAAAACAGAAATCAAAGAATATATGAAGACTAATGACAACAACAACACAAAGCCACAACTTCTGTGGGACGTAGCAAAGGCAGTTCTAAGAGGAAAGTATATTGCAATCCAGGCCTATTTAAAGAAGGAAGAACATTCCCAAATGAATAGTCTAAAGACACAATTACTGAAATTGGAAAAAGAACAAATGAGGCCCAAAGTCACCAGAAGGAGGGACATAATAAAGATTAGAGAAGAAATAAATAAAATTGAGAAGAATAAAACAATAGAAAAAAATCAATAAAACCAAGAGCTGGTTCTTTGAAAAAATAAACAAAGTAGATAAACCCCTAGACAGACTCATTAATAGAAAAAGAGAATCTACACACATAAACAGAATCAGAAATGAGAAAGGAAAAATCACGACGGACCCCACAGAAATACAAAGAATCATAAGAGAATATTATGAGAATCTATATGCTAACAAGCTGGAAAACATAGAAGAAATGGACAACTTCTTAGAAAAATACAACCTTCCAAGACTGACCAACCAAGAAACAGAAAAACTAAACAGACCAATCACCAGTGACGAAATCGAATTGGTAATCAAAAAACTACCCAAGAACAAAACCCCTGGGCCTGATGGATTCACCTCTGAATTCTACCAGACATATAGAGAAGAAATAACACCGATTCTCCTTAAAGTTTCCCAAAAAATAGAAGAGGAGGGAATACTTCCAAACTCATTCTATGAAGCCAGCATCACTCTAATACCAAAACCGGGCAAAGACCTCACCAAAAAAGAAAATTACAGACCAATATCCCTGATGAACGTAGATGCAAAAATACTCAACAAAATATTAGCAAACCGAATTCAAAAATACATCAAGAGGATCATACACCATGATCAAGTGGGATTCATCCCAGGGATGCAAGGATGGTACAACATTCGAAAATCCATCAACATCATCCACCACATCAACAAAAAGAAGAACAAAAACCACATGATCATCTCCATAGATGCTGAAAAAGCATTTGACAAAATTCAGCATCCATTCCTGATTAAAACTCTCAACAAAATGGGTATAGACGGCAAGTACCTCAACATCATAAAGGCTATATATGACAAACCCACAGCTAACATCATACTTAACGGCGAGACGCTGAAAGCTTTTCATCTAAGATCGGGAACAAGACAAGGATGCCCACTCTCTCCACTGTTATTCAACATAGTACTGGAGGTCCTAGCCACAGCAATCAGACAAAACAAAGACATACAAGGTATCCAGATTGGTAAAGAAGAAGTCAAATTGTCACTATTTGCAGATGACATGATACTGTACATAAAAAACCCTAAAGATTCCATTCCAAAACTACTAGAACTAATATCTGAATTCAGCAAAGTTGCAGGATACAAAATTAACACACAGAAATCTGTTGCTTTCCTGTACACTAATGATGAACTAACAGAAAGAGAAATCAGAAAAACAGTTCCATTCACAATTGCATCAAAAAGAATAAAATACCTAGGAATAAACCTAACGAAGGAAGTGAAAGACCTGTACTCTGAAAACTACAAGACACTCCTAAGAGAAATTAAAGAGGACACTAACAAATGGAAATGCATCCCATGCTCTTGGCTAGGAAGAATAAATATTGTCAAAATGGCTATACTACCTAAAGCAATCTACAGATTCAATGCAATCCCTATCAAACTACCAACAGCTTTCTTCAATGAACTGGAAGAAATAATTCTAAAATTCATATGGAACCACAAAAGACCCCGAATAGCCAAAGCAATCCTGAGAAGGAGGAATAAAACAGGGGGAATTACACTCCCTGACTTCAAGCTCTACTACAAAGCCACAGTAATCAAGACAATTTGGTATTGGCACAAAAACAGACCCACAGACCAGTGGAACAGAATAGAAAATCCAAACATTAACCCAAACATATACAGTCAATTAATATTTGATAAAAGTGCCTTGGATATACAATGGGGAGATGACAGCCTCTTCAGCAGCTGGTGTTGGAAAAACTGGACAGCTACATGTAAGAGAATGAAACTGGACTACTGTCTAGCCCCATACACAAAGGTAAACTCAAGGTGGATCAAAGACTTGAATGTAAGTCATGAAACCATAAAACTCTTAGAAAAAAACATAGGCAAAAATCTCTTGGACATAAACATGACCAACTTCTTCATGAACATATCTCCCCGGGCAAGGGAAACAAAAGCAAAAATGAACAAGTGGGACTATATCAAGCTGAAAAGCTTCTGTACAGCAAAGGACACCATCAGTAGAACAAAAAGACATCCTACAGTATGGGAGAATATATTCATAAAAAACGTATCTGATAAAGGGTTGACATCCAAAATATATAAAGAACTCATGCACCTTAACAAACAGAAAGCAAATAATCCAATTAAGAAATGGGCAGAGGACATGAATAGACACTTCTCCAAAGAAGAAATTCAGATGGCCAACAGGCACATGAAAAGATGCTCCACATCGCTAATCATCAGAGAAATGCAGATTAAAAGCACAATGAGATATCACCTCACACCAGTGAGGATGGCCAACATCCAAAACAGAAACAACAACAAATGTTGGCGAGGATGTGGAGAAAAGGGAACCCTCCTACACTGCTGGTGGGACTGCAAGTTAGTTCAACCATTGTGGAAAGCAGTATGGAGGTTCCTCAAAAAACTCAAATAGAAATACCATTTGACCCAGGAATTCCACTCCTAGGAATTTACCCTAAGAATGCAGCAGCCCAATTTGAAAAGGACAGATGCACCCCTATGTTTATTGCAGCACTATTTACAATAGCCAAGAAATGGAAGCAACCTAAGTGTCCATCAGTAGATGAATGGATAAAGAAGATGTGGTACATATACACAATGGAATATTATTCAGCCATAAGAAGAAAACAAATCCTACCATTTGCAACAACATGGATGGAGCTAGAGGGTATTATGCTCAGTGAAATAAGCCAAGCCGAAAAAGACAAGTATCAAATGATTTCACTCATATGTGGAGTATAAGAACAAAGAAAAAAACTGAAGGACCAAAACAGCAGCAGACTCACAGAACCCAAGAACGGACTAATAGTTACCAAAGGGAAAGGGACTGGGGAAAATGGGCAGGAAGGGAGGGATAAGAGGGAAAAAGGGGCATTACGATTAGCACATGTAATGTTGGGGGGGCACGGGGAGGGCAGTACAACTCAGAGAAGACACGTAGTGATTCTATAGCATCTCCCTACGCTGATGGACAGTGACTGTAATGGGGTTAATGGGGGGGACCTGATGAAGGGGTAGTTTAATAATCGTAATATTGCACATGTAATTGTAAATTAATGATAATAAAATAAATTATATTAAAAAAACATATCAAAAAAAAAGTATGATGTTGGCTGTGTGTTTGTTATATATGACCTTTATTACGTTGAGGTACTTGCTCTCTATACCCATTTTGTTGAGAATTTTTATCATGAAAGGATGTTGAATTTTGTCCTTTCATTGCTGATAATTGGCATGCTCAGATTTTCTGTTTCTTCCTGGATTAGTCTTGGAAGGTTGTATTTTCTAGAAAGTTACCCATTTCTTCTAGGTTGTCCAGTTTGTTGGCATGTAATTTTTCATAGTACTCTCTAATAATTCTTCATATTTCTCTGGTGTCCCTTGTGATTTCTCCTTTTTTGTTTCTGATTCTGTTTATGTGTGTACACTCTTTTTCTTCATAAGTCTGGCTAGGGGCTTATCTGTTTCATTTATTTTCTCAAAGACCCACCTCCTGGTTTCATTGATTCTTCCTATTGTGTTAGTCTTCTCAATTTTATTTATTTCTGCTCTGATCTTTATTATGACCCTCCTTCTACTGACTTTGGGCCTCATTTGTTCTTTTTCTAGTTTCATTAACTGGGAGTTAATACTGGCCATTTGGGATTGTTCTTCTTTCTTGAGGTAAGCCTGTATTGCAATATACTTTCCTCTTAGAACTGCCTTCATTGCATTCCACAGGTTTTAGGATGTTGAGTTTTTGTTTTCATTTGTCTCCATAAAATGCTTGATCTCTGTTTTTATTTGGTCATTGATCCATTGAGTATTTAGGAGCATGTTGTTAAGCCTCCATGTGTTTGTGGGCTTTTTTGTTTTCTTTGTACAGATTATTTCTAGTTTCGTACCTCTGTGGTCTAAGAAGCTGGTTTGTACAATTTCAATCTTTTTTAATTTAGTGGGGCTCTTTTTATGGCCTACAATATGATCTGTTCTGGAAAACATTCCCTGTACACTTGAGAAGAATGTGGATCCTGCTGCTTTTGGGTGTAGAGTTCTCCAGATGTCTGTTAGTTCTATCTGTTCTAATGTTTTGTTCAGTGCCTCTGTTCCCTTACTTATGTTTGTCTGGTTGATCTGTCTTTTGTTGTTAGTGGTGTGCTGAAATCTCCTACAATGAATGTCTTACAGTGTATTTCCCCCTTTAATTCTGTTAGTATTTGTTTCACATATTTAAGTGTTCCTATATTGGGTGCATAGATATTTATAATGGTTATATCCTCTTTTTGGACTGACCCTTTTTTCACTATGTAATGTCATTTTTTGTCTCTTGTTACTTTCTTTGTTTTGAAATCTATTTTTCTGATATAAGTACTGCTACCCCTGCTTTTCTCTCCCTGTAATTTGCATGAAATACCCTTTTCCATCCCTTCACTTTTAGTCTGTATCTGTCTTTGGGTTTGAAATGAGTCTCTTGTAGGCAGTATATAGATGTATCTTGTTTTTTATGCATTCTGCACCTCTATGTCTTTTTATTGGTGCATTAAGTCCATTTACATTAGGGTGATTATCCGTAGCTGTGTACTTATGGACATTGTAGGCTTTAGATTTGTGGTTACTGAAGGTTCACGAATAGCTTCCTTACCATCTGTCTATGTTAAATCGTTTAATACTCTCTTTCTAAAATGAAGTAAAGGTTCTTTTTTTTTTTCTCTCCTACTTCTTCTTCCTTCTCCACTCTATGTATTAGATGTCATATTCTGTTCTCTTTGTGTATCCCTTGACTAACTTTCTAGGTATTTGATTTAATTTTGTATTTGCTTAGTAATTAATTGGTCTACTACCTTTACTTTCATTTCATTTTCTCTGGTGACAGCTATTTAGCCTTAGGAGCATTTACATCTAGAGCAGTGCCTGTAAGATATCTTGTAGAAATGGTTTGGTGGTGGTGAATTTCCTCAACTTTTGCTTATCTGGAAATTGTTTAACCCCTAGTTCAAATTTAAATGATAATCTTGCTGGGTAGAGTATTCTTGGTTTGAGGCCCTTCTGTTTCATTGCATTAAATATATCATGCCACTCCCTTCTGGCCCATATAGGGTTTCTGCTGAGAAGTCTGCCTAATGGGCTTTCCCTTGTAAGTGATCTTTTTTCTTTCTCTGGCTGCTTTCAATACTCTCTCCTTGTTCTTGATCTTTTCCATTTTAGTTACATGTCTTGGTGTTGTCTTCCTATGGTTCATTGTGTTGGGAGATCTCTGCATTTCCATGACCTGAGTGACTATTTCCTTCCCCATGTTGGGGAAGTTTTCAACAATCATTTCCTCAAAGAGACTTTCTATCCCTTTTTTTTGTCTCTTCTTCTTCTGGTACGGTTATAATGCAATTATTGTTTTGTTTGGGTTGGTTGCACAGTTCTCTTATTTTTTTTTCATTCCTAGAGATCCCTTTTTCTCTCTGTTCCTGAGCTTCTCTGTTTTCCTGTTCCCTAATTTCTATTTTGTTTACCATCTCCTCTAGCTCATATAGTCTATTTTTCAATCCCTCCATTGTATGTTTCATTTCAGATACTCTGTTTTTCAAAGTTTCTATCTCTTTGTTGAAGCCTCCCCGAGATTTTAAATATTGTTCTGGAGCTACATGAGCATGGTTATGACTTTTATTTTGGAATTTTTATCAAGAAGACTGGTGATTTCAGTTTCACTAAGCCCTCTTTCTCATGTTTTTTCTTGAATTTTTGTTTGGACCAAATTCCTCTGTGTCTTCATTTTTTTTAGGGTTTTTTTAATGAGATAATAGATTTGTGTAGGAGGCGCCCTCTAGTGCCCATAAGCTCAATTTCTTGTGTGGGAGCCCCAGTTGTTGGTGTGTGGTGGGTGTGGTACCTGTCTGCCTTGCTTGTGGTGCTGTGATTTCATGTTGGGTCTTTGGGCCATCAGCTGATCATGGGAGCAGGGAGAATATTCTCTGGAGCAGCCATGGGTGGAGCTGCCTTCCCTCCAGCCTGCTGCAATGGTGGGGGTGCAGGTGAGCAGTACCAGTGCCTGCCAGGAGGAAAGAGCTCCTGTGACTGGGTTGTGCACATAAACTGGGCTGCAGGGCTGGAGCTTCCCTCTGCCCGGCCTCCTGCAATGACGAGGGCGCTGGCGAACAAGACCGGCGCCTGCCTGGAGGAAAGAGCTGCTGGGGCTGGCTCTTGCATGCAGCTTCCTGGCTGGCCCAAAATAGGGATGAACAGGCTGAGGGTTCTCCTCCCACCTACCTAGGAGTAAAGTTTGATTTTACTTCCAGCGGCAGGCTGCACACCACTGCGAGGAGTCTCCAGACTGTGTTGCCAGTAATGGGGATGGAGAGTCTGAAGCCCCTGAGGGCTCCCAACGTGTTGGGCTGAGGGCGGGCTGGGGAGATACTGTCCATCTGATCTTTCTCCTAAATAGAGAGCACTGTGCAATCTGTGCCCCTCTGGCACCCCCTCACTGCTGGGAAGTCTTTCAAACTGCCCACTCTGCTTTCTCACGGGGACTGGTAGAGCATGCCTGCTCTCCACAGGTGGCTGGGATCTCAGCCTCCCCAAGTGTTCTGCCCTTCTCTGTTGTCCAGCCACACCAATCACCAGGGCACTGTGCAATGTGGCCTATGTTTCCAGAGCAGATCTGCAGGGCCAGGTGTTCAGGGTCCCAGGCTTCTACTCCCTCTCTGCTCCGTTCCTCTTCCTCCCACCTGTGGGCTGAGGTTGGGGGAGGGCTTGGGTACCACTGGATCATGGCTTTGTCACTTACTCTTTTCTGTAGGGTCTTATCTTCTTCCCCAGAGGTATGTGGTCAGTTTTGGAGTCTTCAGGTTTATTTCAGGCCTAGCTGTATTTGCTGTATTTTCGTGTTCTATGTGATTTGGGGAGGAGGTTTGGCCCTGCCTTTATACACCGCCAGCTTTTTTCTGTTCCCTTTCATTGTTTTTCTTATTCTTGTGTCTGGTGTGTCTTGCTAGACTCTTACTAGTTTGAATTGATTATCATTTTTCTTGGATTTTTCTAGGTAGGCAATCACATTGACACTTTTGTCTTTTCCTCTTTAGTATATATTCCTCACATTTCTAGTTATTATCTCATTGCACTGCCTGTGATCAATAAAACAATATTGAAAGAGAGGTTTTTTTCAAACTTTAATGGCAATGATTCTAATGTTTCACTCTTAAATATTATTTTTGCTGAGGATTCTGATATGTCAAATTAAAGATATCTATATCCATTCCCAGTTTGCTAAGAATGTTTAAAAATCATCAATGCAGCTTGAACTATGAAAAGCTTTCCTCACATTTATTGAAATATATCTTTTTCAAATGAAAATGGTTAATATTGTAATAGTGAACCATCTACATATTTTTGGATTAAGCTCTGCTTGGTTGTGATTTATTATTATTATTATATATTCCTGGATTTGATTTGCCAGTATTTTAGTGGCATTTTTATATCTATGATCCCATGTACAATCTGACATTGTATTATCTTTCACTTAGTTCTGTGTTCTAGTAATGCTGGTATATATAAATAATTGGGGAGTCTTCCATATTTCCAATTTTATTTATGCTTGTAATAGTTTATATGTTATGTGTTATCTACTCCATGGCAAGCTTGGTAGAACTCACACAGCTGAAGGGGAAGGATAGGAGATCCTTCAACTTCCTGACCAAGGCGGGTGGGATGGTAAAGTGTTTGATGTCCCTGAATTCATCTAGTCTCACAGGAGGAAGGAAGTGCATTTGGGTGAGGTCAAAACCCAGTTTCAAGCATGAGAGTGAGGGGAGTTCAGATGGAAATCACTATTGTGAAGAGCGTATTAAAATCAATCCCTCTATAAAACTCTTAGAAGACAACATAGGCAAAAATCTCCTGAACATAAGCATGAGCAACTTCTTCCTGAACGCATCTCCTCAAGCAAGGGAAACAAAAGCAAAAATGAACTCATAGGACTACATCAAACAAAAAAGTTTCTGTACGACAAAGGACACCATCAACAGAACAAAAAGGCATCCTACAGTATGGGAGAATATATTTGTAAATGACATATCCAACAAGGGGTTAACATCCAAAATATATAAAGAACTTACACGCCTCTACACCCAAAAAGCAAATAACCAGATTGAAAAATGGGCAGAGGATATGAAGAGACAGTTCTCCAAAGAAGAAATTCAGATGGCCAACAGACACATGAAAAGATGCTCCACATCACAAATCATCAGGGAAATGCAAATTAAAACCACAATGAGATATCACCTCATACCAGTAAGGATAGCCACTATCCAAAAGACTAAGAACAACAAATGCTGGCGAGGATGCGGAGAAAGGGGAACCCTCCTACACTGCTGGTGGGAATGTAAGCCAGTTCAACCATTGTGGAAAGCAATATGGAGGTTCCTCAAAAAACTGAAAATACAAATACCATTTGACCCGGGAATCCCACTCCTTGGACTTTACCCAAAGAATTCAACTTCTCAGATTCAAAAAGACATATGCACTCCTATGTTATCACAGCACTTTTTACAATAGCCAAGATATGGAAGCAACCTAAGTGTCCATCAGTAGATGAATGGATAAAGAAGAGGTGGTACATATACACAGTGGAATACTATGCAGCCATAAGAAGGAAACAAATCCTGCCATTTGCAACAACATGGATGGAGCTGGAGGATATTATGCTCAGTGAAATAAGCCAGGCGGAGAAAGACAAGTGCCAAATGATTTCCCTCATTTGTGGAGTATAACAGCGAAGTAAAACTGAAGGAACAAAATAGTAGCAGATTCAGAGACTCCAAGAAGGAACTAGTGGTTACCAAAGGGGAGGGGTGTGGGATGGTGGGTGGGGAGGGTGGGAGAAGGGGATTGTGGAGTATTATGTTTAGTACACATGGTGTGGGGGAATCACGGGGAAAACAGTGTAGCACAGAGAAGGCAAACAGTGAATCTGTGTCATCTTACTACACTGATGGACAGTGGCTGAATTGGGGTATGAGTGGGGACTTGATAATATGGGTAAATGTAGTAACCACATTGTTTTTTCATGTGAAACCTTCATAATGGTGTATATCAATAATACCTTAATAAAAACAAAATAAAATCAATCCCTGTGGACAATTGTTTTGCATCAGGGTGCATTCATCTGATGGAGCTCATCTCCATGAGAGGCCCTTCCAGTGTTGGGGAGCAGATACATTTCATTGTAAGGACACTCATTCTGTGGTTTGAAGTTGCTTCTCAATGTTGGTATTGAGCTCCAAGTAAAGGTGTACTTCAATGGACTTATGAGACCCCATTAGGCCTTTTAGTCCTTCTAGTAAGATGGTCATTGGTATAGCAAAGACCTATATTCAGGAAAAGTTTCCAAGATATGGTGGTCTGCAAAGAGAGCTTTGGAGTGTCTTCAAGAACTAAAAAGACTGGTGAATAGAGGTCCTCTGTGTGTGAAGTCCTGTTGGCTCATGAAAGGGCTTTTGGCTCTTGGAAAGCACTCTGGTAGAGATCAAAATCTGTATAGAGGTCATTTCTTTGAGACATCCTGAGACTGTCCCTTGATGCACATTAATGCACTGACTATGGCAGAAACCCTTGGGTTATTAAGACAAAACAACTGAACCTTATAAAGTGCATTGGTAAATGGTATTGAGTCCTGAAGTACAGAGAGGAAGAGGGAAGGAAAGGTTAAAAAAAGGTTAAAAAAGAATTATAGCATCTGCATTGATGGGATAGCATGTTGGGCACTGGGACTACAAAGATGAGAAATTAATATAGTATCTGCTGTCAGAAACTTAGAATATAGAATATAGAATTTTGAGACCAATACACACATGATTTTTAAATATTGTAAATGTCATGCAAAGAGATGCCTTATTTTTTTCCTGTTCTACTCTAAGAGAACTGATAGCTATTTGGGCTATCCATTTGTAAATCTGGTGAGAAATTGCCAGTTATGCAAGCCCTGGTACTGAAAAAAGAGGTGCAATGATTCATTTTGTCTGAATTTGTAAAGAGCCTATCTCTGCAGAATTCAGAGAAGTGGGTGGTTTCGTTTGCATAATGGGTTCAGGTCCTTCTGGGCAGAAAAACATTGATGCTATCACTCCAGTTTTTTTCCCTGAGATATTCAAAATTAGGGACATCTTTGGGTAAAAAATGGTCATGTTAAAACATGACCAAGACCCAGTGGGAGAAATGGAGTCATTATGCTACCCTACACTGAGTTTGGTGAGTGGAAGATGGCATGATCATTTTGGGTCAGTGGGTCTTTTTTTTTTCTAAGTAGGAATGTAATTATGATGTTACATTTTTTGTAATCTACAATTATGTTTAGGAAATCACTCAAACATAGATCACTGATTTGAATGAAATGCATAGATTTGTAGCAAAGCTTTGTAGTTAAAAAGAACAAAAAATATACCTAAGAATGCACAAAATTAATGTTTATTCCACTTTTGTGTCATATTCCTGGATCCTTCACCAATGTTACATGAGGAAACAAACAAAAGCAAAAGAAATGAAAAACTGAAATCAGAATCACTAATGTTACCAAGTAGGGAAACAAATAAGTTAAAGTCTAGCAGCCATCAGCAAGAGCACACCAAACATAATGCTGTAAAAAGAAACAAAGGCAGTTGCTAGAAAACTATGCATCATACTCCTTCAAACCAGCAAAATATGCTCCTGCATACAATGTTACATAAACAGAATTATTTTTCCTGTAAGGTATAGAAATACAAGTTCTTTTTTTTTTCAGAAAGTTCAAGTCTTTTTATCATAATTGATGGAGTTGCATAATCAGTTAAATATTATCAGCATTATTTCCAAAAATTTCCATTAAAACTTTTTAAAGGCAGCCATATACATAAGTGTTCTGAGTTACATAAAACATATCCATTAGCAATATAAGATTCACCAACATTTATGTTATGCTTCTTCAACAGAATTTGAAATGAAACACTAGTAAAATAAGTTACAAGATTACTTGGATTTTATGTTACTCTGGTTAACTCTAGAATTCATAGAAGGAATTAAGTCTTTGAATTTGTTTTTTAACAAATGAAATTCAGCAATGTGCTAATCTGCTTTTACATATTATTTAGAAAATGGCTATTAAGGCTTTATTATAAAGGATGACAAGAAAAAATACCCTATTGTGTACCATGCAAGATGGAGAAAATAATGGTTTACAAATTAACTGTTGAACAACTAAGGGAATCATGGTTTTTCCTTTGATTTTGGAATTCTTGAAATCAAAGATGTTTTTCACATTAAAGTTACATTAAGAGTTTTGGGAAAAATAAATATCTAGCTTAAGAGCTGAAATGTCTTTAGATTTTAAAAAGGGATAATGATTATAATTATTGTTTTTTAAAGGTTGCTCTGGAGAAAAGTCTTGATTCATTGTTTCATTCTTTCTAATAGCTTTTTCTTTGCTTGCTTACTATAAAATAATGCATCATTATTCTGAGGACAATTTCTGATTCAGTTCCAACACTCTTGTATCTCCATGAATTTTGGCATTGTTTACCAGCACATCAATAAGCTCGTAGTCATTTTTGGCATGTAAGCGTCTCAGTAGGTACACAATAGATTTGGGACACCCAGGCTGATGATAAACCACTCTCTCCAAAAGTCGCCGTGTCTCTCTTGCCCTCATTTTGCGGCTGAACTGTAACAAAGCTTGTACAAGGACAGCCAGTGGACAAAAGCAAAGCTTTAAGGCCTCAGTTGTAGCTTCCTGAACCAAAGATGGCCAATGATCATTGGAAATATTAGCCATGCAGACTTTTAATGCAAGCAGTGCTAGTCTCAACAGACTTGAGAGCTTCCCACTCCAACTGCCCTGTTGGGATGCTACTTGTAGACTCTTTCTATAACACATCTCTGTAGCGCCCATCATTCCTTGGGACTGATATATGTGTGCTAGCCACTGCCAAGCTGAAACAGATGTTGAGTTGGACATGACTGCTTTCTGCAGCTCTTCAAGTACAGCATCTGGGAGAGGCTTTTGTGACTCCAGGAGTGGTTTACACTGAACTTGTCTCAAAAGTAAGATAACAGCTGGCTGATCAGGGTGACTTTTTAAGTTCTTTGTGCAGAGGGTTTCAGCTTCAGATATACTTCCTGTGTCTATCAGACCACTGACAGCTTGGGAGAGAGACCACTTTTCAAGAGATTGGTTGTAATTTTCAAGGAATTCTTTGTCCTGAACTTTTCAATTTCCTGGAAGTACTTGCACAGAACCGGTATTATTTCTTCCTTAAATGTCTAGTAGAATTTATCAGTGAAGGCACCTGGTCCTGGGGTTTTCTTCTTGGGAATATTTTTAATAATAAATTCAGCATCTCCAATAGATATAAGGCTATTCAATTTATTTACTTCTTAAGTGAACTTCGTGTCTTTTATTTTTATTTTTATTTTTTGCTTTTATTTATTTATTTATTTATTTTATAATTTATTTTGGATCATTAATCTACAATTACATTTGCAATATTATGATTATTAAACTACCCCCTTCATCAGGTCCCCCCCACCAACCCCATTAAAGTCACTGTCCATCAGCATAGTGAGATGCTATAGAATCACTACTTGTCTTCTCTGAGTTGTATAGCCCTCCCTATGCCCCCCCAACATTACATCTGCTAATCATAATGCCCCTTTTCCCCTCTTATCCCTCCCTTCCCACCCATCTTCCCCAGTCCCTTTCCCTTTGGTAACTATTAGTCCATTCTTGGGTTCTGTGAGTCTGCTGCTGTTTTGTTCCTTCAGTTTTTTTCTTTGTTCTTATACTCCACATATGAGTGAAATCATTTGATACTTGTCTTTTTCGGCTTGGCTTATTTCACTGAGCATAATACCCTCTAGCTCCATCCATGTTGTTGCAAATGGTAGGATTTGTTTTCTTCTTATGGCTGAATAATATTCCATTGTGTATATGTACCACCTCTTCTTTATGCATTCATCTACTGATGGACACTTAGGTTGCTTCCATTTCTTGGCTATTGTAAATAGTGTTGCCATAAACATAGGGGTGCATCTGTCTTTTTCAAACTGGGCTGCCGTATTCTTAGGGTAAATTCCTAGGAGTGGAATTCCTGGGTCAAGTGGTATTTCTATTTTGAGTTTTTTGAGGAACCTCCATACTGCTTTCCACAATGGTTGAACTAATTTGCATTCCCACCAGCAGTGGAGGAGGGTTCCCTTTTCTCCACATCCTCGCCAACATTAGTTGTTGTTTGTGTTTTGGATGTTGGCCATCCTCACTGGTGTGAGGTGATATCTCATTGTGGTTTTAATCTGCATTTCTCTGATGATTAGCGATGTGGAGCATCTTTTCATGTGCCTGTTGGCCATCTGAATTTCTTCTTTAGAGAAGTGTATATTCATGTTCTCTGCCCATTTCTTAATTGGATTATTTGCTCTTTGTTTGTTAAGGCGCGTGAGTTCTTTATATATTTTGAATGTCAACCCCTTATCGGATACGTCATTTATGAATATATTCTCCCATACTGTAGGATGTCTTTTTTTTTTAATGGAATTCCTGCATGAAATGGTATTTCTATTTTGAGTTTTTTTAGGAACCTCCATACTGCTTTCCACAATGGTTGAACTAATTTGCAGTCCCACCAGCAGTGTAGGAGGGTTCCCTTTTCTCCACGTCCTCGCCAACATTTGTTGTTGTTGGTGTTTTGGATGTTGGCCATCCTCTCTGGTGTGAGGTGATATCTCATTGTGGTTTTAATCTACATTTCTCGGATGATTAGCGATGTGGAGCATCTTTTCATGTGCCTGTTGGCCATCTGAATTTCTTCTTTAGAGACGTGTCTATTCATGTCCTCTACCCACTTCTTAATTGGATTATTTGCTTTTTCTTTGTTAAGATGCGTAAGTTCTTTATATATTTTGGATTTCAACCCTTTATCAGATACGTTATTTATGAATATATTCTCCCATACTGTAGGATGTCTTTTTGTTCTACTGATGGTGTCCTTTCCTGTACAGAAGCTTTTCAGCTTGATATAGTCCCACTTGTTCATTGTTGCTTTTGTTTCCCTTGCACGAGGAGATATGTTCATGAAGAAGTCGCTCATGTTTATGTCCAAGAGATTTTTGCCTATGTTTTTTCTAAGAGTTTTATGGTTTCATGACTTACATTCAGGTCTTTGATCCACCTTGAGTTTACCTTTGTGTATGGGGCTAGACAGTAGTCCAGTTTCATTCTCTTACATGTAGCTGTCCAGTTTTTCCAATACCAGCTGCTGAAGAGGCTGTCATCTCCCCATTGTATATCCAAGGCTCCTTTATCAAATATTAATTGACTGTATATGTTTGGGTTGATGTTTGGATTTTCTATTCTGTTCCACTGGTCTGTGGGTCTGTTTTTGTGCCAATACCAAATTGTCTTGATTACTGTGGCTTTGTAGTAGAGCTTAAAGTCAGGGAGCGTAATTTCCCGTTTTATTCTTCTTTCTCAGGATTGCTTTGCCTATTCGGGGTCTTTTGTGGTTCCATATGAATTTTAGAATTATTTGTTGGAGTTCATTGAAGAAAGCTGTTGGTAGTTTGATAGGGATTGTGTTGAATCTGTAGATTGCTTTAGGTAGTATAGCCATTTTGAACAATATTTATTCTTCCTAGCCAAGAGCATGGGATGCATTTCCATTTGTAAGTGTCCTCTTTAATTTCTCTTAGGAGTGTCTTGTAGTTTTCAGAGTACAGGTCTTTCACTTCCTTTGTTAGGTTTATTCCTAGGTATTTTATACTTTTTGATGCAATTGTGAATGGAACTGTTTTTCTGATTTCTCTTTCTGTTAGTTCATCATTAGTGTATAGGAAAGCAACAGATTTCTGTGTGTTAATTTTGTATCCTGCAACTTTGCTGAATTCAGATATTAGTTCTAGTAGTTTTGGAGTGGAGTCTTTAGGGTTTTTTATGTAGAATATCATGTCATCTTCAAATAATGACAATTTGACTTCTTCTTTACCAATCTGGATGCTTTGTATGTCTTTGTTTTGTCTAGTTGCCATGGCTAGGACCTCCAGTACTATGTTGAATAACAGTGGAGAGAGTGGGCATCCCTGTCTTGTTCCCGGTGTTAGATGAAAAGCTTTCAGCTTCTCGCTGTTATGTATGATGTTAGCTGTGGGTTTGTCATATATGGCCTTTATGATGTTGAGGTACTTGCCGTCTATACCCATTTTGTTGAGAGTTTTAATCAGGAATGGATGCTGAATTTTGTCAAATGCTTTTTCAGCATCTATGGAGATGATCATGTGGTTTTTGTTCTTCTTTTTGTTGATGTGGTGGATGATATTGATGGATTTTCGAATGTTGTACCATCCTTGCATCCCTGGGATGAATCCCACTTGATCATGGTGTATGATCCTCTTGATGTATTTTTGGATTCGGTTTGCTAATATTTTGTTGAGTATTTTGGCATCTATGTTCTTCAGGGATATTGGTCTGTCTTTTTTGGTGAGGTCTTTGCCCGGTTTTGGTATTAGAGTGATGCTGGCTTCATAGAATGTGTTTGGAAGTATTCCCTCCTCTTCTATTTTTTAAAAAACTTTAAAGAGAATGGGTGTTATTTCTTCTCTATATGTCTGGTAGAATTCAGAGGTGAATCCATCAGTTCCGGGGATTTTGTTCTTGGGTAATTTTTTGATTACTGATTCAATTTCATTGCTGGTGATTGGTCTGTTTAGTTTTTCTGTTTCTTGCTTGGTTAGTCTTGGAAGGTTGTATTTTTCTAGGAAGTTGTCCATTTCTTCTATATTTTCCAGCCTGTTAGTATATAGATTCTCATAATATTCTCTTATAATTCTTTGTGTTTCTGTGGGGTCCGTCGTTATTTTTTCTTTCTCATTTCTGATTCTGTTTATGTGTGTAGATTCTCTTTTTCTCTTAATAAGTCTGGCTAGGGGTTTATCTATTTTGTTTATTTTTTCAAAGAACCAGCTCCCGGTTTTATTGATTTTTTCTATTGTTTTATTCTTCTCAATTTTATTTATTTCTTCTCTGATCTTTATTATGTCCCTCCTTCTGGTGACCTTGGGCCTTATTTGTTCTTCTTTTTCCAATTTCAGTAATTGTGTCTTTAGACTATTCATTTGGGAATGTTCTTCGTTCTTTAAATAGACCTGGATTGAAATATACTTTCCTCTTAGAACTGCCTTTGCTGCATCCCACAGAAGTTGTGGCTTTGTGTTGTTGTTATCATTAGTCTCCATGTATTCTTTCATTTCTGTTTTGATTTGGTCGTTAACCCATTGATTAGTTAGGAGAATGTTGTTAAGTCTCCATGTATTTGTGAGCCTTTTTGATTTCTTTCTAAAATTAATTTCTAGTTTTATACCTTTGTGATCTGAGAAGTTAGTTGGTAGGATTTCAATATTTTTGAATTTACTGAGGTTCTTTTTGTGACCTAGTATGTGGTCTATTCTGGAAAATGTTCCATGTGCACTTGAGAAGAAATGTGTATCCTGCTGCTTTTGGGTGCAGAGTTCTGTAGGTATCTGTTAGGTCCATCTGTTCTAGTGTGTTGTTCAGTGCCTCTGTGTCTTTACTTATTTTCTGTCTGGTTGATCTGTCCTTTGGAGTGAGTGGTGTATTGAAGTCTCCTAAAATGAATGCATTGCTGTCTGTTTCCTCCTTTAATTTTGTTAGTATTTGTCTCACATATGCTGGCGCTCCTGTGTTGGGTGCATATATATTTATAATGGTTATATCTTCTTGTTGGACTGACCCCTTTATCATTATGTAATGTCCTTCTTTATCTCTTGCTACTTTCTTCGTTTAGAAGTCTATTTTGTCTGATACCAGTACTGCTTTTTTCTCCTTGTTGTTTGCATGAAATATCTTTTTCCATCCCTTCACTTTTAGTCTGTGTATGTCTTTGGGTTTAAAGTGAGTCTTTTGAAGGCAGCATATAGATGGGTCTTGTTTTTTTATCTATTCAGTGACTCTATGTCTTTTGAATGGTGCATTCAGTCCATTTATATTTAGGGTGATTATGGATAGGTATGTAGTTATTGGCATTGCAGGCTTCAGATTCGTGGTTACCAAAGGTTGAAGGTTAACTTCCCTATTATCTTAAAGTCTAACAACTAACTTAATATGCTATTACAAACACAATCTAAAGGTCTTCTTTTGTTTGTTTGTTTCCTTCCTCCTTTTTCTTTCTATTCCATTCTTTACATATTAGGTATCATATTCTGTACTGTTTGTCTATCCCTTGATTGACTTTGGGGATAGTTAATTTAATTTTGCATTTTCTTAGTAATGAGCTGTTCTATTTTCTGTACTGTGGTTTTATTACCTCTGGTGACAGCTATTAATCTGTAGGAACACTTCCATCTATAGCAGTCCCTCCAAAGTACACTGTAGAGATGGTTTGTGGGAGGCAAATTCTCTCAGCTTTTGCTTATCTGGGAATTGTTTAATCCCTCCTTCAAATTTAAATGATAATCTTGCTGGATAAAATAATCTTGGTTCAAGGCCCTTCTGCTTCATTGCATTAAATACATCATGCCACTCCCTTCTGGCCTGTAAGGTTTCTGCTGAGAAGTCTGATGATAGCCTGATGGGTTTTCCTTTTTATGTGATCCTGTTTCTCTCTCTGGCTGCTTTTAATAATCTGTCCTTATCCTTGATCTTTGCCATTTTAATTACTATATGTCTTGCTGTTGTCTTTCTTGGGTCCCTTGTGTTGGGAGATCTGCACACCTCCATGGCCTGAGAGACTATCTCCTTCCCCAGATTGGGGAAGTTTTCAGCAATCACCTCCTCAAAGACGCTTTCTATCCCCTTTTCTCTCTCTTCTTCCTCTGGTACCCATATAATGCGAATATTGTTCCGTTTGAATTGGTCACGCCATTCTCTCAATATTCTTTCATTCTTAGAGAACCTTTTTTCTCTCTGTGCCTCAGCTTCTTTGTATTCCTCTTCTCTAGTTTCTATTTCATTTATTGTCTCCTCCACCGTATCCAATCTGCTTTTAATACCGTCCATTTTGTTCTTCAATGATTGGATCTCTGACTGGAATTCATTCCTGAGTTCTTGAATATTTTTCCGTACCTCCATGAGCATATTAATGATTTTTATTTTGAACTCCCTTTCAGGGAGAGTCATAAGGTCCCTATCATTTAAATCTTTCTTAGGAGTTGTGTTCATAATTTTACTCTGGACCAGGTTCCTTTGGCGTTTCATATTTGTGTATCATGCCCTCTAGTGCCCAGAAGCTCTATTCTCTGGAGCTCCTCAGCCCCTGAAGCAATGCAGGGATTGTAGGGGAGTGGTATTGGTGCCTCCGGGGAGGAAAGGGGTGTTTGCTGGTTCCTGGCTGCTATGCCTGTCTCCACTGCCTGAACCAATGGGCTGAGCACACAGGTATAAGCCTCTGTGCTTTGCGTTTTTAGTTGCTGTAGACAGATCTTCCCTCTCGCTGGCCTAAAACCAGGGAAGGATTTCCTGGTTTGCAAGCCCAGTGGGGCTGGCCAGAAGAAAAGCGCACTAGTCTGCCTGTCACAGAAGGCGTTCTTGGAGCTGTATGGGCAGCCAGGGAGCTGAAGCACCTGAAGATCGTGAAAACTCCCAATCTTCTGGGCAGAGTGCACCTGGACAATTTTGTCTACCTGTCCTTTCTCCTGCGCAGTAAGCTCTGTGCAATCCTTGACCGTTTAGCAGCCCTCTTGCTAAGGGCTTCTTTGTTAGGAAGTCTCTCAGACTGCCTGCCTTTCTTGTGTCCCAGAGCAGCTGGATATGGATCCCTGCTTTCCACAAGCAGCTGGAATCTTGGTCTCTCCATGAATTCCGCCTGTCTTAGCTTTCCAACCCCCTAATTACTAGAGTATCATGCAAGCAACATAAAATGTAGGTTTGTGCTCCCAGAGCAGATCTCCAGAGTTAGGTATTCAGCAGTCCCAGTTCTCCACTCCCTCCCTGCTCCATTCCTGTTCCTCCTGTTGGTGAGCTGGGGTGGGGGAAGGGCTTGGATCCTGCAGGACCACAGCTTTAGTACGTTACCCTTTTCTGTGAGGGCTGCTCTTGTCTCCAGGTGTATGCAGTTTGTTGCCATCCTCTTTCCCGTTACTCTTTCAAGAGTAGTTGTAGTAGCTTTATTTTCATATTATATGAGGTTTTAGGAGGAAGCCTCTGTCTCACCTCTCACGCCGCCATCTTTAATCCACTGCAAGTTCTTTTTATAATATTGTGGATGGGTAAAATGTGACTGTAATGGTAATTCTACTAAGCTATCACAGAGTGGTCCAGGAACACATTTATGGACTCTGGGGATGATGTGTACTATATTTTTTTGATTGGGATAATGGGCATTCTATCCAAATTTAAAAATTTTGAACACAAAAGTATGAGACAAAGGTGAATGAGACTTCTCTTATATCTTAACAACATTTAGGTGGAAATCAAATTTAAATGCAATCCACTCTGCTTTTGAAGAAGCTTTGGTTCAGCTCCCAAATCTCGATTGCTTGAGGCAATCTGAGAATAGACAGTGTCTTCTTAAACAAAAAATCTATTTTTAGTGGTGGAGCTATTCTTAGTAGCTTTGTCTGCATGGGACTGGTAACCAATCATTAATGGGTTTTTAGGAGCTAAAAATGGTTTTGTTTTAACCTTCCTGAGTTAGCTTGGATCTAGGGAATCAAACATGTGGAAAGTGAAAGAACTGTTTGGTCACCAAAAGGTGTAATATTGGGTCTGACACAGGAGGTGGCCAAATGAGGTGGCACTGGTGTGATTAGGAATGGAGCATGGAGGTGGCTGAGGGAAGAGGTGGTCAATGCAGTTGGAAGTCTGGTACATACAGAGCCTGAGGAGATAAGTAAATATGTTGACAATAGGAGCCAGTTTTTCACTGATAGAGAAAAAAGTTAAATATGTGAAAAGGAGAAGGATAGAAGGAATCCTGTTGTACTGGATTATAATCGGAGGTATTGGTAAGAATTAATTGTATACCTATATCTATTATATCTATGTCCAAGTCCCTGCCAAAATCATCTACACACATTTAACTAAACAGAATATTGTATATGTATACTTGATATAGATGCTAGTGTGTGTGGGTGTGTATACATTACATACATTTCTAACTCATTCCTCTAAGAAGAACTAGAAGTAATGCTTATTTGGTAGCAATGAGCACACCAAAATCCAGGTCTTAATTTCTGAATGCTATTCATTATTAAAAATAATCAGGACTCTTTGGAGGAATGGCTGATTTTAGGGCTGCTACAGTACAATATGAAGTTGGAACACTTTTGAGAGCCAAAAAGTAAAAAAATTCTCAAAGAATAATGTAGATGTCTAAAGAATACCGAAACAAGCTTGAAGGTATTCTCAATGACCCAAACTGTTATACTTTGGGCAGTGAATAAAATTACCATTAAAATAGAAATCATGAGCCCATATTAGAATAAATACCTGAGGGATTGATTAAATAGCAAGAAAATAAAGTTTCCTTGCAGTATAATGCCAATTAGTAAATGTAGATGGAACAATGGAATTGGAAGGTCCACCATTTGGCAACAATATCATACTAGTAATGATTTGGCAAGAATCATCAATAGATATTAAAACAGTAGGTGAAAATTTAGTGAGGAACCATTTAGTCACATAGAATAATTATTAATTACAAAGGAAAAATAACTTTATAGTGGGGAAACCTAGCAAACAGTACCTTCGTTTACTAATCAAAGTTAACACTACCAGTGATAGGACAAATTGAGAGTGGGTGCTCCCTGATAGAACACAGCACTGTTTCTGAGAATCCCTAACAAAAATGTATAACTTTAATCATAAGAAAACACCAGTCAAATCCAAATTGAGGGACATTTTACAAAAAAACAGGCCTATACTAAAAAAGGTCAAGGTCATGAAAGACCAGGAAAGGACATTAAGAACTGTTCTTGACTGAAGGGGATGAGAAAGACATGACAACTCAATGCTTTGGGTGTGTGGTGGAAATGGAGGTGCCTAGCTCACATCTCCCTTCAAGAGGACCTGGTTGGTTGGGGGGGAATATCCTACTGACAATTTCCACCTGCTGCCCCTACGGATCTACCACAGAGACAGCATGTACCAGGCCACACCCCCAGTGACTAAGCACAGCAGGGACACTAGAACTGCACCCTTTTTACCCAACATGGGGTTCTTTTATCACAAAACTTAGTTTCAGAGGCTACTCATTGGCCTGACCAAAATTTTCTCAGAACTGTGTTGAGATTCCTTGTTAATTCTTCCTTCCTGCTCTTCTTTCACAAGTGTCCTGGTCTGAAAGCTCTCCCTGTGTACTCCACCTCTTATATCTTTCACAGGTGTTTTCCCCCAAAATCTTCTACATGTCTCACTGTGGTGTCTGCTTCTTAGGGGAACCAAACAATCACTGTGATCTTGGATTTGCTCCTTTTGCTATAAAGAACAGTGTCAGGGCAAGTGGTGATATTTGACTGGAGTCCTTAATTAGATACTAATATCATTACTAGTTTTCTGATTTGAGGCCTGTAATTTTTTTTAAAGATAAAAAGCCATAAGGGAAAAGAAAAGTATAAGAGGAGTGTGGGAAAAATGGAAGTTCCCATGGCCAGGATACTCACCTGACCCTAAACTACTTGATGTAATTGGCCTATTGCTAGGCTAATGCTTCTACACCCATAGGCAATGAGCTATTATTGACTGAGTAACTATATAAAGTGCTCTGCCCAGTGCTCTGGGTGGAGGTAGAGATGGAGGTGGATTATGGATCTGCAGACTGCTGGATGCAGGTGTGATTCTAGTGTTTGACCTACTGCTGGGAGAATGAAGCCAATTATAAACCCTTTTACCCCAAGAATGTTCCATTGTCATTTCTCAGTCTCATCTAATCCATAGTGAGCTTGCCGAGGGCTGAAACCCTCAGTCAAGCAAAGGAGACAAGAGTTAAGGAATTTCAATGAACTTTAGAAAATAGGAAAATGGCGATTTGGCAACTGATTTTATAAAGCAGGAAAAAAGTAATTTGAGGGAAACAGATGGGTAGTAATTTCTACCAGAAGTGATCCAATTTGCCTGGAATAATCCCTGAGAAGCTTAGCTCTTGGAGAGAGGTGTAGTAAAGCTTGGATCTGAAAAGTGAAGAATCGGTTAAAGCCCATGTTTATTATAGTTGGGTTTCCAGTTATCCTTCTCCATCCTATACTACCCTGACCCTTTGAATCTATGAACCAGCCCCCATTCTCTTCCACCCAAACTGTGAATTTATTTTCCCAGGCCCAAGATATGGCAGGGGGCAACTTTAGGTTGAAACTGAGGCGTTAATAAGTAAAAGGGTGTGTTCTGTAATGCAGTTTCCCTAGCTTTCTCTCCCAACTGGCACCTAAAAGGCCAGTAGCCAGGAGTAAAGCCAGTCCTATCACCTGTGCATAGAGAGACGCTAGAAGGTCATGAATAAGAATAGAGTTTTAGAAGCCAGCTTGCTTAGGTTTAGATATCTGCAAATACATGAGCAGTATAACCCTCTTACTCAATCTCTCGGTACCTTGATTTGCTCACAAAGGAGATGATGGTGATAATAGTACCTACCTTGTGGAAATCATTATGAGTGTTAAATGAATTAATACATATAAAAAGGCTAGGAACAAAGTCCAACACGTGCTATGTGCTTTATCATAATCAACTATTATTGCCATTATTACAACTCTCTGGACATTCTAAATAGTCGAAGGGGAAAAAAATTAGGGATATTGGGAACTCTACCAAAATAGAGGCTGCCTCATTGTCTGGTCACCTTTTAGGAAAGCCCAAGAGTCAATAAGCCCTGCAACACACACTGGACTGCTAATCATCCTTGTAATGTCTGACTCTTTAAGATGATCAGACTCCAGCCTGAAAAGGAGGGTCCAGAACAAGCTAAGGGAAAATATATACACAAGCACAGAGGGAACAGAGAAAAATGTAAACAAACTAAAAAGATTACCTGAGAGATAAAAGACGTTGCATCATAAAATAAGATTGGAACTTTTAAATGGACAATCAGAAGAAGAAATAACTTTTTAGAACTTAAATATGGTAATCTAAATAAAAATTCAATAGAGGATTGGAAGATGAAATCACAGGCATTTCTCAGACATTAAAGCAAACAGATTAGAAGTATTAGGGAACAGTTGACTAACAATAGTTCTAGAAAGAAAATAAATAAAACAAGGTGGAGAAAATAGTCAAAGAAATACAGCAAAATTTCCTTGAAGGATACAAATCAAGATTGCAAGGACTTAATTGAGGATCAATCCAAATGAAGAAAAGAAGACCCATACCACATAACGTTATCATGAAATTTCTGAAAAGTAGGGATCGAGATATGATTCTAAATATTTCCACTGGGTGAAAAACATCACATACAATGGAGCAAAATTCAGAACTGCATTAGACTTCTCAACAGTAGGACCATATTTTAAAGGATAATGCCTTCAAAATTCAGAAAGAAAGTCATTTGCCATCTTGTGTACCATACCTAGTCAAATTATTAACCAAATGTAAAAGTATGAACAAATGGGACTACATCAAACTAAAAAGCTTTTGTACAGCAAAGGACACCATCAGTAGAACAAAAAGGCATCCTACAGTATGGGATAATATATTCATAAATAACTTATCTGATAAGGGGTTAACATCCAAAATATATAAAGAACTAACATGCTTCAACACCTCAAAGCAAATAACCCAATTAAAAAATGGGTGGAGGATCTGAACAGACACCTCTCCAAAGAAGAAATTCAGATGGCCAACAGGCACATGAAAAAATGCTCCACATCACTAATTATCAGAGAAATGCAAATTAAAACCACAATGAGATATCACCTCATGCTAGTTAATATGGCCAACATCCAAAAGACAAGAAACAACAAATGCGTCATTAGGATCATCCCAGGTCACCAGTTGGAGTTGAGGAAGTAGAACTCAGGGTGGCCATTAAAGCTGCTTCTAAATTCTGTCCTGGGTCTACATATACTTGATTATCATTCTTAGTTTCTAATGCTCTTGCAGCTCTTTTCCTTCAATTTGAAATTGTTTATAGACTTTTTGATAAACCCTTATTGTTTCCTTTTACTTAATAAGGCAATGCATAGTAGTAAAATATTGAGAATAATAGTACAAAGAAGGAACTTATGGCAAGCAAGCTATGGCAAGCCCACAGGCAAATCCAGAGAACAAAGTTGAGAACACTCTTTTTACAGAGGAAAGGGCCTAGATGGGATGGCTGTTCTAAGCAAAAAGTCATTGTAAGAAACTGGGAGTCCCACATATCGTGGCTTCTCATTGGCTGGGATGTGACAACCTCTTATTGGCTGGGCTGTTACTAGGAGACGGAAGGCTAAACCTTTCTTCCTCCTTCTGGGAAGTAGCGTAGCTAAAACTGTGTGGTGCTGTCTTGTCTAGTGGGGTCTGAGATTTATGAGGAGTGGTGGGCATGAGAGCTCCCCCTGCATGCTTCCTGATGCCATGTCAGTGAGGTTTCGCTTATTAATTTTCACAGGACAAAACAAAAATGTTGGGGCAAGGAGAAGGCCAGTTATGGGAGGTTACCAGGAAAAGCATGGTAAACAAGGGTAAGGATTGTTAGAAAGATTTAAGTAAGTGCCTTCTCCATTGATAAGAGTTTCTGGAGACTTGGAGTCATCCTTTTCTCCCAGGTACAGAGAAAGGGACATCTTTACAAATAATTTCCTTTGTAAAATGTAAACGTCCCTTACAAAAGGGTAACTTCTCTGTTTTCAGAGCTGCTCTTAAACTAATCAGCTCAAAATAAGCCTGTGCCAAAGAGGAATATTTTGGGATAGCATATTCTGCTCCCCTTCACTCAAACTAATGTACAGGCATCCTTGAAATAAAGATCCATGACTGGGGTTGGGTGGGGGAAACTTGTCAAACAGATCACAACACTATTGAACTCAGACATGATGTCTTCCACATTTATCTCCAACCAAATGGCACGAGGACATCAAAACATAATCACAGCTACTGATCTGAAAACTGCTTTTCATGTGGGCAGCCCTTATGAAGAATACCAAAGGCATTTCTGTCCAGTAGAATGTTTACATGGTGGATACCTAGAATATCCACTGTTAAACTCTTATAAGGGAAGCAAATGAGAGACAAGTAAAATTATCTATCAGACCATGGATGACTCCTATCTCTCTAAATATCTGTCACCCAGAGAGTAGCTTCCTGAGTATCCCCATGTTCTTCAGGCTTAGGAGGTGACGTTTCCATTGACTATTTAAAAGAGTGGCTGGAGCTCCTATAACACAAATAGCAAGAGACTTTTATCTCTGAGATTTCTTACAATTTCCAGTTGAATTAAAAATTACTTGTATCTCTCCTCCTTTTTTTCCACCCTGCTTCAGCTCAAGTTAGAGTACAGCCCCTTTCCCTTCTTATGCAAGGTTCTCCTCCTGTAATGTAGCAGTGTGAGTAGAATTTACCCAAGATTTGCCACTAAGGCTGGGATGCTTCTCATTGGCCAATTTCTTATCTTGGGCCTGGTGGCTTCTCACCTTGCTGCTAGAACTTGCCTTCCTACCACCTTCTTCTTAATCTATTGTCTCCTTCAATCCTTCCTACCCTTACTCTGTCCAATCAAGAGTTCATATTTTCTCCCATTTTTTAGCAAAGCACTTGACTTCTGTCTGGCTGTGTCCATGGGCTTCCTATTTGATACCTAGAGATGTCATTAAGATGCTCTCTTAAACCTTGATGATTCTCCCTCTAAGAGGAATTCTGCTCTTAACACTTAACATAATAGAAAACTTTTACCTATCCATCTATATGCATCTATTATACATTCATCCAGCCACCCCTCCCTTATCTGTCTACTGCCAACATCTATCCATTCATCTTCCACCGAACTCTCCATCTGTCTGCTTTCCTCTGTCCAAACTGATTCCCCCAGTGCCTCTCCAGAGACCTAGAACGCTCTTTAGGGGAAGTTTCTCTCTCTCAGTTTTTTAAAAGAAACTCATGCTTTGCAGAAATAACTATTAGCTGCCTTGAAATGATAAAGGGGAAATAGATAAGAGGTGTATTGCTGGGAATGAACAGTTATAATCTTTGCCTTGGGCAGAGGAAGGACAGATAAAACCCAAATTACAATTAACTGAACAAAGCCATGTGCCTTCAGGGGATTCACTGAAGGAGCTTGGCCAGGTATGACTTGTTTACATATGCCAAAATTTAGGGTGTTGGTGGAGACATACCCACATGCAAAATACCCACGTGCTCAGAAATAGTTAAACTTTATCTTGAGCTCAGCTTGAATGCAGCCCTACCCCCATTCACTAATGATTTAGGACTACTGATAATTAACCTGTAAGGTATGAGAAGATTATTTCTGAAAGTTGAATCCCTCAGCATCTCATGGAGGTCCTATAATTGGATGGGTCACTGACAATGCTAGCACTTATATGTAAATAAAAAACACGTAATTATATATATTTATATATAAATATATAATACTATAAATTTTGCATTTAATGTTTATATTATATATCAGAACTGTGTTAGATTTGCTGTTTTTTTTTCTAAATTGTGTTTAAGTAGTTGAAAGTAGCATTGTAGCATTAGAAGCATAGGCTGAATTTGAAATAAATTCTGTTCTTCAAAATGCTCCCCATCTGTCCTGACAATGACCAACCATTGCTTTTTCTTTCCTTAGGCAGGGAAAGTTATTCCAATTGGATACAGAGTTGCAACCTGCTTGACTGAAAAGCTTCCGAGGGTGAGCATTTTCATACGCATTTGTGGGGGCATAAGATAGACAACCCTCAACATTCCTTATGAAAGTTGTATAAATTTAATGCAATTTGGATTCTTCACTGTATTTTGAGGTCTTCTACTGAGTTTGTCCAAGGAAGTGAAAACTACAAGCTTACAGTTCTTAGCTCTTCAAAAACTACTGTGGATTCCATTTTTTTCAGTAGGAAATAGTTGTTCACCACATGCTTTCTACATTGGATACTTCCTGGTTGTTTTCTAATATAAATTAAAAAATATGTTATTTCCTCAAAAAAACAAATTTTAGGAAGTTTCATTATTTGGAGCTGAAGTTCTCCACTCATGCAATGAAGGATGTTTACTGGCATAGATCACTCCTGCTAATATTTTTAAAACTATACTTAATAATTGTATTTTCTTGTCTCACTGTTTGTAGCCTGTAACTCCACCTGAGGCAAAAAAATTTTTCAACTTCAGATATCCACCTGCTGGAGCTGAAAGAGTATTTTATGGCAGAGCAAATGATCCCCAGATTGCACCTTACTTGACGCATGGAATAAGATCTAAAATTTCAATACCGGTAATTCCTTTTCTTTTTTTCTCTGTACACTATTACCTTCCCAAAGTAAAAATGCACAAATGAGGTATTATTGAAATAATCAGCTCCAATTTCCTTTCCACCCTTAATCTTGAGCAGTTAAAAGACCCAAGAAGCAACAGCCACAAGAGTATGGAGGAAATTAATGGTTTGAGCCACAAACTATATATTCTCCCCCGACAATGACAGCCAAGTTGCGCTCCATTTTCTCACAGTGAAGAGAAATGCTGTCAGGCTTTGTTAGAGAACAGAGAGGACAAAGGCTGGGTGACACTGCCTAGACTGAATGGGGCTGGGGCCTGAATGTGTCCTGGTTGTGACTGAATGGACAGTCTAGATTCAAAAAACCCGATCTGTGCATCTGGAGAGAGCATGTGGAAATCACACGGTTCTGTGCTTGACATTTCCACATTTTTGGAATATTTGAGCCAAATAACTGGGAGACCCTTCATAAACCTTTTATCCCCTTTGAAACCTTTTTACCCCATTGAAAAGTCATGTTAAGGCATGTTTAAGCTTTGTGGCCCCAATTCTGACAGTTCCTTTGAAGGTGAGCATAGGCAGTGATAATGAAATGTTCCACAATCATACTCTCTTTTCCCTAGCTACTGATTAGAATTTCAGTTTTCAGATCTTGACATTTTTGTTGTTACATATGTGCTTTGTGTGATTTCTTTAGGCAAACATATTGGTAAACCCACAGCCCATTACAAAATTTCAACAGAAAATTAAAGATAAAAAGGAATCAGTTTACTTAAGCAATCAACGGGCACCACTGGGAAAATCTCATGATCAAACACCAGGATTACCTAAAGGCATGGATATACTCAATACGACATTTGGGACAGCATCCATCAGAGGTAGTAAAAAAGTAAGGGGTATGGACTGGGTGGTAAAATAAGTCTTAGAAAATGGGATTAAGTATCCCATTGATATTTGGTGATGGTTTAAATGGTGATTCAAGAATGAAAGATGGGATCATAGTAAGAAAGCTACCCTCAGGCCCAGAATCCTTAGAGTCTGTGTATGCCAAGGCAGTAAAAATTCAGAATTTGGAGAACAGATTCAGCGAGGATAGTGGAGTTTAGTATAAAGGCAGGAAAGAGACTTAGGAAAGTTGACATCAGGGCCAACTGTGAAGGCTGCAATCCCTTCTCCCTGGACACCCATTTGTGTGTTTATTTCCACCAATGCCTCTGATGTGTTCCCAACTCTTAAGTCTTTATGAGACTCTATTTGTTTCATAAAGTAGACCGCGTAACAAACAAGTTTGGTTAAGGCTGTGTACCACACTCCATTTATGCAGATCCATGATGTCTACCCACATATTAACCAAACACATGGGCAGTGTGGAGAGCAGACTTTCACTTTCATTTTGAGAGGGGGTAGAACACATCTTTCAACAAACAACCACTTATAATGAAATTGGTCACAGGCCATTCATTATTTCTTCTGAAGCCCTAGCCTCCAGAGACTTGTTGAGCCCTTTCCTGTACACCTTTCTCACATTTATCTCCTATATCCTTTTCAGGGCTCCTAGCCTCTCTCTCTCCAGGGGTCTTACCACAGGAGACCTCAAATTCCATTCTTTTTTATCCTGCAGAGAAATCCAGTTCTCTCTTTGTCTTTCTGTACCCATTAAGGCTTTACTCTAGGAGCCTTATCTTTTTCAGCAAAAGGTCCATTAGATTATTTTCCTAAACATAGTGATATACACTCTGTAGATAAATTATGCCTCCCTTGGATTGCAAAATCTGCATTGCACTTTATTGAATTAGACTAAAGTTAAAGTTTGTTAAAATTCAAAACATGAAAAAATGTATTGTAAAACATAAAATTTCTTCTTAATGTGATGAACAAATTTTTAGTAGGCGAGGCATTACAGTATTATAGTAATTATACCATAACTGTTATCTAGCATTAGTCCATTTAATGTGGAAAGTACTCTAGGTGTATCTCATTTAAATATATAGTAGAAAGAACATTCCAAATGTGTATACATATATTAATAGGTGTAATGGTTCACATATCAAAAGGAAGCACTGCTTTACAGGATTATCTTGAGGAGCATTACCTTCTGGTTTTCTTAACTGCTTGTTTACAGATCTCAATTCTTGGTAGAAGGTCCAAAAGAAAGAAAACATCTGAATATGTTAGGATGAAAGGAAAGAGTGAAATTGTAAATGGAATTGTATTTAAAAGTCATTACATAAAAACAATACAAAATAATTCACTGTATATAAAACTGAGGACCACCTGTCACAGGAAAGCAGCTCTTAAATATATAAATAGTTCTAGATCTGGGACCAGTAGGAAGAAGAATTTCTTCCTGGTCCAGTGATTTCCCTGGTACTTTTGGCTACTTTGAAGATGGATATTAAGATCAAAACAGACTCAGGTGTGTGTGCCCATGTGCAGCTGCCAAAATTTGCACTAAGAGTGTTTCTGAAACTGATTTGTGATTCAAATTTGCTTAGGTTATCTTGGGAAGTCAGGAGCAAATGAAAATCAAAATTGTTTGGAGATTCTCGGAATCAGGAATTTAACAGGGCTTAGAATATGGCTTAGGACCACCTAAACCGTTAGCTGGTATTTGATATTCTTCAGAATTCTAGGGAGTGAAGTTGGGTTCCTGAGGACAGTGACACCTAGGCTGTGTCCTGTCTTTCTTGATAAATCTTCATTTGTGTTTGCTCTGTGTTTGTTCAGCGTGCCAATGTAGCTTATGCAGTCAACATACTTTGTGTGTCATTTGCTCTAGTCAATTTAAATATGTTACAGATGAAAAATACCTTAAAACTGATTTCATTAATTATTCCTTCAGAATTATCTGCTAGAGATGTGGTGAATCCACCAAAATCCTATGAAGAAGTATTCAAAGAAGGAAAGGAAGGACATGATCTGTATATTGTTTCTCACAATGATTATTACGTGGGTAAGTAACCTCTGGTGTAAAATAGGCCTGAGGATGTAGGCCTCTCAGATTTGTGAAGAGGAATAATGGAGATAATGTGCAGAAAGTTAAATGCCTGGCATATAATAGGTGATCAATAAATAACTAGTCATTCATAAGGTCATAAACCTTAACAGCTGGGAACACATACACTTATGCATTTTGTATATAAAATGTAGAAATATATTTATCATTAAAATGATAAAACAGCTAAGAAAGTTGAAATGTTAGTCTTGTCTTGTTTTAGTGGTTTTAGGCTTAAAAACTACTGGTCGTATTGAAATGTCAGGATTATTTTAAGTGCTTAGTTATATATGAGGATATTGGATAATGATCAAGTGCACAAATTTTGAATCAGGTCAGGTTCAATTCCTGGCTTTTCCATTTGCTATCATTGAGATCTTGGGTATTTTACTTTTTTATCATCATCTATTTTAATCTCTTAAATGAGGATAATATTGTGAAGGATTAAGTAGTGCCTGCAGAATGCTTAGCATAGTGCCTGGAACATAGGGAGAGCTCAGTAAGTGCTAGCTATTATGATTATTAAGTGATCTTGTCTAATAGGAACACACTACTGGAAACATTCTGTAGCACAACTAGAAGATGTTAGATGTTTATAGTGCTGTAAAATACAACTTAACTGTTGATGTGCTGATGCTAATTAAAATCTTGATATAATAGAGGATTGAGAACTAGACTCTGGTACATGTCCTGATGAAGCTGATGGCTTGTGGATGATTCCCGCACTTAGTCTTTATTATTAGTGAGAAACAAGCCTTGCCCTTCACGGCAGTGCAGGGCCCCTCTCTCCCTTGCTGCCTCTCTTTACTTCTTTCTCTCCGCTGCCCTCTCCCACGTACTTCCTCCCTCTGCTCTTCCTCTGAGACTTAAGCTCAGAGCTGGGGCTTGTGTTCTACATCTATTGCTCCTCTGACTGGAATCTGCCCTCTGACCTCTCCTGGCCAGTTCCTGCTGGTTCCCTGCACTCTCCAACATGACGCCAGTCCCGAGGTCGCCTTACCCTCCCTTCCAAAGACGGCCATTGCTTCCACCCACTGGGTCTAGTTCCCTCACAACCTGGAGCTCTCTGCAGAGCTCCACCCCCTCCACCTCCTGGGCTCTCGCCTTCCCTCTTTTCCATTCCCCTCTTTTGCCCTTCCTTCCTTCATTCCTCCTTCTCTCTCTTCATCTCTTGTGAAATACTTTATTCATAGTTTGAAAAAGTTCAGCATCTATCACACAGTAGAATCTGATGCCTTTTAATTGTTTTAAACAGAACTACATAAATAAATAAATACAGACAACCTATAATGAGGTATCATATGCATTTAGCAATTGGAGGAAAATGAGCATAGGTATTTTATATTTACAAGAGCTGTAATGGACTATAAAATGATTGACATAACCTCCATTTGCTGATTTTTAAAGAAGTTTTATTGGCCTCTTAAAAATTCATAGAATCCAATTAATGCTGGATTATTTTTTTCTCATACTGAAAGTAGCTTTACTTTATATTATAAAAATATATAATAATTGTAAAGAATTTAAATATCATGGAAAAATGAAGAAAAGTAAATGTAACCTTGAAATCCCATTAGCCAGAGATAACTACCATTGATAAATGAACATCTTTCTAGCACCCATCCACTGAGCCATCCATCTTTAGTTAAGTGGAATGATACTTCCCATGCTTTTTGGGGAACCTCCTACATACATTTACATTTTTTGCTTAAAATAATATTTCAAGAACACCATTCAATAACAACAAATAACATATCAACCATATCTTTTAAATGCACTCAGTTTTTCCTTTTTATAGCTTCAAGACTCATTGGCTCTTTGTGATTGGTTGTTTTTAGCATTTTTAAAATTAAGGTATTATCGATATACACTCTTATGAATGTTTCACATGAAAAACAATGTGGTTACTACATTAATGCATATTATCAAGTCCCCACCCACACCCCATTGCAGTCACTGTCCATCAGAGTAGTAAAATTCCACAGATTCGCTATTTGCCTCATCTGTGCTACACTGTCTTCCCTGTGAACCCCCACACCATGTGTACTAAACATAATACCCCTCAATCCCCTTCTCCCTCCCTCCCCACTCACTCTTCCCCACCCTTCCCCTTTGGTAACCTCTAGTCCCTTCTTGGAGTCTGTCAGTCTGCTGCTGTTTTGTTCCTTCAGTTTTGCTTCATTGTTATACTCCACAAATGAGGGAAATCATTTGGCACTTGCTTTCTCCACCTGGCTTATTTCACTGAGCATAATACCCTTCAGCTTCATCAATGTTGTTGCAAATGGTAGGATTTGTTTCTTTCTTATGGCTGAATAGTATTCCACTGTGTATATGTACCACATCTTCTTTATCCATTCGTATACTGATGGACACTTAAGTTGCTTATATTGGC
This sequence comes from Smutsia gigantea, assembly GCA_032199065.1. NCBI lineage: Eukaryota > Metazoa > Chordata > Mammalia > Pholidota > Manidae > Smutsia > Smutsia gigantea. The sequence goes on from JAVSCE010008650.1 coordinate 119,785, forward strand.
TATTGTAAATAGTGCTGTGATAAATATAGGGGTGAATATGTCTTTTTGAATCAGGGATCTTGTTTTCTTTGGATAGATTCCTAGGAGTGGAATTACTGGGTTAAATGATATTTCTATTTTTAGCTTTTTGAGGAAACTTTATATTGCTTTCTACAATGGTTGAACTAGTTTATATTCCCACCAGCAGTGCAGGAGGGTTTCCCTTTCTCCACATCCTTGCCAGCATTTGTTGTTCCTTGTCTTTTGGATGCTGGCCATCCTAACTGGTGTGAGATGGTATCTCATTGTGGTTTTAATTTTCATTTCCCTGATGATTAGCGATGTGGATCATCTTTTCATGTGCCTGTTGGCCATCTGAATTTCTTCTTTGGAGAAGTGTCTGTTCAGATCCTCTGTCCTTTCATCAGGGATATTGGTCTGTAATTTTCTTTTTTTGTGGTGTCTTTGCCTGGTATGGTATTAAAGTCATGCTGGCCTCATAGAATGAGTTTGGGAGTATCCCCTCCTCTTCTACTTTTTGGAAAACTTTAGAGAGAATGGGTATTAGGTCTTCTTTAAATGTTTGATAAAATTCAGCCATGGAGCCATTTGGGACAGAAGTTTTGTTCTTGGGTAGTTTTTTGATTACCAATTCAATTTCATTGCTGGTAATTGGTCTGTTCAGATTTTCTGTTTCTTCCTGAGTCAGTCTTAGAAGGTTGTATTTTTCTAGAAAGTTGTCCATTTCTTCTAGGTTATCCAATTTGTTAGTATATAATTTTTCATAGTACTCACTAATAATTCTTTGTATTTCTGTGGTGTCTGTAGTGATTTTTTGTTTCTCATTTCTGATTCTGTTTATGTATGTACACTCTCTTTTTTTCTTGATAAGTCTGGCTAGGGGGTTATCTATTTTGTTTATTTTCTCAAAGAACCAGCTCCTGGTTTTATTGATTCTTTCTACTGTTTTATTCTTCTCGATTTTATTTATTTATTCTCTGATCTTTATTATGACCCTCCTTCTAGTGACTTTGGCCCTCATTTGTTCTTTTTCTAGTTTCATTAATTGTTAGTTTAGACTATTCATTTGGGATTGTTGTTCTTTCTTGAAGTAAGCCTGTATTGCAATATACTTCCCTCTTAGAACTGCCTTCACTGCATCACACAGATTTTGGGGTGCTGAGTTGTTGTTTTCATTTGTCTCCATATATTGCTTGATCTCTGTTTTTATTTGGTCATTGATCCATTGAATATTTAGGAGCATGTTGTTAAGCCTCCATGTGCTTGTGGGCTTTTTGTTTTCCTTGCAAAATTTATTTCTAGTTTCATACCTTTGTGGTCTGAGAAGCTGGTTGGCACAATTTCAATCTTTTTTAATTTAGTGAGGCTATTTTTGTCACCTAGTATGTGTTCTATTCTAGAAAATGTTCCATGTGCACTTGAGAGGAATGTGTGTCCTGCTGCTTTTTGGTGGACCATTCTGTAGTTGTCTTTTAGGTCCGTCTGTTCTAATGTCTTGTTCAATGTCTCTGTCTTCTTACTTATTTCCTGTCTGGTTGATCTGTCCTTTGGAGTGAGTGATGTGTTGAAGTCTCCTAAAATGAATGCATTGCATTCTATTTCCTCTTTCATTCTGTTAGTATTTGTTTCACATATGTAGGTGCTTCTATGTTGGGTGCATTCATATTTATAATGGTTATAACCTCTTGTTGGACTGACCCCTTTATCATTATGTAATGTCCTTCTTTGTCTCTTGTTACTTTCTTTGTTTTGAAGTCTATTTTGTCTGAAAGAAGTACTGTAACTTCTGCTTTTTTCTCCCTATTATTTGCATGAAATACCATTTTCCATCCCTTCACTTTTAGTTTGTGTTTGTCTTTGGGTTTGAAGTGAGTCTCTTGTAAGCAGCATATAGATGGGTCTTGTCTTTTTATCCATTCTTTAACTCTGTGTCTTTTGATTGGTGCATTCAGTCCATTTACATTTAGGGTGGTTATGGATAGGTATGTACTTATTGCCATTGCAGGTTTTAGATTCATGGTTACCAAAGGTTCAAGGGCAGTTATCTAACAGTCTAACTTAACTTGCTTAGTATACTATTTCAAACACAATCATAAGGTTCTTTTTTTCTCCCTTCTTCTTCTTCCTCTGCTCTTTATATATTAGGTGTCATATTCTGTACTCTTTGTGTATCCCTTGACTGAATTTGTGGGTAGTTGGTTTAATTTTGCATTTGCTTAGTAATTGATTGGACTACTTCCATTACTGAGGTTTTATTTTCTCTGGTGACAGCTATTTAACCTTAGGGGCACTTCCATCTATAGCACTCCCTCCAAAGTACACTGTATAGATGACTTGTACATGGTAAATCCCCTCACTTTTTATTTATCTGGAAATTGTTTAACCCCTGCTTCAAATTGAAATGATAGTCTTGCTGGATAGAGTATTCTTGGTTGGAGGCCCTTCTGTTTTATTGCATTAAATAAATCATGCAAATGTACTCAATTTTAATCATTTCTAAATGATTTTTCTTATAGTGTTTAATTTAAAAAATGTGAACTGCATAGAAATACATACGGTACAAAGAAAATCTCCCACAACTCCCAGTCTTTCATAGATATTTTTCTTTGTGTATTCACACATGAGTATATGTGTATGTTTTGTTTCCCACTATTTATACCTTTTTTTCATATTTTCTCTAGCCTCCCATTTTGTGAAATATCTTGGTTGTCTTTTCATGTTAGGATCTATACTGTATTTTTCACTATTACAAAAACATACCCTTTATTTATCTTTGTGAATGTGGTCTATTTCCTTAGGTTACATACCTAGATTTCTGAGCATTTGAGATATTCACTTGGAGCCAAACCATGCATCTGAATAGCTGCCCCTTTCTGCCCTCACACCCACAATGTATGAGGATTTTCATGTCCCCGTGTCCTCTCCAGTATTGAGCTTTGCCAATCTTCTTTATTTTTACTTAACTAAGAGACAAATTGTGATTTCACGTTATTTCTATTTACATTATTTGGTTTACTTTTCTCCGTCATATCCTCACCTTTTGTGTGAGCTCTAATTTCAGCCTTACTTTCTTATTAGAAATAGAAAACTAACACCATATCATAACTTGAAAAAAAGTCCAGTATTTGATCTTAAATATAAAGAACTGCAGCTCTCAGTCACCCTTTGAATGTTCCTAATATGAGATAAGTGATCATAATGAAATGTGAGGGTTGCCATGTTTGATAATCTCCCAAAATCTCAGTGAGAGCAAATTCAGAACACCTTCTCAGATCTTAGCATAGTGGAAAGGATTGCTGGGGCTCAAAGCATTGCAGATTACCCCACCCCATCTTCCAGATTTCTGTAATATTAATGAGGCTCTGCATTTTTCATCTTTTATATCTGTCTTTCTCCTACATCATTTCTGTACTTACTTCCCAAATATCAACACAAGGAACTCTTGTCCCACTAGCCTCCCAGCTTACATGGGAGAGTACTTCTGTTGTCTATAGCCAAATCTGCGCAGTTCCCTGCACTGTTACAGTTTCCTTATTCTCCCACCCTCATTTTCATTGTCCCTGAGAACGTAATGTGCTTCTTGCAAGATAAACTTTTTTATGTGGCTTAAGTCAGAAGTCTCCCTTTTTTTCACAGGAGAAGCAAAGAACCGAAAGTATAACCCATCCAGCTTCCATAGGTTTAAGTTGTATGGGGTGCCAACACCACATTTTAATGATGGACGAACCATGGCAAAAACATTATATTGGCTCCATGAACTACAAATGTGAGTTTAATTACATTGTGTCCTGGAACAAGAGTTAGATAGATGGCCTATGGACTTAAAATTTATTTATTTAATTATTTTTTGATGAGGTAATGCGTTGACATGGTCCAAACATAAAACTAATAAAAAAGATATACAGTGCTTTGTCTTCCAAAGTGTCCAGTCCCCTCTTACATAACCAAGATACTGTTGTTTTGTGTGCGTATCATTCTAAAGTTACTTAAAACCTTTATAAGCATATCTGAAGACATATATGCATGTTTTTAATCTATGGAATCGATCAAACTTATGTTTCATAAAGATGATGGGCTTTCAATCTCTACAAAGACAATCATGTCACATGTAATTGACCTGTCATTTATCATTCAGCTTTGTTTAATGGTTATTTGGCCACCTGAGCATTTGATTTAACTATTGAAAACTGTGACCTTTTTATACTGTCATTCTACATATGCTACTTACTAGGAAATTTAAATAAGGTTTCTTTGTTTTTTACTTCCTGTGTTACATTTTATATCTAAGCCACCACTTAGACATTGGGAGATTACTCATAAAATACCATATTTCCTACTTTGCTTAAAAAAACCAGATGTTTGGAAACACTGATATAATGGGTTGAATGGTAGCATCCTCAAAAATATGTCCATGTTCCAATTCTTAAAACCTGTGAATGTTACCTTATGTGGGGAAAGGATCTTTGTAAATATAATTAAGTTAAGGTTCGAGAGATGCAGAGACCATTCTGGATTATCTGGATGGGCCCTAAATCCAATGACAAGTGGCTTTATCAGGGAAATGCAGAGGGGATTTGGGACAGAGAGGAGGATTCACATTGAGTAAGTGATGTGAGGTTGGAGGACTTCACAGTGATGTGGCTTCAAGCCAAGGAAGGCCAGAGAATGACACAGCCTTCAGATGTTGGAAGAAGGGATGAATATTCTCCTCAAAAACCTTTGGAGAGAATTCAGCCTGCTGACACTTTGAATTCCAACTTCAGGCCTCTGGAACCATGAGAGAACACATTTCTGTTGTTTAAAGCCACCTGTTTGTGGTAGTTTGTCACAGCAACCACAGGAAACTAATACACCTGGCCTGCATTCCTACACATCAGGGGTGGGACTGGATTTGTTTTGCCCTCTGCCCTGTTTAAAGGAGACCCTGGCCCCCCTCATTTCTGAAGGGCTGGTGTGTTCCCTGGGCATCTAATCTGCCCTGCTCTTTGGCCTGTCCCTGTGATAACAGATGGTCCCTGTGATAACAGCCTATTATAGAGGCAAAGGGCTAAGTACTTTGTGTATTATTAATTTAATCCCACCAACAGCTCCACCATGTAGGTGTACTTGTAATTTTTATCCTTTCCATTTTACAGATGAAGAAACTGGGGTACAGAGAAGCTTAATCATTTGCCCAAGATCATACAGCTAAAAAGTACTAGGGTTAGGAATGGAACCAGGCAGGGGCTCCAGAGGCTGCCTTTAACCACTATACCAGGTTTAGAGGCACCTGATTCTGTGATCACAGGTCTGAAATACTGATTTCCATTCCTCTTCAACTCCTTTGTGAGTTTCTGGTACTTGATTTACTCAAAACAATAATGGTAAAATACAAACCCAAAGGAAATTCTTACAATATTATAGTAAACCAATATGAAATAGTTTTTTTTAGGTATAGAAGAGCTCATATAACACTGTTCATTAATTTATCATTATTAAAGTGGTTAAACCATACATAGAGGAAAACATGAAGAAATTTAAGTATTTGACTATAGATAATTTTAATTAAATATAATATGGAAATTGATGCTTAAAGGAGATGACAAATATGGTTTATCCATATTTGAAAGCTTAGAAATACAAATCTGCTATTTATAAAAGATTTGAAATAAACACATTAACAACAATGTGGTCCTTAAAAACATCCTAAGAGCAGAGCCTTTGGGCCATTAACAAGGACATATTTGTTAATGATTTAGGATAGTCATAGAAAAATACACTGAGTACACCTAAAGCAAATACAATGTTATGCCAATTATATCTCAATAAAAGCAAAAATACACTGCATTTATAAAAACAGGCAATATGCAGGATACATTCCCTTCAACTTGTCTCTACTCCTGAGGAAACATGGCTTATGGAATATTTATATTTATGGAACAATGTTCTATTTGATCATACCTTTTGTATTTTGAAACCTAATTGAAAAATTATTGCTAAAACAATAGATTATTTTTTTGGTTTGTCCAATTTTAAAAAGAACTCACTACTTCATTCTTCAGTGTGATTTCTGTTATAAATTTGGAGTTAACCATGTTTGTTTACATCTTTAGGTATCCCAATTTTATATGCATTATTTTGGTGTAAATTTTGTTTACTCTTAACTTTTAAGGGATCTGTTTCCTCTGTAAAACAATCCCCATCTATGTTCTGTTTTATGACCTTTGGTTGGAAGAATCAGAATTTTCAAATGTTGGCATGTGTGTGTGTGTGTGAATGAAGGAATTCATGGGCACACAAAGGACTTTATTCTGAGTTGGTTAGTGAATGCTGTGAGGCTGTGTGATGATGTTCCAGTTATCAATATTCTAACATACATGGCTACTCACCGATACTTCCTGATTCTCCCTGCGACACAGTCCAGACACTTGTACACTGAAAGGAATAGGCTCCATGATTTACAATCCTGACCCTATCATCCCTGTATGTTCCTAATTATGCCCCTTGGAGCTGGTTTTTAGACTGTCAACTTCATTTGTTCAAATTATTGCTCTTAAACTGCCACTGATTTATTTTTCGCCATATTGTTCTTTTTTCCCCTTTTTTGAACTAATGGGAAGTAAATGAAGAAATAATAGAAGAATTACTTTATATTTCATCTTTTGTTTCTCCACAGAGTGACACTCTTCTCCAGAAATTTATTCAGTTCATATTTCTATAGTACAAGGAAGAGTTTTAAAAGCAAATGGAGTTCAAGAATTTAATGTTCATTGTTTTTAGTCTTAGCAAAACAATATAGGGAATGTATTAATTTTAATGTTATTAAATAGCAGTGTTGTAATTTTTCAATTCTCAAAGAAATCTTATTCATTTAATCACAGTGATAGAAGTGATGAAATTAAATTACAGAAAACTGGCAAAATAAAATCACCCATAATCCTGTCACCAAAATTCAGCTATTATTTTATCTTTTTAGTATTTATTTTTAGTGTGGTCACCCTTGTAGATTTTTGCATAGGTTTAATTAGAGTGTGATCAAATTTTTCTTTTGTAATAGAATATAACTGATAGAAGAATGAACACATAAAGCTGTCTTTTTAGCATATAATTTCTCTTGAAACTGGATTTATTTTTTGATGGCCCAAATGATACTATGATATTCTTCACTATATGTATATTTGGTAGCCAAGAATACTTTAGGTAAGAAAGAAAACTGACAATCTCCTAATTTTATAGGAAGAGAGGAGCTAAAGTTGTGTCCAAGAGAGTTGATGATTTCAAGGAAAAGTTTCAACATAAACTTGGAAGAGTTTTAGATCCGTAAGTTAATGATTGACTTCAAATTGATGGTCTTTGGATGGAATTAAAAAGTACACTTGTGGTAAACATTGGTTTGTCTTCTATTAGATTCTATCTCTTAAATAAGAAAGTCATCCTTCTGTGTTAACCAGGGAACTCTATTAGCTTCTATGGAGTTTGGGGCTCCAGGAAAGTGCTGAGTCCTGCAAAATGGAGAGGGCATTTGGAGAAGAGGGAGGGAGAATTTGTGTAAATCTTTATTTCTGGGATATCAGAAATTTTAATTTATTGTGTTACATTTTACTTTCTCTTCTCAGTTTCTGTCTCTATGTACTCTCATAATTCTGCTTTGAATATGTTCTTTCTTTTTAAATCTGGGCTACAGAAAGCCAGTGAAGGCATTCAGCCATCATTAACACATGTAGAAGATTAGACAAGAGATCTGATGGAGAACTGTTAGATCTTCTTAGTTTGGTCATAGGAGAAAATATAGGCTATTAAAAACATATGGCAAACATATTTTACATTCCAGGGATGCCATGTGGCAGGCATTTTAACTGAAAGATTTGTTTTCTTTGACAGCATTGCAGAAACAATGAATGTTCCCCCAGACCACACATTTGGAGCTTGTCTCCGTCCAGAGGAGTATGGTAAATATATAAACTTTCTCCTTAATAAACAAACAAAATCCCCACAAAGTATGCAGTTAACTTCGTGTATCCTTCTCTCAAGGTTTCCAATTTTAAAGGCCTAAAATATTACATTAATGTTAATGAGAACAATTTGTAGCATAAGAAAGAAAAGAAATTTGTATTATGTTTGAAATGCGTACTGTTTAAAGCCTTTGTAATGAGTAACTTAAATGTAATTAAGGCTCAGAATTTTATTTAGACAGCAAATATGGCCGGTATTAAGCCAAAGTGAAGTGAGGCAGCTTTTTAATGAATTCAAACATTGTACTAGGAGGCCTTTGTTACTCAAAATGTGGTGTGAAGACTGGCATTGTTCTTAGAAATGCAGAATAACAGACTCTATCCCAGACCTACTGAATCAGAGCTGCATTTTGAAAGTATTCCTAGATGAATTGTAGGCACATTCAAGTTTGAGAAAGCACTGTACTCTATAATCATGTAATTAAGAACCACTCTTCCTACCAGCCAATCACTCAATCCATAAATTGGCAAAAGAAACTTACCAAGACTGTCTTTATTTCTAAGCACTCTAAATGGCAGACATCCAAAGAGAAAATATGCTAAAGCTTATCAGGATTGGGTTGTATATCAGTGATTTTCAAAATATAGTCTGTAGTGTACCTGCTTTGAAATCATCCAGGGAATCTATTAAGTATGCAGGTTCCTGGGACAGATGCCCAAATATTCTGATTCAGTAGATTCTTATGAATATTAGGGGTTAAGAATTGATACTGAAAATGATTTATCTAAAATCCACTCACTGACAAATAAAGTAAATATTTATTGAGCTTATGCAACACAATGTTTTAGAGAATCATTAATCACCATGTCAGGAGATTTTATCTTTATTCTCTTTTTAGAGGAACTATTACATGTTTAATGGATGCCTATCCATCTTAGAGTCTCTTCGTACCTGTAGGAAGGGGTAAGGGATGATTTAGGAAACAACCAATTAACCTTAAAAATAAGTAGGTAACCATTGTAAACTCGAGGGTAGGCTTCACACTGGTGGGTGCTTCCTTTGCTGTCGGTTGGATTTTCGGGGTCTAGCACCCAGTATAGTTTGTGCCAATATTTATAGCATCAATCTATGAATCCAATACATAGTTTATCATTTTGACAATTTGAAAACATTGACAAGTTCCCTAATAGTTGATAGATGTTATCCTTATAAACTGTATGAAAAGGTAGTGTTTTAAAATGAAAGAGGACACTGACAACAACAACAAAATATATGTAAGTACCAGTACCTCTAAGTCTCTCTGGACATTTTTCTGGAGCTCATGGACATAGATGAACTCTAGTTCTTTTGTTACTATGATTGGAGTTAAGTAATAGCATCTGTTCTGTGGAAAGCTCCAGAGTCTGCCTTTCCCCAGGGGCATATTAGTTTCTTGACTGGGCCTGGATTTTGCTCTTACCCTTACCTGAGGAAATACAGGCACCTTCACAAAGAATGTCTCATTCTTAGAGCCTGGAATTATTGGTTATGTTAAGATGCTTCCAGGCAGAGTGCAGGGCCTGTGCCCAGCTCCTAGAGTCCACCAGGGCAGAGGCAACCTGAAGGAGAATCCAAAGCAGATGGACAGTGGTGCATTGTGGGAACTGGTTGTAGGCAGAGTACAACTGAGGAGCTCACTTTGTGTTCTGACAGCCGTGTTGTGGTAGTGAGGTCACGGATCTCTCTCAGGGCCAGAGCTTGTACTCCTGATTCCAGCTCTTTGGAGATGGCTCTTGAGTAGTTGAAGTGACTTGATATGAGTTTTGCAAATATTCTTTTAGTGTCAGGTCAGAAGAAGGTATAAGCACACCTCATTTACCAGGAGCTACACCTGATGGGGTTCTGTTGAGAAAACCAGGTGGAGTTGGAAAAACAGCCATTCAGATGGTTATTTTTGGTTGTTAATGGAGAGGGAAGGTCTCCAAAGAGAAAAAAATTCAACCAAAGGCCATCTCGTGGGAGATGGAGGACCTCTGGTTACACAAACAGCCACCCAAAGGGTTTATATCAGGGGAAACTGTCCTGATCCCCCTTGCCACCAGACCTTACTTGTTTTTGCCCACTTTAGGGTGGTTGGTGGTAGCTGGCCTCATTTCATATGACCTTGGTCTGAGGTACTTGCCCAGGTCCTGGAACAAGTGTTAACTGTAGCCATCTTGCACACAGTCACGGTCCACCCTTAGAAACAAGACTTGTATCAGAGTGTACAGGATTAGTTCCTCACTTTATAAGGAAGAAACGTAGAGGCTGCAATGAGCAGAGAACCTGATACAGGGCCTTATACAGAATAGGTGTAAATATTGATTGCCTTGAGCTGCAACCAATCTTGTGATCTGAATTACCACCCAGCCTGTCGCAGCCAACTGCCAGCATGGCCCTGCCCCAAGCAAGCAGGAAGGGAAGGATATAGGCGAGGGGAAAAGGAACAGAGGCAGAAGGTTTCCTCTGGTAACATCAACCAAACCATCACAGTGACATGGCAACTCCAGTCTGATCTCCGTCACCATGAACATCCAAGGAGTTTCCCAAAAGGGGATGGCAAGGGATGGGGCTTATAGACAGTGCGTGTGCTTGTACTTCATGTTGTAACTCAGGGGAGTTCCTTTAAGTCATGAAGGCTAAACGGAAGCAAGGGCCAGGTCCCTGTTCTGGGGGATGTAGCAGGTGGATTGGAGAGTTTATTCTCGATAACCGAGGGGATTGTGGGTCAGGACTCAGTTAGTGGAGCTGTGGATGGGGTTGGGGGTCTTCTGTATTGGCAGTGGTGTAGGGGGAAGCAGGGCTGAGAAATGGGAACTTGATATGTAGGCTGGACACTCATGTTCGAGGGAGTAGGGAATTAGAGTCCAGTTTTTACAAGAACTCCTAGAAGTTTAGTCAGCTCTTAGGCACACAGTGGCCGCACATGGAATTAGCCCCAGCTTTCAGATCCTCAGCCTTGTAGACAAATGTTTGCTAAAAAGCAGATAGGCAAGGGCTTTACTGTCTTAGGAAAAGGACTTGACAGCTGAGTGGGTTGCTGATTCCCTGACATTATTCATTTTCTTTTTTTCAGATTTTTTCATTGAGCAGAGAAGTCACATAAGACAGAAATATTAGTTTGTTTTATCAGCTATTTTATGTACTCTTTTATACACAAGGATTTTCTGTCATGTGTAATAGTGTTGGAGTTAGGTGTGAGTTTTTTTCATTCACAGAAGTTGCTAGATCTCTTTTAGAATGGGAATAATATCGACCGACTTTAAATTCAGATAAAAGACTTTTTTTTTGCCTTTTCAATAGGAGCTGGTGATCTCATCCATAACAGACTTCCTGGTGAGTGTCTTCGAGGCAAGGACAGACAGAGAGCCCTGACTGCAGCAGTTCGACATCACTTGAAGAAAGTTAACTACCAAAACTTCGACACTTTGCTGGCAGCTTTCAGGCACTATGACAAGGCCAGTAGTAGAGCAGAGTTTTTGGTCTGTGCATGGGCTTACAGATCCCAGCAGGCTGGTATAGATCAGGGGTCAGTCGACTATGGCCTGTGGGTCAAAACCGCCAGCCGCCTGTTTTTATAAATAGTTTTGTGTGTCCATTTAAGTATTGTTTATGGCTGCTGTGGCAGTATGAACACAGAGTCATGCATCAGAGACTGAATTGTCTCCAAAACCTAAAATATTTACTTTATGGCCCTGGACAGGACGAGTTTGCTGACCCCTGGAGTAGATCAGTGGTTGTCAAAGTATGGCTCTTGTACCACCATCAGAATCACCTAGGAACATGTTAGAAATGTACACTCCAAGACCCACTCAGACCTACTGAATTAGGAAGTCAGGGTTGGAGCCTGGCAATTGTGTTTTAACAAGCCCGTCAGGTAATTCTGATGCACATTCAAGTTTGAGAACCACTGTTGTAAATACGAAACTGTAGTGCGCTGGGAACAAGGGGAGGGGCAGCACTATGGATCCCTGGGGAAGACTTCTGGGGTATAGACAGTCTATACCTAAATCTGAATATGTGCACATAGCATTGTCAGTCCAGGTCCAAGTTAAGCTTACGACATCTCTCCTCTGGGCAGCAGAGTGTGGTTTCAGTTTTGAGACAGCAAGATCATTCAATTTCAAGCTACTCTCAGTTCTATCCTTTGATAAAGCCAGATCAGTCTAGGGCTGCATAAGTACCTCGAATCTAAGGATACCTAAGGGGACAGTATTGCACAGACTGCTTGTGAAACATGGCACATTTTTTGTTAGTATGCCCGTGAAGTTGTTATTTATTTTTGTCACATGCATTCTCTTTATAAGGAGACCCAGTTCTTCTAAAGGAAATAACTGTTTCATTGAAGTGTCTGATTTGTTTTCACCTCAGGAACAGCATGAATTTTGTACTGATTGTACAACCCTTTTTGACTTGGTCACCAGGAAGCTCCGAGCCAGTTCAACAAAGCACGTCTAGTTTGTGAACATAATCTTACAGTAGCACATTTTGTGTGCTCTTTTTATTCCAGGTTTAATCTTTATTCCATTTTTATTTTCCCTTTGCCCTGATTTGCTCATTTTTTTTTTTTGGCTCTGTTTAATTGTGCTTATTTTTCTGGGCAGCTTCAAGACCATTTTAGAATGAGTCAAATATAGGCAAATAAAAGCTCATAAATAAACCTGTCATCATAAACTGCATCATAATCTTGATATGAGAAGAAAAAAAGAGCAGAATAATTTTTATCCAAAAAGGAAAAGATGACATTCCTGTCTCCCTTCCAATGTTGAGCACAGGTTTGGAAAAGTCACACTTTGTATATTTTATCTTGAAAAGATCTTGATCACTCACTCATTGGCTCCTTCATTTTGAGCCCGTTCATTTGATTTGTCTTTAGATTAAGGGCCCATGTGCATGTGTTGTACTGATGAATAAAAAATGGATTAAATATCTCATTTAAGTTTATACTAATTATATAGGGACAAACCCCAGTCAGTCATCAATGACATTTCTCACAAAGTTATGTTTAAAGAAAACACAAGTATTCAACTGTTTCTCTGGGTTTTAATAGAGACCAGTTGCTACTTACAGGTAATTTGAAAATGATTCTTCAGAATTAAAATACATAAGCTAAAATAAGTACAATTTAAACTTTCCTCAAATCCAAATATCTTTCAAAGATGAGATCAAGGGAAACTTGCATAGCAGTGATGTGAGTAAGAGTACCTACCACAATGCATGATGCTCTGCTTTTTAAAAATTCTTCATTTTAAATGTAATCCTAGGCAAGACGATCATCTTAATAGCTGCAGATTATTTTAGTGAACCACCAGGCATATTCCTTGTGATAAAATTAAATTAAGCAGGGAGGAAATTACTGAGAATTACTGAATGCTGATATACCTTTTAAATAGTTAACTTAATATGCACAGTGTGGTGCTCAGTATCCTTGATGAGCTTTTTTTCTGAGAGGGTAATAAGATGTGGGTTTTCCTAGTCCAGCTGTTCGATAATTTTTGATGATTTGACTCATACTGTTGAATGCCCAGATTTAATTTAATGGAAAAATAAAACAAAACAGGACAAATAAACCATGATTCTCTAAATGAGGCTTCTTAGTTTAGAGGACTAATTCTGTTATTTATTGAATACTCATAATAGATGAAACATTATTCCAGATAGTGTGTAGACTTCCCACTTAGGGAACTAAAAATCTAGAGGGCAAAATAAAGACTCACCATGTCCAAAAGTTGTCACAACAGAGTCCCACATTTTCAAAATAAGTCTCTATAATTCAATTCTTTTTATTCTAATTATTATCTAGGAATTAGCTGAGATGGGGTGACTCCTTTTGGGGGATACCTGCATTCAGTGGCAAAACTGGCTTAGTGCCACGTGTGACCAGGAACTGTGAGGAGGGTAGACAGCTTCTGAGAAGCCTGTCCCGAAGATCAGTGGTACCTACCAGCTGCCTGGGGATAGTTGGGAGCAGGAAAGGTTCATTGAATACCTTGACTAAAAAAACTCATCGTTGAGTAGCTTTTTTACTGTAAGGTACACCATTGTCAGACTGCAAATGGGCCAGAAGGCAAAACACACGACTGAGCTAATTTCACGGGCATACTGTTGTGACTGGGGCTGGCTGGCTGGCTGTCAATTCCAGACCTTGAAGGTGTGCAGCAGTGTGAGGCACCAGCAGAGCTGAGAGGCGGCCAGGGTTCCATGTGGTCAGTTTACCAGGAACACGGGGGCAGTGCCTGTGTGGTGTGTCCCCACTCACCATGAGACAAGTTGGCCAACCTCTGGCAGGGGTCCCAAGCATGGCATGTGGTGGTGCCTCTGCCTCAGAAACAGGGCGCTGTGCTTTGCACCCTGTCTGTGAGTGTGTTGCCGTGTCGGGCAGTGGGTCCAGGCAGCAGAGGTGGCAGTCTGGACGGCTCAGGCTCAACGAGAAGCTTCATCCCGGTCATTCCTGTCAGGGAGTGGACGTTATCATGGGCATCTATGTGAATTACCCAGGCATTCAGTCAGCAGCCATTATTTGTTTCTGGGTTTTCAGATTCAAAAAGAGCCATTTTAATCTTCCAGTCTATAGTTTTTCAAGTGGCAAATGAAACGGGCAGGCCATGGCAACACTCAAGAATCACTAAAAATAAAACAGGTTCATCAAGGGGAGCGTTTGGCCAGGGCCATGAGAATAGTTTTGAGTTTTGCCCACTGAGTAGAGTGACTGTGTCTAGTTTTGGGCCTTCATAGCTCTCTTTGAGGTTGAAAGTCCCCGCAGCCTAGTGACGACCACTAGGTTTCTGGTTAGTGAGGCAGGCCCGGGGCTCTAACTGTCAAAATCATTAGTCATAGAAACTTGTCTCCAAGGGATCACTACGGTTGGGGGGCCCCAAAGGTACTAGCGTTCTCTACCTGTGGCTCTTCCTCCAGAGGCATTTATGAGCATTCCTAATAGAGGCATGTAAAGCATCAATACCAATCACACGTTCAGCAGTGGAAGCCAGAGAAATAATACATCGTTTTATTACTGAGTAGGACGATGACCTTGGCACTCATACCCACAGAAGCCATGGAAGTGTGAGTCCCCGCCCCCTGAAGTTCCACAGTGTACTTGGACAGAGCATGCAGCCCTTGATGCCCTCTGGGGACAGAGAGACCATGGTCCTATGCTGGACATCCTTCTCCTTAGCAGCTGAGGTTGTGGGGTGCTGGAGGGAGAGAGAAAGCATGAAGAGGGAGAGAGTGGCTCTGCACCCAGCGAGTAAGAACATTTGCTGTGAGTTTTGAGTAGTACAGTGGGGAATGCAGCTCAGTGAAACAAGCCACCAATGTTCTCAGTCCACACACAGCCCTACATTGGGTAGCAAAGTCATCATTGGTGATACCACGTATTTCAGTTTTTGGGACCCCTTGATTCAACAATCACAGCGCACATTGCTTTTTGGATAGGTCTCTGGGGTTTCCGTTTTTTTGTTGATTTGTGTTTGTGGCAGAGATTTTCATAAAGAAGCCTACCTTAATCCAGGGCAGTTGCAGCTCCCTCATTAAAATGTGTTTTAGATTCCCATTCTGCTTCATCATAGGGTTAAGGATATTTTCCAGGCCTATAGGTCTGACCGCAGGAATGTATCTAGAATTAACTGGGTCAATTTCTCATTCTTCAGGGGACCACCTTCATCAGCCTTGTAAATCCAGTTCTGGGCATAAGCCCTGTATACTGGTCATGAGTGATTTATGGTTTCCCTTGGGAATTTGTCTTTCTTAGGGAAATCTCTCTGAGAGGGCCAGAGTTCCCTGCAACAACCAGGACCCACTGCAAAAACCCTCAGACCCTTTACTGTCATCTCCCAGTGGATGGAAGGTTGGCTTGATAGACTACTGGAGGGGCTGAGCGGGAAGGCCACTGGCCTGTGCTACTCTTATTTACCAAGCATTGTGTGCTCTGCCCCTCATCTCCTTAGAGAATCAGCCAGTTTCTGCCCAGAGCCTTCATAAATTTCCCTGCTTTCACACTCAGCATACATGCTCCTGTATTTAACTATTGTCAGAAAGGGGGTGGAAACTTTCCCTCTTCTCCCTACAGGAGTGAATCTAGTGCTAATTATTACAGTGGGGGCTGGCTGCCAGCTTAGTAGCATGTCCCTCTGGCCCAGGGGACCGTTGACAGCAGACAGGCAACTGTCTTTGAATCCATCACTCTATACTTGGCCTGCAACTGCTTCCAATTTCTCCGCATGGCCAGGCCATGGAGTGGAGAACCATATACTGCCCAGTTGGAACACCAGAGGCGTTTAAAACTTTGAAAGCATGGAAAATTGTAGAGAACTGTCAAAGTACACAGCCTCTGTCAAACGAAATGTCAAGGATAAATCATGGCCACACCTGCTCTGCCATAGCATAAACAGCTTGATTTAAGGAAAAAATTATTAAAATAGAATGAACAAAGATTCTGAGCCACACCCCGCTCCAACCACGATTGACGTTACTGTGCACCTATCAGGATGAGACAATGAAAACCAGTCTCACTGAACATTTAACCCCTCCTATGCGACAAATAAGACAAATTCTTCAAATTTATGTCATAGAGCTGTTTCTTTTGCCTTAAATGAAACAATTCATGTTGCCTACTCTACTCTTGAAGACAAACACTCTGTCTTTTTTTTGCTTGTGTCTAACAGAAGGGGGATGCGGTAATCGATAAAGATGAGCTTCGGGAAGTTTGTGACCAGTTCAGCTTGCGCTTGGATGAGAAACTGCTGGACCAGCTCTTTGACTACTGTGATGTGGATAATGATGGGTTGATTAACTACCTCGAGTTTGCAAACTTTCTTAACTGGAAAGATAAGATGCCTCTTAAAGAGTATGAAGAGAGGGTCATTATTAAAGGTATTTAATTTTTGAAGGTTTGCTAAATTCTTTATTTTATTTTTTATTTTGTATCATTAATCTACAATTACATTTGCAATATTATGGTTACTAAACTCCCCACTTCATCGGGTCCTCCGACTTACCCCATTACAGTCACTGTCCATCAGCGTAGTGAGATGCTATAGAATCATTACTTGTCTTCTCTGAGTTGTACAGCCCTCCCCATGGCCCCCCAACATTTTGTCTGCTAATCGTAATGCCTCTTTTTCCCCCTTGTCCCTTCCTTCCCACCCATCATCCCCAGTCCCTTTCCCTTTGGTAACTGTTAGTCCGTTCTTGGGTTCTATGAGTCCGCTGCTGTTTTTTTCCTTCAGTTTTTTTCTTTGCTCTTATGCTCCACATATGAGTGAAATCATTTGATACTTGTCTTTTTTGGCTTGGCTTATTTCACTGAGCATAATACCCTCTAGCTCCATCCATGTTGTTGCAAATGGTAGGATTTGTTTTCTTCTTATGGCTGAATAATATTCCATTGTGTATATGTACCACCTCTTCTTTATCCATTCATCTACTGATGGACACTTAGGTTGCTTCCATTTCTTGGCTATTGTAAATAGTGCTGCGATAAACATAGGGGCGCATCTGTCTTTTTCAAACTGGGCTGCTGGAGTCTTAGGGTAAATTCCTAAGAGTGGGATTCCTGGGTCAAATGGTATTTCTATTTTGAGTTTTTTGAGGAACCTCCATACTGCTTTCCACAATGGTTAAACTAATTTGCATTCCCACCAGCAGTGGAGGAGGGTTCCCTTTTCTCTACATCCTCACCAACATTTGTTGTTGTTTATGTTTTGGAAGTTGGCCGTCCTTACTGGTGTGAGGTGATATCTCATTGTGGTTTTAATTTGCATTTCTCTGATGATTAGTGATGTGGAGCATCTTTTCATGTGCCTGTAGGCCATCTGAATTTCTTTTTTTTTTTATAATTTATTTTGGTATCATTAATCTACAATTACATGTGCAATATTATGGTTATTAAACTACCCCCTTCATCAGGTTCCGCCCACCAACCCCATTGCAGTCACTGTCCATCAGCTTAGTGAGATGCTATAGAATCATTACTTGTCTACTCTGAGTTGTACAGACCTCCCCACGCCCCCCCAACATTACGTATGCTAATCGTACTGCCCCTTTTTCCCCCTTGTCCCTCCCTTCCCACACATCCTCCTCAGTTCCTTTCCCTTTGGTAACTATTAGTCCGTTCTTGGGTTCTGTAAGATTGCTGCTGTTTTGTTCCTTCACTTTTTTCTTTGTTCTTATACTCCACATATGAGTGAGAACATTTGATATTTGTCTTTCCCCATTTGGCTTATTTCACTAAGCATAATACCCTCTAGCTCCATCCACGTTGTTGTAAATGGTAGGATTTGTTTTCTTCTTATGGCTGAATAATATTCCATTGTGTATATGTACCACTTCTTCTTTATCCATTCATCTACTGATGGACACTTAGGTTGCTTCCATTTCTTGGCTATTGTAAATAGTGCTGCCATAAACATAGGGGTGCATCTGTCTTTTTCAAATTGGGCTGCTGTATTCTTAGGGTAAATTCCTAAGAGTGGGATTCCTGGGTCAAATGGTATTTCTATTTTGAGTTTTTTGAGGAACCTCCATACTGCTTTCCACAATGGTTGAACTAATTTGCATTCCACGAGCAGTGTAGGAGGGTTCCTTTTTCTCCACATCCTCGCCAACATTTGTTGTTGTTTGTGTTTTGGATGTTGGCCATCCTCATTGGTGGGAGGTGATATCCCATTGTAGTTTAATTTGCATTTCTCTGATGATTAGCGATGTGGAGCATCTTTTCATGTGCCTGTTGGCCATGTAAATTTCTTCTTTGGAAAATTGTCTATTCATGTCCTCTGCCCATTTCTTAATTGGATTATTTGCTTTTTGTTTGTTGAGGTGTGTGAGTTCTTTATATATTTTGGATGTCAACCCCTTATCGGATATGTCATTTATGAATATGTTCTCCCATACTGTAGGATGTCTTTTTGTTCTACTGATGCTGTCCTTTGCTGTACAGAAGCTTTTCAGCTTGATATAGTCCCATTTGTTCATTTTTGCTTTTGTTTCCCTTGCCCGGGGAGATATGTTCATGAAGAAGTCTCTCATGTTTATGTTCAAGAGATTTTTGCCTGTTTTTTTCTAAAAGCTTTCTGGTTTCATGACTTACATTCAGGTCTTTGATCCACCTTGAGTTTACCTTTGTGTATGGGGCTAGACAGTAGTCCAGTTTCATTCTCTTACATGTAGCTTGTCCAGTGTTTCCAACACCAGCTGCTGAAGAGGCTGTCATCTCCCCATTGTATATACAAGGCTCCATTATCATATATTAATTGACTCTATATGTTTGGGATAATGTCTGGATTTTCTATTCTGTTCCACTGGTCTGTAGGTCTGTTTTTGTGCCAACACCGAATTGTCTGGATTACTGTAGCTTTTGTAGTAGAGCTTGAAGTCTGGGAGCATAATTCCCTCTGTTTTATTCTTCCTTCTCAGGATTGCATTGGCTATTCGGGGTCTTTTGTGGTTCCATATGAATTTTAGAATTATTTGTTCCAGTTCATTGAAGAAAGCTGTTGGTAGTTTGATAGGGATTGTGTTGAATCTGTAGATTGCTTTAGGTAGTATAGCCATTTTGACAATATTTATTCTTCCTAGCCAAGAGCATGGGATGCATTTCCATTTGTTAGTGTCTTCTTTAATTTCTCTTAGGAGTGTCTTGTAGTTTTCAGGGTATAGGTATTTCACTTCCTTTTTTAGGTTTATTCCTAGGTATTTTATTCTTTTTGATGCGATTGTGAATGGAATTGTTTTCCTGATTTCTCTTTCTGCTAGTTCATCTTTAGTGTATAGGAAAGCAACAGATTTCTGTGTGTTAATTTTGTATCCTGCAACTTTGCTATCTTCAGATATTAGTTCTAGTAGTTTTGGAGTGGAGTCTTTAGGGTTTTTTATGTACAATATCATGTCATCTTCAAATAGTGACAATTTGACTTCTTCTTTGCCAATCTGGATGCCTTGTATTTCTTTATTTTGTCTGATTGCTGTGGCTAGGACCTCCAGTACTATGTTGAATAATAGTGGAGAGAGTGGGCATCCCTGTCTTGTTCCCGATCTTAGATGAAAAGCTTTCAGCTTCTCGTTGTTAAGTATGAGGTTGGCTGTGGCTTTTTCATATATGGCCTTTATGATGTTGAGGTACTTGCTGTCTATACCCATTTTATTGAGAGTTTTTATCATGAATGGATGTTGAATTTTGTCAAATGTTTTTCAGCATCTATAGAGAGGATCATGTGGTTGTTGTTCTTTCTTTTTGTTGATGTGGTGGATGATGTAGATGGATTTTCAAATGTACCATCCTTGCATCCCTGGGATGAATCCTACTTGATCATGGTGTATGATCTTCCTGATGTATTTTTGAATTCGGATTGCTAATATTTTGTTGAGTATTTTGGCATCTACGTTCATCAGGGATATTGGTTTGTAATTTTCTTTTTTGGTGAGGTCTTTACCTGGTTTTGGTATTAGAGTGATGCTGGCTTCATAGAATGAGTTTGGAAGTTTTCCCTCCTCTTCTATTTTTTGGAACACTTTAAGGAGAATGGGTATTATTCCTTCTGTATATGTCTGTTAAAATTCAGAGGTGAATCCATCTGGCCCGGGGGTTTTGTTCTTAGGTAGTTTTTTGATTACTGATTCAATTTCTTTGCTGGTAATTGGTCTGTTTAGGTTTTCTGTTTCTTGCTTGGTCAGCCTTGGAAGGTTGTATTTTTCTAAGAAGTCCATTTCTTTTAGGTTTTCCAGCTTGTTAGCATATAGATTTTCATAGTGTTCTCTTATAATTCTTTGTGTTTCTGTGGGGTCCGTCGTTATTTTTCCTTTCTCCTTTCTGATTCTGTTTATGTGTGTAGATTCTCTTTTTCTCTTAATAAGTCTAGCTAGGGGTTTATCTATTTTGTTTATTTTTTCAAAGAACCAGCTCTTGGTTTCACTGATTTTTTTTATTGTTTTATTATCCTCAATTTTATTTATTTCTTCTCTAATCTTTATTATGTCCGTCTTTCTGGTGACTTTGGGCCTCATTTGTTCTTATTTTTCCAGTTTCAATAGTTGTGTCTTTAGACTATTCATTTGGGATTGTTCTTCCTTCTTTAAAAGGCCTGGATTGCAATATACTTTCCTCTTAGAACTGCCTTTGCTGTGTCCCACAGAAGTTGTGGCTTTGTGTTATTGTTGTCATTAGTCTCCACATATTGTTTGATCTCTGTTTTAATTTGGTCATTTATCCATTGATTATTAGCAGCATGTTTTTAAGACTCCATGTATTTGTGAGCCTTTTTGTTTTTTTGTACAATTCATTTCTAGCTTTATACCTTTGTAATATGAGAAGTTGGTTGGTACAATTTCAATATTTTTGAATTTACTGAGGTTCTTTTTGTGGCCTAGTATGTGGTCTATTCTGGAAAATGTTCCATGTGCACTTGAGAAGAATGTGTATCCTGCTGCTTTTGGGTGTAGAGTTCTGTAGATGTCTGTTAGGTCCATCTGTTCTAGTGTGTTGTTCAGTGCCTCTGTGTCTTTACTTATTTTCTGTCTGGTTGATCTGTCCTTTGGAGTGAGTGGTGTGTTGAAGTCTCCTAAAATGAATGCATTGCTTTCTATTTCCTCCTTTAATTCTGTTAGTATTTGTTTCACATATGTCGGTGCTCCTGTGTTGGATGCATATATATTTATAATGGTTATATCCTCTTGTTGAACTGACCCTTTTATCATCATGTCATGTCATTCTTTATCTCTTGCTACTTTCTTCATTTTGAAATCTATTTTGTCCGATACAAGTACTGCAACACCTGCTTTTTTCTCCTTGTTGTTTTCATGAAATGTCTTTTTCCATCCCTTCACCTTTATTCTGTGTATATCTGGGTTTGAGGTGAGTCTCTTGTAAACAGCATATAGATTGGTCTTGCTTTTTTATCCATTCTATTCCTCTGTGTCTTTTGATTGGTGCATTCAGTCCATTTACATTTAGGGTGATTATCGATAGATATCTACTTACTGCCATTGCTGGCTTTAGATTCGTGGTTACCAAAGGTTTAAGGGTTGCTTCTTTACTATCTAAGAGTCTAACTTAACTCTCTTGTTAAGCTATTATAAACACAGTCTGATGATTCTTCATTTCCCTCCCTTCTTATTCTTCCTCCTCCATTCTTTATATACTAGGTGTTTTATTCTGTACTCTTACATTTCCTCTGACTCTTTTTGTGGATAGTTGGTTTTACTTTTTGCCTTTAGTTAGGATTTGGATGGTCTGCTTTCTTTGCTATGATTTTATTTTCTCTGGTGACATTTTTTTAGCCTTAGGAGTGCTTCCATGTAGAGCAGTTCCTTTAAGATCTCCTGTTGAGGTGGTTTGTGGGAGGCAAATTCCCTCAGCTTTTGCTTGTCTGGGAATTGTTTAATGCCTCCCTCTAATTTAAATGATAATCGTGATGGTTACAGTATTCTTGGTTTCAAGCCCCTTCTGTTTCCTTACGTTAAATATATCATGCCATTCTCTTCTGGCCTGTAAGGTTTCTGCTGAGAAGTCTGATGATAGTCTGATGGGTTTTCCTTTTAGGTGATCTTTTTTCTCTCTCTACCTGCCTTTATTTTATTTTATTATTTATTTATTTTTTAAAATATAATTTATTTTATCATTAATCTACAATTACATGTGCAATATTATGGTTATTAAACTACCCCATCATCAGGTCCCCCCCACCAACCCCATTACAGTCACTGTCCATCAGCGTAGTGAGATGCTATAGAATCACTACTTGTCTTCTCTGAGTTGTACAGCCCTCCCCGTGCCCCCCCAACATCATATCTGCTAATCGTAATGCCCCCTTTTCCCTCTTATCCCTCCCTTCCCACCCATTTTCCCCAGTCCCTTTCCCTTTGGTAACTATTAGTCCGTTCTTGGGTTCTGTGAGTCTGCTGCTTTTTTATTCCTTCAGTATTTTTTCTTTGTTATACTCCACATATGAATGAAATCATTTGATACTTGTCTTTTTCTGCTTGGCTTATTTCACTGAGCATAATACCCTCTAGCTCCATCCATGTTGTTGCAAATGGTAGGATTTGTTTTCTTCTTATGGCTGAATAATATTCCATTGTGTATATGTACCACATCTTCTTTATGCATTCATCTACTGATGGACACTTAGGTTGCTTCCATTTCTTGGCTATTGTAAATAGTGCTGCAATACACATAGGGTTGCATCTGTCTTTTTCACATTGGGCTGCTGCATTCTTAGGGTAAATTCCTAGGAGTGGGATTCCTGGGTCAAATAGTATTTCTATTTTGAGTGTTTTGGGGAACCTCCATACTGCTTTCCACAATGGTTGAACTAATTTGCATTCCCACCAGCAGTGTAGGAGGGTTCCCTTTTCTCCACATCCTCACCAACATTTGTTGTTGTTTGTGTTTTGGATGTTGGCCATCCTCACTGGTGTGAGGTGATATCTCATTGTGGTTTTAATCTGCATTTCTCTGATGATTAGCGATGTGGAGCATTTTTCATGTGCCTGTTGGCCATCTGAATTTCTTCTTTGGAGAAGTGTCTATTCATGTCCTCTGCCCATTTCTTAATTGGATTATTTACTTTCTGTTTGTTAAGGTGCATCAATTCTTTATATATTTTAGATGTCAACCCTTTATCAGATACGTTTTTCATGAATATATTCTCCCACACTGTAGGATGTCTTTTTGTTCTACTGATGGTGTCCTTTGTTGTGCAGAAGCTTTTCAGCTTGATATAGTCCCAGTTGTTCATTTTTGCTTTTGTTTCCCTTGCCCGGGGAGATATGTTCATGAAGAAGTCGCTCATGTTTATGTCCAAGAGATTTTTGCCTATGTTTTTTTCTAAGAGTTTTATGGTTTCATGACTTACATTCAGGTCTTTGATTCACCTTGAGTTTACCTTTGTGTATGGGGCTAGACAGTAGTCCAGTTTCATTCTCTTACATGTAGCTGTCCAGTTTTTCCAACACCAGCTGCTGAAGAGGCTGTCATCTCCCCATTGTATATCCAAGGCACTTTTATCAAATATTAATTGACTGTATATGTTTGGGTTAATGTTTGGATTTTCTATTCTGTTCCACTGGTCTGTGGGTCTGTTTTTGTGCCAATACCAAATTGTCTTGATTACTGCGGCTTTGTAGTAGAGCTTGAAGTCAGGGAGCGTAATTCCCCCTGTTTTATTCCTCCTTCTCAGGATTTCTTTGGCTATTCAGGGTCTTTTGTGGTTCCATATGAATTTTAGAATTATTTGTTCCAGTTCATTGAAGAAAGCTGTTGGTAGTTTGATAGGGATTGCATTGAATCTGTCGATTGCTTTAGGTAGTATAGCCATTTTGACAATATTTATTCTTCCTAGCCAAGAGCATGGGATGCATTTCCATTTGTTAGTGTCCTCTTTAATTTCTCTTAGGAGTGTCTTGTAGTTTCTACCTGTCTTTAATACTCTGTCTTTATCTTTGATCTTTGCCATTTTAATTATTATGTGTCTTGGTGTTGTCTTCCTTGGATCCCTTGTGTTGGGAGATCTGTGGGCTTCCATGGTCTGAGAAGCTATTTCCTTCCCCAGCTCGGGGAATTTTTCAGCAATTATTTCTTCAAAGACACTTTCTATCCATTTTTCTCTCTTCTTCTTCTTCTGGTACTCCTATAATGCGAATATTGTTCCGTTTGGATTGGTCACACAGTTCTCTTGATATTCTTTCATTCTTAGAGATCATTTTATCTCTCTCTACCTCAGCTTCACTGTTTTCCTGTTCTCTGATTTCTATTCCATTAACAGTCTCTTGCACCTCGTCCATTCCTCTCTTAAGCCTGTTGATTGCTTGTCTGATTTCTGCATTGTCTTTCCTCACTTCCTCCCTTAGCTCTTGCATATTTCTCTGTAGATCCATCACCATGGTTATGTCTTTTATTCTGAATTCTTTTTCAGGAAGATTGTGTAAGTCTATCCCATCAGGCCCTCTCTCTGGGGTTGTCTGGGCAATCATTGTCTGTACCATATTCCTCTGTCTTTTCATGGTGATAGAAATGGTCGCTCTAGGTGCCACATGTATCAACTGGGATAACATAGTCCCTTCCTGCTTGTTGTTCTCCTTGCCCTTCTCCGGGAGCCTGAACTGGTTTCTCGCCCATGAGGAGGCAGTCTCTGGGGCAATCCCCAGAGCTGCCTGTGTGCTCGGTCACCTTCAGTCTAGCCTATAGCACTGCTGGGGTTTGAAGTCTCGATGGGGGCCATCTGGTCCCCTTGGTGCTTTCCAGCCCTTGATGTGAGTTCTGGGGTCCTTCCTGCTTAGCTGCGTGCCAGCCGGGAGTAGATTTTGTGAGGTTGCTATGGGTGGGGCCGCTCCTCCGTTGTTCTGCAGTTTTGGCGGATATTGGACCCTTTGCGGCTCTCGCCGAGGGGGAGGATCGAATGGCAGGCTGCTGATCTCTGTGGGAAGCCTCGGTGTGGCTGCTTTGCCTGGCCGCCGGCCAGGGTGTCCGAAATTCTCCAGGACTCCCAGCCCACTGGGCTGAGTGTGCTGGGATGATTTTGTTCTGCTGTTGGGCCCTTGTGTCTTTAAGACTTAAAAAAAAAAGCGCCCACTTCTCTTTTGTCCTGGGGAGCTGGCTGAGGGGACTTACTTGCAGTCCCTGTCTTGGATCCTGCCCTTCTGTTTCTGAAATCTCCAATACACCACATGATGTGTGTCTGTGCTCCTGGTACAGATCACCAGGGCTGGTTATTTGGCAGGCCTGTGCTTCCACTCCCTCCCCACTCTGAATCTTCCTCCCACCGGTGCGCTGGGGTGGGGTAGTGCTCGGGTCCTGCCGGGTCATGGCTTTGTATCTTACCTGCTTCGTGAGGCAGTGAGTTCTCGCAGGTGTAGCTGTAGCCTGGCTGTTGTACCGTATCTTCTGGTCTCTTTTTTAGGAATAGTTGTATTTGTTGTATTTTCACAAATATATATGGTTTGGGGAGGAGATTTCTGCATCCTGCTCACGCTGCCATCTTCCCAGAAGTCTCGGTTTGCTAAGTTCTTAAATGGACTTCTACACTTTCGTTTTCCTGGGAGCCCACCTCTTGCCAACTTTAATATTATATATTTAAAATATGCACAGATATACATATTTATTTGCTTGTTTATGCATAGATTATCTGTGGATGGATAAGAACGAATTTGATAACACGATTTCCAGGGAAGGGGAACTAGGTAGCTGAGGGACAGGGTGGCAGCAAGACTCACTTTTTAATCTATGTGTTTGTATCTTTTGAATTTGGGGCCATGTATCACTCCTTCAAAATAATAAATGAGAAGCATAAAGTTTACACAGAAGCCCAAAATAGGAAAACAGCTCTTCAGAAAGTTGTTTGAAACCATTCTTAGAATAATTAGCTCCCCTCCTTTAGGAAAAGTCACTAGTAAAAAAAATTTGTTGTAAGAAAATTTGATCTTTTAAATTTTGTAAGAAAAGGAAAAACATACTCTTTACCTATATTTAAATATTTTCATGTTTATACATTATCATCCTACATCAGTAACCATACATAATTATATGTAGATACATATGTGTATGTGCCCATGTATAGATTTTAAACAGCTAAAAATCACAGTGAATGTGCCGTTTTTATTTGGCTTTTTAAAATTTAACTTTTAAATATCCATGGAATGACGAGATACTTTTATGGTTCCTGTAAGCTTCATTTTCAGTTCCCTCATGCTGATGTATTGTGAGTTACTAAACCATTTCCTCACTCTTTAGAATTTAGGTTATTTCCAGATATTTAAAAAGTAATATGGGTAACACTGTAATGATTATCATCTTTCAAAAAGCTGCCTGTTTCTAATTATATCTCATTTCCTATGAATATTATTATTGTCCCAGAAGTAACTTTCTGTATTTTCATTTTGCTTTTCCAAATGACTGCACCAATTTGCAATTTTATTAGTGAAGGCTCTGAGAAGGTTTTACTCCAACCTTTCTTCCACAGTGTTGTTTCAAACATTCTTGAAATGTAGTTGGTATATAATGATACCTCATTTGCTTTAATTTTCAAATCTTGGTTATTAGAACTATCTTTTTTAAAATAGGTTGTTTACATTTTTATCTCCTCATGGAAACTCTCTTTTCTAAAAAGTAAAGGTACTACTGTTTTCACTTTTATTCCCGGGTCATGCCTTTCTGTGAGGCCAAAACCAAATCTGGGGCTTGACTGACTATGTGAGCGCTTATGTGTTTCTGGGATGGCCTTTCTCTTCTATCTACTAGAAAAGCAGAATCTTTACCTAATGAAGCTTTTTATAGAAAACAACTTACCCCTGTCTTCTCAGGAATAAAGAGAGGGTAACACAGCTTTTTTCTTCTTGGCACAGCTCGTGAAGTAGAGGGGGATGTAGAAGTCTGTTTTCAAGTCAGGT
Organism: Smutsia gigantea; assembly: GCA_032199065.1. Lineage (NCBI taxonomy): Eukaryota > Metazoa > Chordata > Mammalia > Pholidota > Manidae > Smutsia > Smutsia gigantea. The sequence continues at coordinate 147,112 of JAVSCE010008650.1, forward strand.
AGTTCTTCACAGTGTTCCTGATTTTGGGTCCTGGCCTTGTCGGCCATTTTCCGTGGGGTTCTTGAGGTTTTCTTCTTCTGAGTTAATGTTCAGTGGGTCCGTTAGAAGGAGCCCAGGAATGTTTTGCCTGGACTTTTCTTGCCTCAGATTCTATCTTCCTGGAGTAATGTGGAGGAATGTGGCTTTTGAACAGTTTTCTGAGAAACTGTTTTTCATGCTTTGTCCAGATTTCTGCTGTTTTGAGGGGAGCACGGAGGGGATTAGAGGGTCTAGGATGAACGCTTTCATGGCAAGCATTACCAGGAGCTAAACGGGACGTGCAGACTTTTGATAGGTTTGCCGCGGTTGCCTCCCCAATCTGATAATGGCACAGGACTGCTTTTGCAGCTCTCGCTTGGGTTGTCCCAGGTCCTTGAGAGTTCTTCTAGTGACTGAAAGACCACAGCGCCCTCTAGTGCCAGCTGTGTAGTTACCAGCTCTGTGAAAAAGCTGTGTCAGCAACTTACTCCTCAATTTCAGCCTTGACTCAGCGAAGCAAATTTGAAAAAGAGGACAGTCTTACCATTTCAGTTCTACCTCAGTGTTTTCTTTTCCACTGATTTGAAGGGAGTTATTTATATAATCAGTTCCTGAGCTCACAGTGAGTTCTCGTGGCCTCATCCAAATGCCTATACAATACAGCCCTACAACATGGGGCTCCCTACCATGATCAGGTATGTGTGGGATCTATAACTCCACATAAGTCTTCTCTCTCCTTAGGGTACAGTGCTAGGAACAACTCTGGTAATCCTGTAGTTCAAGTTAAATATAAAAGTAAGCTCTAATTTTACAAAAGAGGAATGAAAATAGTAGGTTCTACATTCTCATTTTGGTTTTTCAGATGATGCTCGTGTTCAAATTTCCTCGTGTATGACTTTGGCTTGAATTTGCTCTTCCACAGTGGGGTGCTGGGCATCAGTGGAGGGTTTATACCAGCCTAGTCTCAGTTTCTACTAGTCAGTGGGAAGACACTACATTGGAAGACTAATTTTGGTGCAGAGCAGCATGCACCATGCAGTAACTTCTTCCTGCCCTGTTCCCCTTTCCCTTTTTGCTTAAAGGTAGAAAACCAGATTGTGGCAACCCTGCTGAAGTTCATGCTGAAGGATCTGAACCAACCCTCCTGATAAAGCCTGAAGATACTGTCTTCAAAGAACCAGGGAGCTCAGAAAAGACTCTCCGGACACTTCTGAGGCCAAATGATAAAGTTTCTAATCACTATAAGACAACTTCTTCTGAGATCAGTGCGGTTGTAGGAGCTGTTCCTTCTGCTTGTGAGTTTGTCTGTCACATTATTCGCTGAGTTTTACAAGGATCGGCAAACCTAGAAGTTGAAGGGCCTTTTGTCTGACCTTTCGTCATCCCCAGCCTCTATCTCCATTAGACTGGAAGTTTCTCAAAGCCTGAGACCTTTCATCAGTTCTGGATCTTAAGCACCCAAGGGGTCTCAATAAATGCAGGCCAACTGAATTATCGTTAATGATTCCATGTAAAATGATTCTCTGTATATTAATGAAATTGAAACCATCATAGATCAGAACACTGAATGTTATACAGACTTTATCAAGCATTAGGAGACTTTTAAGTCATGTGACTTTTCTCTATAAACAGATTTGCCATCAAATATTTGAAGAGCTCTCACAAAACTATTCTCTCTCTTCCTTCCCCATCTATTAGTTTGTTAAGGATGTCATAACAAGTACCAGAAACTGTGTGGCTTAAACAACAGAAATGTATCATCTTATAGTTCTGGGGGCTGAAAGTCTGAAATCAAGGTGTCCCCAAGGTTGGCTCCTCTGGAGGCTGCAAGGGAGACTCGGTGCAGGGCCCCTCCCTGAGCTTCTGTGGATTTGCTGGCCACCTTTTGTGTTCCTTCGCTTCCGCTGCATCACCCTGATTTCTGCCTCAGCCCCACATGGCATCTCCTGTGTGCATTAATTACAAATGCAATGACCCTATTTCCAGATAAGGTCACATCCTGAGTTAGGAGTTTAACATATGAATCTGTTCGATCCATAACACCCCATATCTCAATATCAAACATGATGAATATTGGTTATTTAGAAAAAACAATTTTTATTGGTCAAAAATCACTTCCTTGGACTAAGGACATGATTAAGGATATATATATATTTTTAACTGGATTTTGTAGACATGCTATTCATTCTGGCATAATGAGATCATGCTACTCCCCTTAGAATGGTGCTGTCCAATAGAAAGATAATGAGAATCATATGTATTAAAAAATTTCTGGTAGCCACATTAAGAAAAAGAAACTGGTGAAATTATATATATATATATATATATATACACACACATATACAGATATATATGAATATATATATAAAATATATATCTCCAAAATATACTTGTAACATGTAATCAATATAAAATGATTAAATATTTCACATTCTTTTTTTAGGGTACTAATTCTTTGAAATTCAGTGTGCATTTTGCACTTACAGGACACCTCGATTCAGACTAGTTGCATTTCAAGAGCTCAATAGCCACATGTGACTGGGGGCCACTGCATTGTACAGCTCCGTTTTAGAATGTTGTTTCCTTCCCTCACTGATGTCCTAGGTTATCCCATCTATGGTGTTCCAACCATTCGGTCTGATATTCCTGTCCCCCGAATTCGTCGCATCAGTGATAGAACTAATTATGGGGAAGAGGGCAATGCCTATTCATTACTACATCCTACCATCTTTGGCCAGAAAGGAGTATTTGAAAGAGACTTCTTCAAGCCAAGATCAAAAAAAGAGGTACAGCATATTATTTCAAAAGGGTTGAAAGAAGCATGAACTTTACATAAACATACTGAGATGAAATGTTTATCAAAAACTACTTAATTTTAGACTTTTTGAAACTTGAGCTTTTATATTAAAAACGTCATCCATATTCCCAAATACAGGATTCTTGAGGATAATGTTCAATTTGGTCGTGACATTTTGGCCCAATTCTTAAAGAAGAATTTGTTCTATAATAGGAAGCATTACATTCATATCATATATTCACTATGACCTATATATTAAAAAATGTTTTTCAAAGACATTGAACATTATTCCTAGTTGAGAAAAAGCAAAAAGGATCAAGCCCTTCCTTGTGTAACTATGCTTATGGTCTTGGGTCTCCAAAATCAGAGAGTAAATATGAGGAGGCCACTCTGCCGCTATTAATATACATTTCAGATCATCTGCAACAAACACTGATTTAAAATATTCTGTCCTGTTGCCACACCATATATCAGCCCATGTGTCTTGTTTTGTGTGTATGTGTTGTGTTGTGCTTTTCTTTTTCTTAGAAAAAACAGTCCTCATATCCCAGGTGATTTTCTTCCTAGATGGGTTATAAAGCAGGAGCAACCAGCTAGGTCCGAATAGCCTGGCCCCTGGGCTTCCGAGGGCTGAGGATGCAGAGCAGAAAGCAGGGAGTGATCTGGGACCAACTGTTTCTTCAGAACTTTCATATCCAGGCCAGAAATATGAATAGACATATGATGCCTTTGGGGACTTCAGATGAAGGGTTGATGGCTTAAAAACTTAGCTAAATACTAACTAAATAACAGATTCAAGGGAGAGAGGAAGGAAGAACTTTAGAGGATGATGCCTGCTGTCTGGTCCCAAAGAAGAGGCCAGAACCCACCATCCACCCTAGGGGGCCAGAGAAGAGACTCGCCCAGGTGATGCTGTGATGCTTTCAAGTCCCTCCAATCACTCCAGAGGTCTGAGAGACCAAAGTTCAGGGTTGCCAAGCAAGACAAAAGTCTCCTGCTTGTTTCATGATGCCTACAATTCTTTTAACTAAGAATTCATATAACTGGAGTCTCACAGTTCTAGATAAAAAGGAAGAACCCAAGAACTAACATTAATTTGGAATAGATGGGTTTCTGTCAAAGTGTTAGCTAATCAGTACCCTACGAAGGAACGCTGAGGTGGGGAGGAATGCCTCTTGAGGGGTGGAAAGGGGCTGGGACTGCTCAAGACTGAGTCAGACCGTTGGATTCTCTACCTGCCCCTGGGTTGGGGGAAGGCCGCAGCTATGCACAGGGCCACTGCTGTGTTCGCTGCGTACTGTGGCCGCTGGCAACTGTTTGTGTGAACTGCAGGTGTATTTGATTATACTGTTAATTTCCCATGAGGGCACATCATTTCTAGGGCATCTTTTAATTGTTGTTCAGATTCTGTTTAGTAGATGTATTCTGCAACTCTTCTATTTCTTTGGCTTTCCTAGTCACTCTCTAACTTTCCTTCCCAATTCCTTCCTTGCTTTGTTCTTGTATGCGTGATGGTAAATGCTTTTTCGCTTTGAAATTTAGTTTCATCTTTCTTCAAAGCTTTAATTCCCTCTATTAATTCTAACATTTCTTTCCACTACTAGTTCTAATATTTTCTTTCTCATATTTCCCTGGGACACACGAAGCATGTTTTCCCTCTCCCCTCATCTCATGTGAGAATTATTGCAGAGCAATTATTAATAATCAAAGTTTGCTGGTTTTCACTATGCTCAGCTTTGAGTTTGCTCAGTTGCTCATGCATACTCTCTTTCTGGTATTTGTGCACCCACAGCTGAAATGTTTACAACAGGCCAGTCAGAGCACCTTAAAGTGCTCTTATTTTAAAGAACGGAAACTAATATTCAAGGGGTTTACACGGTGCACATAAGATCATAGTGGCCAGAAGTGACTGGGATGGAACTCAAATCTAGTAAGACTTCAGTCTTTAACTCTTTACTCTCTCTACTTGAATTAGGCTTTTTCCCTTCAAAATAACCAGAAACACTTAGAGGTGAAAATAATTCTATATGTTGACAAGCATAGTTGAACACCCTCATGCTCATATTAGCACAATGATTCCTGAACTGACAGACCTAGAATTTTGTTATTTGCTTATTATGTGTAATTAATAAGCACACCCATACCCACACACCAACACACACCTTTTTTGGGATAAATATCCATAGTTTTAGATGTTATAAAGATATTTAAAAAATATAAATTTGAAAACATAAATCTTGGTCTGACTTTTAAAGTGTTTTTTTAGATTGCACAGATATTACATAACGTTGGTGTCAGCCTTTCTGATGAAGAATTTGAAAATGTATGGAATCTTGCATCCAATAAACATCACCGAGGAGAAGTTTGTGTGGAGAACATCAGAAATGTTCTGGATGAGCTACAACATGCAGACTGGATCAAGTGTAAAACCACCACCGTGTGATATTTTTGGAGTCCATTCATTTAAGCAGGAGAATTGTTAAGTCTGTGTTCATCTACAATGTTCAGGCCATTCTGGTTTTAGATAGTATGTCGTAACTCAGCAATCACTGTGGTGGGACTCAGATGCCTGTATGTGTTGCTAATAAATTTAATTTTTGGATTTTAAGATTTATTTTATTATTTTCTATAAAGCACCAAAAAGCTTGACAAGCCCTTGGAATTAACTTTTAACCTCACCCAAAGCCTAGTTCAGGATAATAGTAGAAGTTTCATGTGCTGAAGAATTCTATGCATCTTAGTCAGTTGTTTGATGTTCAAAGTCTGGTTTGTGATACCAAGTTCACAAAATATTACCTTTAACATTTTATTTTTCTCATTAGGCATCACTATTGACACACTGAAACTAAGAGGTCTTTTCATCTCTGTTAGCCTCTGAAGGAAACCCTCATCCCAAGGAACAGAATTTAGAGAGCAACATCCTTGAGTCCCAACAGTGACATGGTGACCATTAGTTTCCATTATCTTTCTGTGACCAGAAAAGCATGTTGTCCTTGAAGTATCTGAAGAGTACACAACTGACACACCATTAGGTGTAGTTTTAGGCCATCATTAGTGGCAAATTGTGCCAATCATTTCCCTCATGACTGGCCTATTACACGGACACGTGTGAGATCCTGGCTGGATGAGAAAAAATAACTTCATTTATTATATAGGTGATTTATATTTAGGTTAAAAATTTTATAATAATATTTTGAAATAATTTCAGACTCACAGGAGCAGAAAGAATCATACGGTGGTGTGCTGGACCTGCTCTTCATGGCTCATTCAAGTCAGTTGTGAGCATGTCCTGCACTACATCCAGTGACCCCACACTGGTCCTTCCAACAATCTACAGTGGAAGTAGTTTCACTGAGGAAACACCAAATGCTATTGATCAGGGATTTCTTGTATCAAAGAGACTGTTGTCAAACATTTATAAGCACATCTACGGCTATCTATCTATCTATCATATATCTTCTATGTGCAATTTATCTACGATCATCTTCTTCATCTATCATCTATCCATTTACTATCTATTATCTATCTATCTACTATCTACTATCCACCTATCCATTTATCCATCTATTGTCATTTTCATCTATCATCATCTATCATCTACTGTCTATTTTCTATTATCTACTATCTACAATCTCTAATTTATCTTCTATCCATCTACTATTTATCTATCATCTGCCTATCTATCTATCTCTACCTATCTATCTATCTATCTATCTATCTATCATCTAACTATCTATCTATCTATCTATCTATCTATCTATCTATCTATCTATCTATCTATCATCTAACTATCTATCTATCTATCCATCTATTGACAAACACAGGCTCCTTGACCAAACTTTAATCTGGCTCCTCTGAGCCTTTTTCTCAACTAGCCCTTGATCTTGGGCTTCTGTGTCTGTCCTTACTGGGCCAGCATTACCCACTTTTAGCATGAATCCTGCTAAGTCTAGAGAGACTCCTCCCACTCTTGTTATCTGCCTACCCTACATAGCTGATCAAATTCTTGATCCCTATCTTTTTTTTTTATTTTGGTATCATTAATGTACACTTACATGAGCAACATTGTGGTTACTAGATTTCCCCCATTATCAAGTCCCCAACACATACCCCATTACAGTCACTGTCCATCATCGTAGTAAGATGCTATAGAATCACTTCTTGCTTCTCTGTGTTTAAACTGCCTTACCCGTGCCTGCCCCCTACATTATGTGTACTAATCGTAATGCCCCTTTTCCCCCTTATCCCTCCCTTTCCACCCATCCTCCCCAGTCCCTTTACCTTTGGTAACTGTTAGTCCATTCTTGGGTTCTGTGAGTCTGCTGCTGTTTGGTTCCTTCAGTTTTTTCTTTGTTCTTATATTCCACAGATGAGTGAAATCATTTGATACTTGTTTTTCTCTGCCTGACTTATTTCACGGAGCATAATACTCTCTAGCTCTATCCATGTTGTTGCAAATGGTAGGACTTGTTTTCTTCTTATGGCTGAATAATATTCCACTGTGTATATGTACCACTTCTTCTTTATCCATTCATCTACTGATGGACACTTAGGTTGCTTCCATTTCTTGGCTATTGTAAATAGTGCTGCAATAAACATAGGGGTGCATCTGTCCTTTTCAAATTGGGCTGCTGCATTCTTAGGGTAAATTCCTAGGAGTGGAATTCCTGGGTCAAATGGTATTTCTATTTTGAGTTTTTTGAGGAACCTCCATACTGCTTTCCACAATGGTTGAACTAATTTGCAGTCCCACCAGCAGTGTAGGAGGGTTCCCTTTTCTCCACATCCTCGCCAACATTTGTTGTTGTTTGTGTTTTGGATGTTGGCCATCCTCACTGGTGTGAGGTGATATCTCATTGTGGTTTTAATCTGCATTTCTCTGATGATTAGCGATGTGGAGCATCTTTTCATGTGCCTGTTGGCCATCTGAATTTCTTCTTTAGAGAAGTGTCTATTCATGTCCTCTGCCCATTTCTTAATTGGATTATTTGCTTTTTGTTTGTTGAGGGGAGTGAGCTCTTTGTATATTTTGGATGTCAACCCCTTATTGGATATGTCATTTATGAATATGTTTTCCCACACTGTAGGATGTCTTTTTGTTCTATTGATGTTGTCCTTTGCTGTACAGAAGCTTTTTAGTTTGATATAGTCCTACTCATTCATTTTTGCTTTTGTTTCCCTTGCCCAGGGAGATATGTTCATGAAGATGTTGTTCATGTTTATATTCAAGAGAGTTTTGCCTACGTTTTCTTCTAAGAGTTTTATGGTTCCATGAATTACATTCAGGTTTTTAATCTATTTTGAGTTTACTTTTGGGTATGGAGTTAGATAGTGATCCAGTTTCTTTCTCTTACATGTAGCTGTCCAGTTTTGCCAACACCAGCTGTTGAAGAGGCTGTCATTTCCCCATTGTATATCCATGGCTCCTTTATCGTATATTAATTGACCATATATGATTGGGTTAATATCTGGACTCTCTATTCTGTTCCACTGGTCTTGGGTCTGTTCTTGTGCCAGTACCAAATTGTCTCGATTACTGTGGTTCTGTAGTAGAGCTTGAAGTTGGGAAGTGAGATCCCTCCTGCTTTATTCTTCCTTCTCAGGATTGCTTTGGCTATTCGGGGTCTTTTGTGGTTCCATATGAATTTTAGAACTATTTGTTTCAGTTCGTTGAAGAATGCTGTTGGTATTTTGATAGGGACTGTATTGAATCTGTAGATTGCTTTAGGAAGGATGGCCATTTTGACAATATTAATTCTTCCTATCCATGAACACAGGATGTGTTTCCATTTATTGGTATGTTCTTTAATTTCTCTCACGAGTGACTTGTAGTTTTCAAGGTATAGGTCTTTCACTTCCTTGGTTAGGTTTATTCCTAGGTATTTTATTCTTTTTGATGCAATTGTGAATGGAATTGTTTTCCTAATTTCTCTTTCTGTTAGTTCATTGTTAGTGTATAAGAATGTAACACATTGTTGTGTATTAATTTTGTGTCCTGCAACTTTGCTGAATTTAGGTATTAGTTCTAGTAGTTGGAGTGGATTCTTTAGGATTTTTTATGTACAATATCATGTCATCTGCAAATAGTGACAATTTGACTTCTTCTTTACCAATCTGGATGCCTTGTATTTCTTTGTTTTGTCTGATTGCCATGGCTAGGACCTCCAGAACTATGTTGAATAAAAGTGGGGAGAGTGGGCATCTTTGTCTTGTTCCTGATCTTAGAGGAAAAGCTTTCAGCTTCTCACCATTAAGTATGATGTTGGCTGTGGGTTTGTCATATATGGCCTTATTGTGTTGAGGTACTTGCCCTCTATACCCATTTTGTTGAGAGTTTTTATCACGAATGGATGTTGAATTTTGTCGAATGCTTTTTCATCATCTATGGAGATGATCATGTGGTTTTTGTCCTTCTTTTTGTTGATGTAGTGGATGATGTTGATGAATTTTCGAATGTTGTACCATCCTTGCATCCCTGGGATGAATCCCACTTGATCATGGTGTATGATCCTCTTGATGTATTTTTGAATTCGGTTTGCTAATATTTTGTTGAGTATTTTTGCATCTATTTTCATCAGGGTTATTGGTCTGTAATTTTCTTTTTTTGTGTTGTCATTGCCTGGTTTTGGTATTATAGTGGTGCTGGCTTCATTTGGAAGTGTTCCCTCCTTTTCTATTTTTTGGAAAACTTTAAGGAGAATGGTTTTTATGGCTTCTCTAAATGTCTGATAGAATTCACTGGTGAATCCATATGGTCTGGGGATTTTGTTCTTGGGTAGTTTTTAAATTACTGTTTCAATTTCATTGCTGGTAATTGATCTTTTTAGATTTTCTGTTTCTTCCTGGGTCAGACTTGGAAAGTTGTGTTTTTCTAGAAAGTTGTGTATTTCTTCTAGGTTATCCAGTTTGTTAGCATATCGATAGTCACAATACTCTCTAATAATTCTTTGTGTTTCTGTGGTGTCCGTTGTGATATTTCCTTTCTCATTTCTGATTCAGTTTATGTGTGTAGATTCTCTTTTTCTCTTTATAAGTCTGGCTAGGGGTTTATCTATTTTGTTTATTTTCTCAGAGTATCAGCTCTTGGTTTCATTGATTTTTTTCTATTGTTTTATTCTTCTCAATTTTATTTATTTCTTCTCTGATCTTTATTATGTCCCTCCTTCTGCTGACTTTGGGTCTCATTTGTTCTTTTTCCAATTTCAATAATTGTGACTTTAAACTATTCATTTGGGATTGTTCTTCCATCTTTAAATAGGCCTGGATTGCAATATTCTTTCCTCTTAGAGCTGCCTTCACTGCCTCCCACAGAAGTTGGGGCATTGTGCTGTTATTTTCATTTGTCACCATGTATTACTTTATTTCTGTTTTAATTTGGTTGTTGATCCTTTGATTATTTAGGAGCATGTTTTTAAGACTCCATGTATTTGTGAGCCTTTTTGTTTTTTTGTACAATTCAATTCTAGCTTTATACCTTTGTAATATGAGAAGTTGGTTGGTACAATTTCAATATTTTTGAATTTACTGAGGTCTTTTTGTGGCCTAGTATGTGGTCTATTCTGGAAAATGTTCCATGTGCACTTGAGAAGAATGTGTATCCTGCTGCTTTTGGGTGTAGAGTTCTGTAGATGTCTGTTAGGTCCATCTGTTCTAATGTGTTGTTCAGTGCCTCTGTGTCCTTACTTATTTTCTGTCTGGTTGATCTGTCCTTTGTAATGAGTGGTGTGTTGAAGTCTCCTAAAATGAATGCATTGCATTCCATTTCCTCCTTTAATTCTGTTAGTATTTGTTTCACATACATAGGTGCTCCTGTGTTGGATGCAAAGGTATTTATAATGGTTATATCCTCTTTTTGGACTGACTTTCTTGTCTCTTGTGGCTTTCTTTGTTTTGAAGTCTATTTTGTCTGATACAAGTAAGACAACACCTGCTTTCTTCTCCCTATTGTTTGCATGAAATATCTTTTTCTATCCCTTCACTTTTAGTCTGTGTATGTCTTTGGATTTGAAATGAGTTTCTTGTAAGTAGCATATAGATGGGTCTTGCTTTTTTATCCATTCTATTACTCTGTGTCTTTTAATTGGTGCATTCAGTCCATTTACATTTAGGATGATTATTGATATATATGTACTTATTGCCATTGCAGTCTTTGGATTCGTGGTTACCAAAGACTCAAGGGTAGCTTCTTTATTATCTAACCATCTGACTTAACTCACTTATTATGCTATTATAAACAGTCTGATGATTCTTTATTTCTCTCCCTTCTTTTTCTTCCTCCTCCACTCTTTATATGTTAGGTGTTTTATTCTGTACTCTTTTGTATTTCCCTTGACTGATTTTGTTAATAGCTGATTTTATTTCGCCTTTAGTTAGTATTTGGTTGGGCTACTCTCTTTGTTGTGGTTTTATTTTCTCTGGTGACAGCTATTTAGCCTTAGGCATACTTCCATCTAGAGCAATTCCTTTAAAATACATTGTAGAGATGATTTGTGGGAGGTAAATTCCCTCAACTTTTGCTTATCTGGAAATTGTTTAATCTCTCCTTCTAATTTTAATGGTAAACTTGCTGGATACAGTATTCTTGGTTTGAGGCCCTTCTGTTTCGTTGCATTGAATATATCATGCCACTCCCTTCTGGCCTGTAAAGTTTCTGCTGAGAAGTCTGATGATAGCCTGATGGGTTTTCCTTTGTATGTGCTCTTTTTTTTTCTCTGGCTGCTTTTCATACTCTGTCTTTGTCTTTGATCTTTGTCATTTTAATTATTATATGTCTTGGTGTTGTCTTCCTTGGGTCCCTTGTGTTGGGAAATCTGTGGACTTCCATGGTCTGAGAGACTATTTCCTTCCCCAGCTTGGGGAAGTTTTCAGCAATTATTTCTTCCAAGACACTTTCTATCCCTTTTTGTCTCTTCTTCTTCTTCTGCGTGAATATTGTTCCATTTAGATTGGTCATACAGTTCTTTAATATTCTTTCATTCCTAGAGATCCTTTTATCTCTCTCTGCCTCAGCTTCTCTATATTCCTGTTCTCTGATTTCTATTCCATTAACAGTCTCTTGCACCTCATCCAGTCTGCTCTTAAATCCTTCCATTGTTTGTTTCATTTCTGTTACCTCCCTCCTCAATTCATCCCATAGCTCTTGAATATTTCTCTGTAGCTACATCAGCATGCTTATGACTTTTATTTTGAATTCTTTTTCAGGACGATTGGTGATTTCGGTGTCACCAAGCCCTGTCTCTGGTGTTTGAGGGATTTTGAATTGCACAAGGTTCTTCTGCCTTTTCATGGCGATGAGAGTGGTTGACAGCAAGTGCCACATGTGTCAGCTGGGAGAACAAAGTCCCTTCCTGCTTGCCGGTCGCCTTGCCTATGTCTGCTGTCTTTGCTGGTTAACCGCACATGGGGAGTAGTTTCTGGGTTAATCCCCTGAGCTGTCGTGTGCGGGGTGGCCCTCGGAATGGCCTAGGGCACTGGCAGGGGTTGCAGGGGAGCGGCGCATGTTCTGCTGTGAGAAAAGAGCCCCTTTGTGCCTGCTGGACTCTGCACCAGTCTCTGCTGTCTGTGCCGGTCAACCACGCACAGGGAGCAGCCTCTGGGTCTGTTCTGGTTAGCCGCATGCAGGGAGAAACCTCTGTGCTAAGCTGTGTGGTTGCTGTAGGTGGGGCTGCTTCCCAGCTGTTCTGCAGCAATGGCGGGTCAGCTGGTTTGCTTGTAGTGCTGGCAGGGGAGAAGGAGCGGCAGGCTGCTTATTGCCGCAAGTGGCTTTGAAGCTGTGTTGCCACCCAGCGGATTAGGCGCCTGAAGTTCCTTAAAGTTCCCAGACTGCTGGGCTGAGTGTGCCAGGACGATTTTGTCCACCTGTTAAACCATTGTCCCTTTCAGACTTTTAAAGTGTCCACTTTTATTTTGTCCCAGGGCAGCCCGCTCTGGGAACCTGCTCGTAGTCTCAATGTCAGACCTTGCTTTTCTGCTCCTCCAATAGCCAGTGCACCGTGCAATGTGTGTCTGTGCTCCTGGGGCAGACCACCAGGGCTGGTTATTTAGCAGTCCTGTGCTTCCACTCCCTCTCCACTCTGATTCCCTTCCTCCCACCAGTGATCTGTGGTGGGGGGAGTGCTTGGGTCCCACCGGGTCACGTATTTGCATCCTACCCTTTTCCATGATTTGTTGGGCTTTTGCAGATGTAGCCTGGCTCGTGTACTGTATTTTCCGGTCACTCTTTTAGGAATTGTTGTATTCGCTGTATTTTCAAAATATATATGGTTTTGGGAGGAGATTTCCACCACCCTACTCACGCTGCCATCTTGAGGATCTCTCTCATCCCCATCTTTGATGTATAAAACCTTGGCCTGCTTTCAGCAAGAGCTCTTGTTGAGTGAGCTTAGCAAAAATTTCCCCTTCTCTTGATGTCTCCCTTTAATAGTTTTCCATGCATTGACTTCCCCCAACCTGTTCCTTGTCCATAAATTCCCATTTTTCCTTGTTGTATTCAGAATTTAGCCTAGTTTATACCAAAGTCTCTTTTCCCCTATTGCAATGGATCCTTAATAAAATCTGTTCTAAGTGCTTTATCTACTCTTCAGCTCTGTTTCCTTTTTTCTCTCTTTTTAATTGAAGTATAGCTGCTGTATAATCTTATATTGGTTTCAAGTATACAACACAGTGATTCAACAGTTACCCATATTCTCAAATCCTCAACCCAACTAGTGCAGTTACTACTTGTCAACATAAGATGATGTTACAGAATCATTGGCTATATTCTCCATGCTGTACTACTACCCCTGTGACCAATTTATAATATCATCGAAAATTTTTGTGACCCTTTATCCCTCTCATGTTCTTCACCAATCCACCTCAACCCCTCACCCATGATAACCACCAGTCATTTTTCAGTGTCTATGTGTCTATTGATATTTTGTTCATTTTATTTTGCTTTGATTTTATATTCCACACTTAAGTGAAATCATATGGTATTTGTCTTTCTCCACCTGGCTTATTTCACTTAGCATAATACCCTTTAGGTCCATCCATGTTGTCACAAATGGCAGGATTTTATTCTTTCTTATGGCTGCTTAATATTCCATTGTGTATATGTACCAAATTTTCTTTATCCATTCATCTGCTGTTGGACACTTTGGTTGCTTTCATATCTTGGTATTTTAAATGTGCAGAAATAAACATAAGGATGCATACATCTTTTGAATAAGAGATTTTGTTTTTTGTTTTTTGGTAATTACTAGAAGTGGAATTACTGGGATGTATGGTATTTCAATTTTTAGTTTTTTGGGGAACATCCATACTGCTTCCCACAGTGGTTGCCCCAGTTTACAATCTCACCAGCAATGCATTAAGGTTTTCTTTTCTCCACATCCTCACCAACACTTGTTATTTCTTGTCTTTTGGATAGTGGCCCCATTCTAACTGCTGTGAGGTGGTATTTCACTGTGGTTTTGATTTGCATTTCCCTGGTGATTAGTGATGTGGAGCATCTTTTCATGTGCCTGTTGATCATCTGTAGCTCTTTTTGGAAAAAATGCCTGTTTAGGTCCTCTGCACATTTTTTAATTGGGTTGTTTTTTTGTTTTTTTTTTTGGTGTTGAGTCATATGAGTTCTTTATATATTTTAGATGGTAACCCTGTATCAGATAAATCATTTACGAACATATTCTCCCATACTGTAGGTTGCCTTTTTGTTTTGCTGATGGTGTCCTTTGCTGTACAGAAGTTTTTAGTTTGATGTAGTCCCAGTTGTTCATTTTTTATTTTCTCTTGCTTGGGGACATGTGTCCAGAAAAAAATTGCTCATGCTTATGTTTGAGAGATTTTTGCCTCTGTTTTCTTCTAGGAGTATTATGGTTTCATGTCTTACATTTAGGTCTTTATTTCAAGTTTAGTTTTGTGCATGGAGTTAGACAGTAATCCAGTTTCATTCTCTTGCATGTAGCTATCTGGTTTTCTCAACAGCAGTTATTGAAGATACTCTCTTTTCCTCACTGTATATTCATGGCTCCTTTATCAATAATTAATTGACCATATATGCATGGATTTATGTCTGGGCTCCTCATTCTGTTCCATTGATCTATGGGTCTGTTCTTGTGTCAGTACCATTTTGATTTGATTACTGTGGCTTTGTAAGAGAGCTTGAAGTCACAGAGTGTAATCCTCCCAGCTTTGTTCTTCTTTCTCAGGATTGCTTTGGCTATTTGGGGTCTTTTGTGGTTTCATATGAATTTTAGGATTATTTGTTCTAGTTCACTGAAAAATGCCATTGGTATTTTGATAGGGATTGCACTGAATCTGTAAATTGTTTTGGGCAGGATGGCCTGTTTGACAATGTTAATTCTTCCTATCTATGAGCATGGGATAGATTTCCATTGATTTGTGTTTTCTTTAATTTCTCTCATGAGTGTCTTGTAGTTTTCAGGGTATAGTTTTTCACCTCCTTGGTTAAGTTTATTCCTAGGCATTTTATTCTTTTTGCTGCAATTATAAATTGAATTGTTTTCCTTATTTCTCTATCTGCTAGTTCATCATTAGTATATAGGAACACAACACATTTCTGTGTATTAATTTTGTATCCTGCAACTTTGCTGAATTTAGTTATTAGTTCTAAGAGTTTTGTGGTGGATTCTTTAGGGATTTTTATATATAATATCAAGTCATATGCAAATAGTGACCGTTTTACTTCTTCATTACCAATTTGGATGCATTTTATCTCTTTGTTTTGTCTGATTGCCATGGCTGAGACTTCCAGTACTATATTGAATACAAGTGGTGAGGGTGATATCCTTGTTTTGTTCCTAATCTTAGAGGAAAAGTTTTCAGGTTTCCACCATTCAGTATGATGTTAGCTGTGGGTTTGTCATGTACAGCCTTTATTGTGTTGAGGTATTTCCTCTCTGTACCCATTTTATTGAGAGTTTTTATCATGAATGGATGTTGAATTTTGTCACATACTTTTTCAGCATCTATTGAGATGATCATGGAGTTTTCAGCCTTCCTTTTATTAATGTGCTATATGGTGTTGATTGATTTTGAATATTCTATCATCCTTTGTTGTGATGCATGATTCTTTTGATATACTTTTTAAATTGATTGGTGTATTCAGTCCATATACATTTAAGGTAATTATTGATAGTTATGTATGTATTTCCATTTTATTAATTGTTTTCTGGTTGTTTTTGTAGTTCCTCTCTGATCCTTTCTTCCTCTCTTATACTCTCTTGTTATTTGATGGTTTTATTTTGTGTTGTGATTGGGTTTAACAATTTTTTTTGTGTATATCTATTATAGGCTTTAGGTTTGTGGTTACCATAGGTTCATGGATAGTTTCCTAAATATATAAGAGTCTATGTTGCTCTCTTTCAAACACAATCTAAAATTACTTTTTTTTCTTTCTTCTTCCTCCTCCACACTTCATGTATTAGATGTCATAATCTGCATTTTTTGGTATATCCCTTGACTGATTTTGTGTATAGTTGGTTTTACTACTTTTGTTTTGTTTCATTTTTTAACTTCATACTTGCTTGATAAGTAAATGATCTACTACCTTTACTGTGGGTTTATTTTCACTGGTGAAGGTATTTAGGCATGAGGACATTTCCATCTATAGAAGTCCCTTTAACATGTCTTGTAAGATTGGTTTGGTGGTGGTGAATTCCTTTAGCCTTCATTTATTTGAGGAAATTTTAACTTCTTCAATCTTGAATGATAAACTTGCTGGGTAGAGGATTCTTGGTTGAAGGTCTTTTTGTTTCAAAACATTAAGTATTTCATACCCCTCCCTTCTGGTCTGTAAGAAGTCTGCTGATAGCCTGATGGGGTTTCCCTTATAAGTAATTTTTGCTTCTCTTTAGTTGTTTTCAGTACCCTATCTTTATCCGTAATCTTTGTCATTTTAATTATTATATGTCTTGATGTTGTCTTCCTGGTGTTCCTTTTTTAGGGGCTCTCTGTGCTCCCAGGACCTGGGTGTTTATTTCCTTCCCCACATTGGGGAAGTTTTCAGCAATTATCTCTTCAAAGAGGCTTTCTATCCCTTTGTCTCTCTCTCCTCCTTCTGTTATCCCTATTATGTACATATTGTTTCATTTGGAGTTGTCACACAGCTCTCAGCATCCTCTCATTTCTAGAGATTCCTTTTTTTCTCCGTTCCTCAGTTTGTTGTGTTCCTCTTCTCTAATTTCCATCTCACTGATTGTCTCCTCTACTTGCAGCAATCTCTTATTCATTCCCCCAGTTGTATTTTTCATTTCAGGTACTGTATTCTTCAGCTCTGAGTGGCTCTTTCATCCCTTCCGTCTTTTTGTTGAAGTTCTCCCTAATGTCATCAATACTTTTTTACAGATCAGTGAGCACATTCATGACTGTTACCTTGAAATCTTTATCAAGAAGATTGGTTATCTCCTTTTCATTTATCCCTCTTTCTGGTGTCTTATACTGTTAGTTTGTTTGGAACATATTCCTCTGTATTCTCATTTTATCTGGGTTTCTGTGTTTCTTTTTATTAGGTAGATTTGCTATGCCTCCTGGTCTATAGAGTAAGGGCTTTATGAAGAAGGCATCCTGTGGTGCTCAGAGGCTCAAGACTCTTTACTCACCACTGCCTTGTTCTCTTTTGTGGTGGAGCCCCTGTTGCTGTTTGTGGCCTATGGGTGGGGCTGCCTTTCTGCCTGTCTAACAACAGTGGCTGATCTCTGTCATGTGTGGCAGTTCACCTCAGCTGGCCCTTTCCCAGCTGAACCATGGAGCTTGTCCAACTCTGTTTTCTTTAGCTCTATCCACCCATCTACCCATCTATCCATCCGTCTATCCATCCGTTCATCCATCCATCCACCTACCCACCCATGTGTACATGCAAACTTTACTTCTAAATACTTCGGTGTGTATTTGTGTATTTCCTAAAAACAAGGACATTCTATTACCCAACCATAGTGCAATTTTTAAAACCAGGAAATTAATATTGCAATGGCACCCTTATCTAATCTACAGACCTTACAAAAATTTTTCTAGTAATCTTTTATAACGGTAATATCCTTATAGCAAAAAAAGGTTTTTTTGGGTTTAGGTTGGTTCCAATCTAGAGTCACATGCTGCATATAGTTGACATGTCACATTTCTATTAATCTGAAACAACTGTTCTATCTTTAAACTTCATGATCTTGATGTTATCCAAGCTGCTAAGGGCTGTTGAGTGTAGGCACTAGATCACAGCCTATGGTCAATATTCTCTTGTGACTGAGAGTATTCACAGGAGCTGTTTCCATTGCTTCTTGCTTTGGAATTGCTTAAGATTCAACAAACCTCCCTTCTGAGAAAGTTTCTTTCTCCATGAATTAAATCATCTAAAGTCAAAGTGGGGTATGTGCTGTAAGTGATCCTTGAGGCACATGAATCCAGGTTAAGCTGACTCATGGTTTTCCCCTTGCCTTGAATACAGGATGGCTTTGGGGTAACAGATCTAGTGATACCTATCTGGGAAAGCCCTATTTAAAAATAAAAGCTAGAACCTTATTACAAACCTCTGTAGCACAATGGCATCTGAATTGATTTACCATTTAAAAGTTTCACCTCCTAACGTCCAAAAGGGTCTATGTACATGGAAAGGCTTTCTTTTCTGGAGCTGATTCCTTGGGTCTTGGCATCTGTTACCAGTTAAAGTCACTGCCACTCACAAGTACACTTAGGGTTCTAACTGGATGCACAGTCAGGTTGCAGCAGACTGTACCCTGAGGCTGCCTCTCCTTATTACAGTCCTACTGGTTAGTGGGGCTTACCAGAAGTCTGGATGAGAACACTTTCACAGGTTGTGGTATCTCTAAAGGCACCCTTGTGGCTTTTTTTTTTCTGTCTGGCCATTTTATTAAAGGAGTGTAACATGGTGGTTTTAATTTGCAGTTTCCCCCTTTTTGTTATTAAGGTATTATTGATATACACTTTTATGAAGGATTCACATGAAAAAACAATGTGGTCACTACATTTACCCATATTATCAAGTCCGCACCCATACCCCAGTGAAGTCACTGTCCATCAGTGTAGTAAGATGCCACAGATTCACTATTTGCCTTCTCTGTGCTACACTTTTTTCCCTGTGATCCCCCACACCATGTGTACTAAACATAATACCCTTCAATTCCCTTCTCCCACCCTCCTCACCCGCCCTTCCACACCCCTCCCTTTGGTAACCAGTAGTTTCTTCTTGGAGTCTGTGAGTCTGCTGCTATTTTGTTCCTTCAGTTTTGTTTCATTGTTATGCTCCACAAATGAGGGAAATCATTTGGCACTTGTCTTTCTCTGCCTGGCTTATTTCACTGGGCATAATATCCTCTAGCTCCATCCATGTTGTTGCAAATGGTAGGATTTCTTTCCTTCTTATGGCTGAATAGCATTCCATTGTTTATATGTACCACCTCTTCTTTATCCATTCATCTACTGATGGACACTTAGGTTGCTTCCATATCTTGGCTATTGTAAAAAGTGCTGCAATAAACATAAGGGTGCATATGTCTTTTTGAATTAGAGAAGTTATATTCTTTGGGTAAATTCCAAGGAGTGGAATTCCCGTGTCAAATGGTATTCACATTTTTATTTTTTTGAGGAACCTCCATATTGCTTTCCACAATGGTTGAACTAGCTTACATTCCCACCAGCAGTGTAGGAGGATTCCTGTTTCTTCACATCCTCACCAGCATTTGTTGTTCTTAGTCTTTTGGATGCTGGCCATCCTTACTGGTGTGGGGTGATATCTCATTGTGGTTTTAATTTGCATTTCTCTGATGTTTAGTGATGTGGAGCATCTTTTCATGCGTCTGTTGATCATCTGAATTTCTTCTTTGGAGAACTGTCTCTTCATATCCTCTGCCCATTTTTTAATTGGGTTATTTGCTTTTTGGGTATTGAGGCATGTAAGTTCTTTATATATTTTGGATGTTAACCCTTTGTTGGATATGTCATTTACAAATATATTCTCCCATACTGTAGGATGCCTTTTTTTTTTCTGTTGATGGTGTCCTTTGCTGTACAGAAACTTTTTAGTTTGATGTAGTCCCATGAATTCATTTTTGCTTTTGTTTTCCTTGCTCGAGGAGATGCGTTCAGGAAGAAGTTGCTCATGCTTACACTCAGGAGATTTTTGCCTATGTTATCTTCTAAGAGTTTTATGGTTTCATGACTTACATTCAGGTCCTTGATCCATTTCGAGTTTACTTTTGTGTATGGGGTTAAACAATAATCCAGTTTCATTCTCTTGGATGTAGCTGTCCAGTTTTGCCAACACCAGCTGTTGAAGAGGCTTTCATTTCCCCACTGTATGTCCATGGCCCCTTTATCATATATTAATTGACCATAAATTGTTGGGTTTATATCAGGGCTCTCTAGTCTGTTCCATTGGTCTATGGGTCTGTTCTTGTGCCAGTACCAAATTGTCTTGATTACTGTGGCTTTGTAGTAGAGCTTGAAGTTGGGGAGCATAATCCCCCCAGCTTTATTCTTCCTTCTCAGGATTCCTTTGGCTATTCGGGGTCTTTTGTGGTTCCATATGAATTTTCGAACAATTTTCTCTAGTTCATTGAAGAATGCTGTTGGTATTTTGATAGGAATTGCATTGATTCTGTTGATTGCTTAGGGCAGGATGGCCATTTTGACAATATTAATTCTTCCTATCCATGAGCATGGGATATGTTTCCATTTATTGGTATCTTCTTTAATTTCTCTCATGAGTGTCTTGTAGTTTTCAGAGTACAGAGCTCTCACTTCCTTGGTTATGTTTATTCCTAGGTATTTTATTCGTTTTGATGCAGTTGTGAATGGAATTCTTCTCCTGTTTTCTCTCTCTGCTTGTTGATTGTTAGTGTATAGGAATGCCACAGATTTCTGTATTAATTTTGTATCTGGGAATATTGCTGAATTCAGATATTAGATCTAGTAGTTTTGGAGTGGATTCTTTAGGGTTTTTTATGTACAATATCATGTCATCTGCAAACAGGGACAGTTTGACTTCTTACCAATCTAGGTGCCTTTTATTTCTTTTGTTGTCTGATTGCCATGGCTAGGACCTCCAGTACTATGTTGAATAGAAGTGGGGAGAGTGGGCATCCTTATCTTGTTCCCGATCTTAAAGGAAAAGCTTTCAGCTTCTCCCTGTTAAGTATAATGTTTGCTGTGGGTTTGTCATATATGGCCTTTATTATGTTGAGGTACTTGCACTCTATACCCATTTTGTTGAGAGTTTTTATCATGAATGGATGTTGAATTTTGTCAAAAGCTTTTCAGCATCTATGGAGATGATCATGTGGTTTTTGTCCTTCTTTTTGTTGATGTAGTGGATGATGTTGATGGATTTTCGAATGTTGTACCATCCTTGCATCCCTGGGATGAATCCCACTTGATCATGGTGTATGATCCTCTTGATGTATTTTTGAATTCGGTTTGCTAATATTTTGTTGAGTACTTTTGCATCTATGCTCATCAGGGGTATTGGTCTGTAATTTTCTTTTTTTGTGGTGTCTTTGCCTGGTTTTGGTATTAGAGTGATGCTGGTCTCATAGAAGGAGTTTGGAAGTATTCCCTCTTCTCGTACTCTTTGGAAAACTTTATGGAGGATAGGTATTAGGTCTTCACTAAATGTTTGATAAAATTCAGTGGTGAAGCTTTCTGGTTCAGGAATTTTGTTCTTAGGTAGGTTTTTGATTACCAGTTCAATTTCATTGCTGGTAATTGGTCTGCTCAGATTTTCTGTTTATTTCTGTGTCAGCCTTGGAAGGTTGTATTTTTTTATAAAGTTGTCCATTCCTTCTAGGTTATCCAGTTTGTTACCATATAAATTTTCATAGTATTCTCTAATAATTCTTTGTATTTCTGTGGTGTCTGTAGTGATTTTTCCTTTCTTATTTCTGATTATGTTTATGTGAGTAGACTCTTTTTTTCTTGATAAGTCTGGCAGCGGTTTATCTATTTTGTTTATTGTCTTGAAGAACCAGCTCTTGTTTTCATTGATTCTTTCTATTGTTTTATTCTTCTCGATTTTATTTATTTATGCTCTAATCTTTATTATGTCCTTCCTTCTACTGACGTTGTGCCTCATTGTTTCTTCTTTTTCTAGTTTCATTAATTGTGAATTTAGACTGCTCATATGGGATTGTTCTTCTTTCCTGAGGTAGGCCTGTATTGCAACATACTTTCCTCTTAGCACAGCCTTCTCTGCGTCCCACAGATTTTGCGGTGTTGAATTATTGTTGTCATTTGTCTCCATATATTGCTTGATCTCTCTTTTTATCTGGTCATTGATCCATTGGTTATTTAGGAGCATGTTGTGAAGCCTCCTGTGTTTGTGGGAATTTTCATTTCCTTTGCATAATTCATTTCTAGTTTCATACCTTTGTGGTCTGAGAAACTGGTTGGTACAATTTCAATCTTTTTGAATTTACTGAGGTTCTTTTTGTGGCCTTGTATATGATCTATTCTTGAAAATGTTCCATGTGCACTTGAGAAGAATGCGATTCTGCTTCTTTTGGGTGTAGAGTTCTGTAGATGTCTGTTAGGTTGATCTGTTGTATTGTGTTCAGTGCCTCTGTATCCTTACTTATTTTCTGTCTGGTTGATCTGTCCTTCAGAGTGAGTGGAGTGTTGAAGTCTCCTAGAATGAATGCATTGCATTCTATTTCTCCTGTTAATTTTGTTAGTATTTGTTTCACATATGTAGGTGCTCCTGTGTTGGGCACATAGATATTTATAATGGTTGTAGCTTCTTGTTGGATTGCCTCTTTTATCATTATGCAATGTCCTTCTTTGTCTCTTGTGACTTTCTTTGTTTTGAAGTCTATTTTCTCTGATACAAGTACTGCAACTCCTGCCTTTTTATCCCTATTAATTGCATGCAATATCTTTTCCCCTCCCTTTACTTTTAGTCTGTGTATGTCTTTGGGTTTAAAGTGGGTCTCTTGTAGGCAGCATATAGTTGGGTCTTGATTTTTATCCATTGAGTGACTCTATGTCTTTTGATTGGTGCATTTAGTCCATTTACATTTAGGGTATTATGGATAGCTATGTACTTATTGGCATTGCAGGCTTTAGATTCATGGTTACCAAAGGTTCAATGTTAACTTCCTTACTATCTAGGAGTCTAACTTAACTCATTTAATATGCTATTACAAACACAATCTAAAGGTTCTTTTTTTTTCTCCTTTTCCTTCCTCCTCCATTCTTTATATATTAGATATCATATTCTGTAGTCTTTGTGTATCCCTTGATTCATTTTGGGGATAGTTAATTTTGCATTTGCTTAGTAATTAGCTGTTCCACTTTCTTTACTGTGGTTTTATTACCTCGGTGACAGCTATTAAATCTTAGGAACACTTCCATCTATAGCAGTCCCTCCAAGATACAGTATAGAGATGGCTTGTGGGAGGTAAATTCTCTCAGGTTTTGCTTATCTAGAAATTGTTTAATCCCTCATTCAAATTGAAATGATAATCTTGCTGGATAAAGTATTCTTGGTTCAAAGGCCTTCTGCTTCATTGCATTAAATACATCATGCTACTCCCTTCTGGCCTGGAAGGTTTCTGCTGAGAAGTCTGATGATAGCCTGATGGGCTTTCCTCTGTATGTGATCTTATTTCTCTCTCTGGCTGCTTTTAGTAGTCTGTCCTTATCCTTGATATTTGCTGTTTTAATTACTATATGTCTTGGTGTTGTCTTTCTTGGGTTCCTTGTGTTGGGAGATCTGTGCATCTCCACGGCATGAGAGACTATCTCCTTTCCCAGATTGGGGAAGTTTTCAGCAATTACCTCCTCAAAGACGCTTTTTATCCCTTTTTCTCTCTCTTCTTTTTGTACCCCTATATTGCGAATATTGTTCCGTTTGAATTGGTCACACTGTTCTTTCAGTATTCTTTCATTCTTAGAGATCCTTTTTCTCTCTGTGCCTCAGCTTCTTTGTATTCCCTTCTCTGGTTTCTATTTCATTTATTGTCTCCTCCACCATATTCAATCTGCTTTTAATACCCTCCATTGTGCTCTTCAATGTTTGGATCTCCGACCGGAATTCATTCCTGCATTCCTGAATATCTTTCCATACCTCCATGAGCATGTTAATGATATTTATTTTGATCTCCCTTTCTGGAAGATTTATGTGGTCAATGTCATTTAAGTCTTTCTCAGGAGTTGTTATTCGTAATTTTACTCTGAATCAGGTTCCTTTGGCATTTCATATTTGTATATGGCACACTCTCGTGCCCAGGAGCTCTACTCCCTGGAGCTGCTCAGCCCCTGAAGCAACGTTGGGGTTCACAGGGGAGTGGTATTGGTGCCTGGGGGGAGGAAAGAGCTATTTCCTGCTTCCTGGCTGCTATGCCTGTCTCCACTGCCTGAACCAGTGAGCTGAGCACACAGGCATAAGCCTCTATGCTTTGCATTTGTAGTTGCTGTAAACAGATCTCCCCTCTGGCTGGCCTAATACCAGGGTAGGGTTTTTCTTTTTGTGAGCCAGGTGGGGCTGACCGGGAGAAAGGTGCAGTAGGCTGTGTATCACAGAGGGGTTCCCTGGAGGTATATAGCTAGCCAGGGAGCTGGAGCACCTGAAGATTATCTAAGGAGGAAGATTTCTTTTTCCTCCTTAAATATGAGATTCTATATGGCAAAGCTCCCAACCTGCTGGGCAGAGTGCACCCGGACAATTTTGTCTACCTGTCCTCTCTCCTGAGCTGTAAGCTCTGTGCAATCCTTGCCCCTTTAGCAGCCCTGTTGCTAAGGGCTTCCGTGTTTAGGAAGTCTCTCAGACTGCCCACCTTTCTTTTGTCCCAGAGCAGCTGGATATGGATCCCTGCTTTCCACAAGCAGCTCGAATCTCAGTCTCTCCAGGAATTCTGCCTGTCTTAGCTTTCCAAGTAATCATGAGAGTATCATGCAAGCACCATGAAATGTACGTTTGTGTTCCCAGAGCAGATCTCCAGAGTTAGGTATTCAGCAGTCCCATGCCTCCACTCCCTTCCTGCTCTATTTCTCTTCCTCCCGCTGGTGAGCTGGGGTGGGGGAAGGGCTTGGGTCCCGCCGGGCCACAGCTTTGGTATGTTACCCTGTTCTGTGAGGTCTGCTCTTTTCTCCAGGTGTATGTAGTCTGGCACAGTCTTCTTTCCTGTTGCTCTTTCCGAATTAGTTGTATTAATTATATTTTCCTATTGTATGCGTTTTTAGGATGAATCCTGGGTCTCACCTCTCACACTGCCATTTTTAATCCTAATTTGCCACTTGTGGCTTTTAACGTTGTCTTTTCTAATGTCTGAACAGTTGGAAACTTTCCAGTTTATTTTGGCTAAGGCTAGCATCTCCTTTATCTGCTTGATGCCATTTGCACACACAGTCCTGTCACTAAAGGTGTAACCTTTAACCTGTAAACCAAGATGCCATAAGCAGCACTTGTCTCTGACCAGGGCTCAGGGAAAAGCAGATGGCTCAGCTGTGAAACCAGCCACATTGCACCACACAGTCTTCTTAAATTGAGCAGTTGTATGGCTGTTCATGAGTGATCAGATGCTGTAAAGTACATGATACTAGAAATTTTCTTTTAGTGTAGAATATGAACATCTTGTGGTATAAATTTCTTACCTTTGGCTGTATTAATAAAGTATGAAGTACTATAATCTCAATCCAGTTTCATGTGTTCAATGATCTTTTAATTCATCAGTTTTTCTCTATTTTTTGCTACAATAACACCCTTTTCTCCAAATTGTATTGCATCAGATATGTAGTACTAGTTTCCTGATTCCCATTTGCAGGAATCATAGTCCTTCACATGGCAAAGTCTTCAGACCTTCATGCTTTATTAAGACTTACTAATATGTGTTATAAAGCTTAGCAATTTTTGTTCACCAATCAGACCCTTCCTAAGGAGCAAATTGCAGCATTAGATATGAATAATAAATCTGCTACTCTCTGGGTTTGTGACCGTTGGAAAGACTCCTAACCTTACAAAACTGTGGCTTTCTTATTTGCAAAATGGAAGTAGTAACGACTTCCTTATGAACCTGTAACGTGGTTTTGATGGCTATGGAGATGATGGACAGGTGAGCACCTAGCACTGCTTTAGTTTAGTAAATATTAGAAGGCTATGTTCAAGTTGTAGCTCATCCCATCCACTTGTAAGTACTATTGCATTGTCCATCTAATAATATAACCATTATGTTGACTTCTTTTTGGTTGTACTCTCATGCACATGATTCTTACTTTTCTTAACAAAGTGTCCTTTGTTGGTTGTGACAGATACGACATTTCTCACTGGCTTCTGGGTTTAGGTAATTCAGAATACCTTTCATGGCATGTCTATCATTTATTATGCTTTGAGCAGAACTCCTCATTATTTTTTATTTTTAAAAATATGCATACACACAGTCTGCTGGGATTTTCATTGTGATTGCATTGATTCTAAGGTCACTTGGGGGAACTGATATTTTTATAATATTTTGACTTTCAAACAACAAAAATAGTATATCCATGCATTTATTTATCTCAGCAATTCTTTGTAGTTTTCCATGTTGAGATATTGTGCATCTTCTGTTAGATTTGTAGGTATTTGTTTTAGATGTTGCGATAAATTTTAAAGAGGTTTATAGAGATATCATTTAAATGCAGCAAACCCCACTCTTTTTAGTATGAATTCTGTGAGTATTGAGAAATGCATACAGATTGTATAAGCATCATCACAAACAAAATGTAGACCTGTCCTACCATTTCCCCAAGTTCTTTTGCACCATTTGTAATAAACATCTCCCCCTCCCCACTCCAGCCCTTCACAACCACTGATCTGTTTTTGTTCCTGTAGTTTTGCTTTGTTTGAAATGTCCTATAAATGAAATTATAGATTAGCTAGCTTTTTGAAGTTGGCTACTTCCATTTAGAAATGTTTTTGAGATCCAGCCATGTCATTGCATGAATCAGTAGTACATTCTTTTTATTGCTGTGTAATATTCCACTTCATGGGTATACCACAGTTCGTTTATCCATTCACCCATAAAAGACACTTTAGTTGTTTCCAGTCTTTAGAAATTATGCATAAAGTTTCTATGAACACTTGTGTATAGGTTGTGTGTAAGCATAAATTTTCCTGGGAAAATATCTATGGGTAAAATTGCTAGGCTATATGATAAGTATATTTTTACCTTTATAAGAAACTGAAAATCTGTTTTCCAAAATAGCTGCACCACTTTGCATTTTAACCAGCAATTTATGACTTCTAGCGCGTCCTGTTATTATCTTTTTTTTGTCATTCTAATAGGCCTACAGTAAAATGACATTCTTGTTTTAATTTGCATTTTTGTAATGACTAGTGATGTTGAGTATCCTTCATGGATTCACTGGCCATGCATATATCATTTCTGGTAAAGTGTTTACTCTAATGTTGCCTATTTATTTTATTGACTCATCTGTTTTCTTATTACTGAGTACTGAGAGTTATTTATATATACTGGATACAAGTCCTTTCTCAGACATGTATGTGTTTTGCAGATATCTTCTTCTGCCTTTAACTCATCTTTTTATTTAGTGTCTTTCAAAGAACAGAAGTTTAACATTTTGATGAAGTTCAATTTATTAATTATATAGTAAAATTTTCAGCTCTCTTGAATTCGGTGATTATAAATTTAAAGTAAGACTGGCAATTTGGTTTTGTTTTCCTTCAGTTAGTCTCTTCATATGCAACTTCTGGACTTCAGGTCTAGAGTAAGTAGAGATCTGAATTGAGCTAGGGTGGGAATTTCACCTGGTGAATAAGATGGAGGGAAGCTGGGACAAAAGAGTTGAGTGCATGCATGGAAGTGATTCTAATAACACACCATGGAAACTGAGATAGGTTAAGAGGAAGATCAGAAATGAAATGGTAATGAAAAATGGTAGTACCCATGGACTGGGCCATCCCACTGGGTCAACAAATTGTAGAGAAGTAGTACTATTAAAAAGAAAAGCCAGAAAAATAGGAGTTGCTGATCAGAGAGTGGAATGCTTGCAAGTGAAACTCTGGAGGTGATAGAGTTGATGGCAATGACAGTGCTTAGGATGGGGCAATGGGCTGAAGGACTGAAGCAGGTGGAGGACAGGATCATTGAAGGAGGGGAGTTCAAGAGGTGGGAAGTCTGGTGTTAAGTAAAGGATCACCTACATGGATGTGGAAATCATTAAGAATGATGTCAGGGAAGGTAACAGAGAGAGAATGACCCTAGTTATGTATTCCTTTCAATTCATGATGAAAGCTACACACTATCATTTTAGAAATGTGAACATACATAGATACTTTTGGTCATGGAATATTCAGTTCTCACCCATGGACCGATCTCTATGTCAGGTGAACATTAAAGTAGCTCTGATCCAAAATTTTAAATTTATTTTCAGGTAGGTTTACTATCCGTCTCTATTTTCCACCCACCCATCCATCCATATGACTAACCATCGCTTATCTGATCTTGGGTTAAGTATTGTTTTGGAGGAATCCTGTTCTCTTAATGGAGCAGCCAAGAAACGTTCTTCCCCATTTGCGACGGTAGGGGGCACCCTAGCATTTCCAAACGTAGCAATGAGCCTTAGCTGACAGTGCAGTTCAAATGCAGCCGTTCAAAAATACTTTCAGAAAAAAGGAGATTGTTGAACTGGAGAGAGGAGACTATTAACCGCTGCACTTTCCAAAATTCAGGGTGATCCATGCGGTTTCTTCTTTTATTATGTAGTGGCAGTGATTAGGCAGCAAAGGAACATTTTAAATAGGAAGCTAGAGGAGAGACTTGTTTGGATGATGAAGTGTCATCTCAGTGAGACAAGTAAGGCGTGTGAAATATTCAGGTGAGACATAAATAAATACCCAAATATACCACCATGTTCTCACCTAAATCATGGTTCCAAAGTGTTCAGGATAGACTTGTTAATACTAAAATATATTAAATCCATACACACTTAATAAAACCATTGCTTGCTAGCCCAGGCAAATAAATTTAATACATTTTCTTCACAACATAGTTAACTGAGAAACTTGGAAATATTATGTGGACCAATAAAAGTAATTTAATTTTATGTAATGAAAATGTGAGAACTCACTGTGGCTTTGATGTGAGGAGCTGGGCTAGTTAGAGGTTAACACCCCAATCATGAGCCAACAGTGAGGGTAGACTTGAGGGCATTTCTTCTACTTCTATCATGAAACATTTACAATAATAACCTTGTAAAAAATAATGGGTCTCTTTAAAGCTCATTTATTTCCCAGCTAAGTGGCAATTTCCCATCACTCAAAATGCTAATATTTCCTCCTGAAACCCTAAGGATCATCCAATTCATGTGTGTTTGTTAAAAAAAGAGCTGGTTAAAATAAGCAGGTGATTCTGTTTTAATAATATCTGTCCTGCCAGCAATAAGACAGTCTCAGGTGCAAATAAATATATCAACAAACAGATTTTCTTTAAAGCACATGGGGTCTCATATCATTTCCAAATTAGCCAATTAGCATGATGCTACTGGAAGAGATAATTAAAAAGGGCATTTAGACTCAGAAATGTTTCCTGAGAGTAATCTGGAGCTTATAGTCCTATTCCACCTGTAATTACTCGGCCCGATTTTCCACTCTGTAGATAGAGATGAACACATCTTCACCCGGGCAGAGAAAAAGCCTTTTTCTTTCTCTCTTTGAGAGAGTTCATATATATCAATACCTTGAACTGATCAACATATACTTTTTTTTAAGGGCACTTCTCATCACAACTCTCTAACTTGTCAGAGGGGAGGTTAACTAGTCCAGAATTTAAATCAAGACCAAGAATCTCTTTCTTTAGATATCCAGCCTGTAGTCCATCCTGTTAGAAAATTTTTCACAATTAGAATCCTTGGTAAGCTCATCAACTTTTGTAGGAAATATATCTATCAGAAAAAGTGAATTCTTGAGATTTACAGGTAGAGGAATTTTGCTGGGGGGAGGTAAGTTTGGGGAGACAAGATGCTAGGGAGTTTATATTTGATAGTCACTAAACTAGTGCCTTTTAAACTTTAATGTCCATATAAATCACCTCTAGGTCTTGTTAGACTGCAGAATCTTTTCAGGAGGTCTGGGGTGAGGAAAGATTCTCCATTTCTAAAGCTTCTGGGTGATCCATGCTACAGCTTGGAGAATCACACCTGGAATAAAAAAGTGTCTTGCCAATGGGTTTCAGCCCTGCACAAGTTCACTATGGATTCAGTGAGACCAAAGAAAAATGACAGTGGAACGTTCTTGTGGTGAAAAGGTTTATACCCAACTTTATTCCCATAGTGGCAGGTCAACCACTAGAATCCCATCCACTTAGAGTGAGTCTGCATGCAGCAAGCCGGTCTCTGCCTCTGGGACTCTCAGCCCAGACAGCCGCTTCAGTCTCTGTCCTTAGCGTTGCCACCACTCCAGCCTCTGCTCTCCTGCAGCCATGCAGCCGTAGCACCATGTCATCCAGAGCACTGGGCGGAGCTCTTTATATAAAGTTGATAAGAATGTATTGCCTACACGTGTGAAGTCAGCAAGCCGGCTGGGCCAGGTGAGAATCCTGGCCTTAGGAGCCTTCACTTTCTCCACACAAAGCTTTAAGTTTTCTGGCAATTCTGCTGATTATGTTTATGCAGATAAGCTCTCAATTAGTCACCCTCCTGGTTTACATAGATCTTCTCTTATTTATGCCTGCTCTCAGCTCCTGCATGAACATGTGTAGGGAAAATGGAAGTTCCTATGGCCAGAATCCTCACCTGACCCTAACCTACTTGCTCACAGCACACGTGTGATGATGTCATTGGCCTACTGCACAGGCGCGTGCTTACGCACCTGTTGGCAATGAGTCATTATTGTCTGTGTTGATATAAAGAGCTCCCCCCCGGGGCTCCTGCTGGCAGAGACAGAGGCCAAGGGGAATTGCAGATTTGCTGGATGCAGATGTGATTCTGTAGTCTGCCACCATGAGAATAAGGCTGGTGTAAGCCCTTTTACCCACAATGTTCCATTGTTATTTTGTCTCACTGAATCCAGAGTGAACTTGCCTGGAGCAGACCTCCAGAGAGACATTTGGTGTAGTCGACAGGACTCACTGCAGACTGAAAATGGAATAATCTACCCTTGCACAGGCACTCTGTTCTTCCAAGAAATTCCCTATTTTGCAGAGGACATCCTCTACTGCCTAAGGCATCACCTCCACCTCCCTGCAGTCCTGAGGAGGGGCCCAGTCCTCTAGGAGGAAAGCTACCTTGCACTACATGCCACTGAGGAATACCCGAGTATCTGCCCATCCGTAGGGGCAGCCTGCTGAATTTCCCCTCCCATGAGAGTTCCTTATTCCATTTTCAGTCTGCAGTGAATCCTGCAGACTACACCAAATGTCTCGCAGTGGGTCAGCTCTGAGCAAGTTCACTCTGGATTCAGTAAGACCAAATAACAGCAACCACCATCTTTGGGACATTAGTGGCCATTCTTGCCCCTCGCTTAGGGCAACCCACAAATGAGGTTACCTGTATTGTAGCAGATTTGGGGGGGGGGCTGAAGCAATATGGGCAAGAAGGGAGTATGGCCTACTACTGAGAAGGAAGGGTTTAAAGGGTCCTGTGAATGTCATGAGGCTCTAGATGTGGGTTGATTTGATAAACGCAGGAGTGGATAAAGAGAAACTTGATGGGAAGTCAAATAGAATCTTACTGGAGATGTGGTAACAGATGAAGCCAGAGGAGTGGTTTCAGCCTCTGGCTAAGAAGTGGAAGCTGGAGACAAACCACAAGTCTGACCTGTACACCTGCAAGACTTCCTGATGGAGAGTGAGCTGACCTCACCTGAAACTGCACAGGAAGGTGACTGGACAATATGGTTTGACTGAGGGGATGGTTGAGGCAACCACCTTAGGGGACAAGGTGGGGGCCAGAGGCCACATGTTGAAATATCAATCCACTGGTCCCTGTAAATGTACACATGTCCTGGCTCTAGTAAACACATGAGCTGAATGCTTACTGATTTATGGCAACACTGAGTGTTTTCCTGGGACACCTGTTGTTATAGATGGATATGGGGGTAAGGCTATCAGAGTGAAACAAGCTCAAATCCTGTTGGGAATAGGGTGTCTACCCCCAAAGAACTATACTGTGTATATTTTCTCATCCCCAAAATATCTTGCAGGGTCTATGGTTGCAGACCACAGAGGTGAGTTGAGACTGAGGATATGTGTGGTGAAGGCAGTTTTGAGGGGACATGCCAAGCACCCTTTGCCTGTGCCTCGGTGGGTGACTAATACCAAACAATACAAATTGCCTGGAGGTTATAAAGAAATTGGAAAAACCCTCCAGGAACTGGAGAAGGGGGGTATTATAAAGCCCACTCATAGCCCTTTTAATTTCCCAGTGTGGCCAGTAAAAAATCCAGATGGCTCCTGGTGCATGACAATGGATTACAGAGAACTGAATAAAGTTATACCCTCTCTGAAAGCTTTCATCCCCTCTATTGCAGGCCTGATGGACACCCTCAGCAATGAACTAGGGATGTATCTTTATGTTGTGGATCTTGATAATGCCTTCTTTTCCATTAACATAGAATAGGAAAGTCAGGAACAATTTGCCTTCACGTGGGAAGTATGGCAATGGACTTTCACTGTCCTTCCACAGGGATACCTCCATAACCCCACCATCTGTCATGGACTTGTAGCCCAGGACTTGGCAAGCATGGGAGAAACTGCCAATGGAGTAGCTGCAGCATTATATTGATGATAGTATGTTCATGTCTGGTTCACTTTCAGATCTAGAAGGTGTAGCACCTAGACTCCTGCAACATCTACAGGAGAAAGGATGGGCTGTGAACAGCGCCAAGGTTCAGGAACTTGGTCTGTCAGTCAAATTCTTGGGGGTCATCTGTTTGGGTAAGACCAAAGTAATACCAGAAGCAGTGAGAGATAAAGTCCAGGCCTTTCCTATCCCTACAACTGTGGCATTATTACAGGAATTTTTGGGTCTTTTAGGCTACTAGAGAGTGTTTATCCCACACACTTGGCACAAATTCTGAAGCTCTTATACCAGTTGGTATGAAAGGGCATCAGGTGGGATGCACATGAGACATGTGCGCCTGCCTTTACTACAACAAAAGGGCAGTCAAGGCCATGCAGGCCTTGAGTATAAGACCCATCAAGGCCCTGTGAGCTGGATGTTCATGTGACTGAAGATAGTTATGGATAGGGCCTCTGGCAGTGGCTTGAACAATTTTGTCAACTTACTGGATTTTGGTCACAACTGTGGAAAGGAGAAGAGGTCCAGTACACCTTGATAGAGAAGCAACTGGCTGCTGTGTACCATGCCTTGCTGGCTATGGAGCCCATCACCAGAACAGCCCCTATAAAGGTAATAATCACCTATCCCATTATGGAGTGGGTATGAGACTAGACCCAAGGGCTATGGAGTGGAGTGGCACAGACACCTACTCTGGCCAAGTGGGGCATGTACCTACAGCAGCGTAGTGCCCTCTTTAGTAGCCCCTTGAGTGAAGAACTCCAATGCTTATTGGGGCCAGTGACGTATACCAGTGAAAAGCAGGAGGAATTTACTTTAGAACCATTAGCAGGAGAGAGTCCTTACTGGGAGGGAAGAGCCCCTATACCTGAAGATGCATGGTACACAGACGGCTCCAGCCATGGGCAGCCCCCAAAATGGAGGGCCGTAGCTTTCCATCCTAAGACTGAGACAATATGGATGGAAGATGGAGAGGGGAAGAGCAGCCAATAGGCTGAGTTGCAGGCTTGTGCATCAGCCAGGAGCCCTCCTGACTAGTTGTCTGCACTGACAGTTGGGGAGTGTATCAAGGCTTGACTCTGTGGCTACCGACATGGTTCCATGCCAACTGGTTGGTTGGTCACTGGCCCCTTTGGGTGAAAGAACTGTGGGAAGACTTATGGGCCTGTGGTCAGACTAAAACAGTTACAGTGTATCATGTGACAGGTCATTTGCCTCTGGAATCCACAGGAAATGTTGAAGCAGATGAAGTGACCCAGGTACATTGTCCAGAAGGAAAGCCTACCTCTGATGTGGCCCAGTGGTTACATCAACATTTTGTATGCAGGGCAGAAGACAATGTGGGTTATAGCCCATCAGTGGGGTCTGCCTTTGACCTTTAAAGTCAGCAGAACACAGCAGGAGTGCATTGTGTGCCCCAAAAGGGACTAACACCAAGTCCCACAGCAACTTGGGATGATAGCTAAGAGGCCGATACCCCTTGTCAGGTGACAGACATACTATATTGGGCCTCTGCTCATTACGAATGAGGTGGCATATCAGAAGGGTATCAATATGCTATGACTTGTGTGGATACAGCTACTGAACTTCTGGTTGCTTTTCCTGCACATGGTGCAGGACAGCAAATGACCAAAAGAGGCCTGGAGTGTTTCTTTGCAGCCTATGGCTGACCACAGGTAACTGAGAGTGATCAAGGTACCCACCCATTTTACTGGACATACACTGCAAGAATGGGTGCAACAATTAGGGATAAAACAGAAGTTTCATGTACCATATAATCCTACTGGGGCAGGCATGATAGAGAGATACGATGCTTTGTTAAAATCTTACCTGAACCAGACACCAATATCTATGGGGATGGTCAGTCCCCTTATGGACAGTGCTATGGCATTTGAATGAGAAGCCCAAGAAAGGGACATTGAGCCCCAAAGTCATGCTAACACACATTGCTGCCTCCCCTATACAAATTTAAGTACAAACCAAGGAGGAATCATTGAAGCCAGGGTTTGGCCACCAGAATAATATCTAGCTGCCAACACCAAGTATAATAAACCCTAGAGACTCTGTTCAGTGGATATGGCCTTGGACGTTTTGACACATGGACCAGTGATGGCTGGCCCTCCTGGCACCTTGGGGACAAGGCCTGGATGCTGGCCTCCTGTGTATTCCTGGAGTAATGGTAGAGTGGCCCCCAAAGATTATGGTGGTGTAAACTAAGTGACCAGAAGGTGAGAGCATCTTACTGGGAAATTTTGTTTTATCTTTATGGCCAATGTATGCACCTCTAGTAGCACCATACATAGACCCCTCAGTAACTCACACAGGGATGGGGGTAAAGGTATGGCATATTAGACCTGGATGGGACCCCCTTCCTGCCACAGTACTATCACAGAACCATTCTCTTGCATGCATCTTACCTGATGGACAAGATTTGCTTATGTTAGCATCATTAAAACATGTGTCTTATTGTCTTTAAGGTTAATCACCTCTAACATCATTGTGGATTGCGCACACATGCTAGCAAGAACTGCCAGCATGTCTGCTTGCCAGGTATGCACGGACCTCCCTTCAAGTTCTGTCACTGGCCTCCCATGGAAAGTGTGAGTCATGAAGTCATCTGAGTAGAACTGGTTTGAATACAGGTGGAATGATCACGTGGTGGCAATTGATCACCTCAGACTTGAGGATTATCATAATTTTTGTTGTTATTTCTATGGTAATTTTTTGTTGTTATCAGTCCTCAGGCTTGAGGGTGACTATTATTATAATTTTGTTGTTATCTGTATGTTGTTACAGTCTCTGTTGCTGTTATGGAATCTCGTTACGATGTTCCAGCTTTCTCGCACAGGGACCATCACGGAAGATTGAGGGTGTATAGATGGTGAGGTGAGAATCCTGGAGGGGTGGAGTGTAGGGAAAATAGAAGTTCCTATGGTCAGGATCCTCACCTGATCCTCACCTACTTGCCCACGGCACATGTGTGATGAAGTAATTGGCCTATGGCATAGGCGTGTGCTTACACACCTGTTGGCAATGAGCCATTATTGTCTGTGTTGACATATAAAAGCTCCGCCCAGTGCCTCCCCAACCCCCCTGACTCCCGCTGGGAGAGACGGAGGCCAAGGGGAATTGCAGACTTGCTGGATGCAGATGTGATTCTAGCACTTGACCTGCCATCATGAGAATAAAGCTGGTATAAACCCTTTTACCCCCAACAGTCTGTTGTCATTATTTGGTCTCACCAAATCAAGAATGAAGTTGCCTGGAGCAGAAGGCCCCTGGAGAGACAACATGTTCTGTGTCTTTTGGTAGCATTCACTTTATTTTTAAAAATAAACTCTTAATTTTGGAACAGTTTTAGGTTTACTAACATTGTGAATAAATTAGAAAAAATTGTGGAGCTAGTCCCCTTTCCCCAATTTTTAACTTCTTAACTTAGGAAGATGTACTCATTATAATTCATGAACCAATACTGACACATTATTATTAACTGAAGTCCATACTTCCTTCAGATTTCCTTAGCTTTTACCGTCCCTTTTCTGTCCCAGGATCCTATCCAGGATGCCACATTATATTTAGTTGTCATGTCTCCTTAGTCGCCTCTTGGCTGTGATGATTACTCAGACATTACTTGTTTCTGATGACCTTGAGAGTTTTGAGGAGGGCTGGTCAGGTATTTTGTAGAACGGTAATTGCTTTTCAGAAAATAAAGCTAATATAGAATCAAGTAGAGCCAAGAAATAAAGGGAGAGAGAGAGTCCTGAATAAAATATTTGGGTACCCAGATTCAACCACTCCTGAATTTATGTCATCAGTCAAAATATTTGTTTTTTGCTTTACTTTGAGCTGACTTTCTGTTACTCCTAACTAAAAAGATCCTGACCATTATAACTCTGCTCTTCCAGACCAGGTTCACACTCAAAGAGATAAGAAGTAGAAAATGAGGTGGCCTATAAGGTACTCTTACCAGTAGCTGAAATAAACCACACTTCCTGGATTCATGTTCTTCATAAACCCTTCCATATTGAGTCTGGGTCTGACCTTATGATTATCTGGTAAGTGTTTGCGTTTTGTGGCTGGTCCTCCTGGAAGGCTCCCTCCTGGAATCCAGCTGCTGAGTGGAAGTCCAGGATACTCTGCTGCAGAAAGAGGCCACATGAACAATGCCTAGAGGAGGAAACACAGCATGAAGAAGTAAGCCATGTAGGGGAACACCGAGGTACCCCAGTCCAGTTCCTTGCTGAATGCAGCCACATGCATGATCCAGTTGACACCATTTTGGAGCAGAAAAACTGCCCAGCTGAACTTGGTCAACCCACAGAATCTTGAGATAAAATACACTGTTATTGTTTTAACCAACTAAGTTTTGGGGCAACTTGCTAGGCAGTAAAAAGTAACTGGAATTGTCAAGTATCAAAACGGCCAGTCAGAACAGATCTTAAATAGTTGCTGAGGGCAGAGTGTCAATGATATTCATTTATTGATTCATCCATTAGATGCAACATGTAGTGAATGTGTACTGTGTGCTGCTCAATGAACAATGTAAAGGGCCTAGGATGAAAGCTATAAATGGCAAGAAAATGTGGGCACTTGCTATGTAAATTAGGGACTTCAGCTTTAGCATTTAATGTTTATGTCTTTCAGAAGATTTAAAATGGCCTTGGATCTGAAGGAAATAACTTCTGACGAATCAATACTGACAACCAAATTTTCCAGCATATATATGGAGCTAGGAGCTATGTTTTAAGTCCACATCCTCTCAAGGTGTTTCACTGTATTTATGGACAGATGAGTTATTTCAAGGCTTAAAAGAAATATGTTTTCATGGCATTGAGAAACGTCATCATTTCCTGCTTTAAATCCATTCTTTCACTGGAGGCATCTGACTATCTGGGATTCAAATTTTATGTCCATAACTTGTAGATCTGTGATCTTGGGGGCAAGTGTTAACCATTCCAAGCTATTATTTTTCTATTTGTTAAAAGGGGTAATAGTAGCATATACCTTATATAGTAAGCCCTAAACAAATAATAATTTTTTTCCATACAATTTCTGGATCACCAAGTCTGTCTTAGGAAATACATTTGTTTTCTTTATTTGAAAGGAAGTAGTGGTCATCCTGTCTTCCTAAGAGGCAAAAACAAGTGAGTAAATCCTTCCTTTTCACTCCATGTTTCGGGAAATTAAACATTTTAGTATATTATGTTAACCTTCAGGAAATATATTAAGGTATTGAATGAGTTTTATACCCATAAGCATTACTTTATTATGTCTGAAAGAGTCACTAAAATATCTGAATGGGCTTAGTTTTATAATGGGATGGGGAAGCTGGGAGAAAGAACTAGGCTGTTTCCTTTTTGGAAGAAAACATAAAAGGTGTGGTAACTGACAAAGGAGAGAACTCTGCTTTCAAGGGATCTGAGGAGTGAATAGTAAATTCTAAGGTGAGAAGCTTTGAGAAGTTCTAATATGCAGAACGTAGAAAACCTCCATGTACCAAGAACATGGAAATGGTGGCCCCAGCTGGGTTTTGATTTTGCCATAGCTCTGCTCTGCTTTCATCTCCTGACCTGTCAATTCATATTTTCACATTTGAGCATCTGAGGAGGATATGGCATGTATTGTTCAGAAAGTTCTGTGATACCATGTGTATTTGAATTATACTCTTTAGAATGACAATGACAATTCTAATTACAGAACTGTATAAAGTATGTGGAAAAATATTTAGGAGACTCTTTAAGATTATATTCTTCCTCATCTGCTGGAGTATTGAAAATCTGGCACAGGTCAGCTATCTGCAGGAGACCTTAGAAGCTTTGAATTTGGGACCTCATGCTGGGTTTCTGCAGGGTCTCTCTACTTTATGATATAGGTAATTGATGGAGACACACACACACAACACATATGGCTCTGACAACTTAATTCCCTTCTCACAATTCCAGAATTCTTTCTTCAATTCTGTTCAAAGCACTGATAAAAAGCCTAGCTCATCACCGAGTAAAGCAGGGGATTGACTGCCAGGAATCTGCTGCGAACTGTCCTAAAATATCCATGGATATCCCCACAGCCATCATTAAGCATTGCCTTCAGGAGACTTTGTGGGCTTATTGGCTTGTGGATGCTGTTTGCTGACCTTGCAGACAAGCCTTACTACAGCGCCTTCTTCCCTAACTTCTCTGGAGATGTAGCACCGAAGGCTATTGTTGGCAGGTTGGTAGTAGAAGGGGAGGTTCTATAAATATCCTGTATTACCTAACTGGGCCAACTGGATTTA
Organism: Smutsia gigantea; assembly: GCA_032199065.1. Lineage (NCBI taxonomy): Eukaryota > Metazoa > Chordata > Mammalia > Pholidota > Manidae > Smutsia > Smutsia gigantea. The sequence goes on from JAVSCE010008650.1 coordinate 185,937, forward strand.
CTCTTTTCCTCCATCCTCCTTCCCTTCCTTTCTTCTTCTCTCCCTCCCTTCTTTGTTTCCCACATATTTACTTAGCACCTCCTCCGTTTCTGGCACTGTGCTTAGGGCTGGGGATATACAGCAGCCCCCTCAACCCCCCCTCATCATCTGCAGTTTCACCTTCTGCCTGTTAGTTCCCCACGGCTACTTGGTCAGCAGGCAGCTGATCCATCTGACCAATCAGCAGGAGGTCCACCGCAGCCTGATGTTAGGTCACAGGCCTACGTCACTCATCTCACTTCCTCTCAGCATGTAGGCATTTTAGCACCTCCCATCAACATAAGAAGAAGGGTGAGTCCAGCATAATAAGATATTTGGATAGAAAGCCCACATTCACATAACTTTATTACAGTATATTGTTATAATTGTTCTATTTTATTATTAGTTATTGTTAACCCAATACTGTGCCTAATTTATAAATTACATTTTATCATAGGTATGTATACATAGGAAAAAACAGTGCATACCAGGTTTGGTACTACCTGTGGTGTCAGGCTTCCACTAGGGGTCTTGGAACAAATCCCAAGGACAAAGGAAGACCACCATGTGCTGAGATGCTTTAGTAGGGGAAGGTGGATATTAAAACAAGTAATCCCAATAAAGCTTGATTAGCATTATGATGGCGAGGGAGAAGCGCTCTTCCTCCCTGGGGCCAGAGCATTTGTGATTTCCACTGTGATGACATCATATCTGAAGCTTCCACCTCCCTCACTGAAGCATTTCATTGCCCCCCTAGAAGGGTCTCATTTCCCACTGCATCCCCAGCACCCAGCCCAATGCCCGGCATACAGGAGCCTAAGAAGAATTTACTGAATGAATAAATGCTCTATTTGCGAGCAAGATACTTTATTCGCCTCTTTATGTCCATAATCCCGAGCATATGCTTGGCACACAGTCACTACAGGCAGACCTCAGAGGTATTGTAGGTTTGGTTCCAGACTGCCTCAGTAGAGCAAATTTTGCAATAAAGCAATTCAGATGAATTTTATGCTTTCCCAGTGAATACAAAATTATGTTTACATTATACTATAGTCTATTAAGTGTGCAGTAGTCATATGCCTAAAAAATGTACATGCCCTTAACTTAAAAATATTTTATCGCTAAAAATGCTAATCATCACCTGAACTTTGAGCAAGTTGTAATCACTGATCATAGATCACCGTAACAAAATATAACCATAATGAAAAAGTTTGCAGTGCTGTGAGATTTACTAAAACATGGCACCGATAGAATTGACACAGGGCTGCTGCAAACCTTCAATTTGTTAAAAATGCAATATCTGCTAAGTGCAATAAAATGAGGTGTGCTCCTATGAGTCTGAAATGAATGGTCATGGTATTGTGAACAGCAGATGTGGAGAAAAAATGCTGACCCAGGATGGAAGGGGAGAAGGGGATTAAGACCTCCCAGCAAATAGGAGCTGTAGGTATTGGAGCCACACACAACCTTCTCTCAGATTCTACTTCCTCATTTGTAAGGTGGATATAAAAGAAACCGCCCTGCCTCTTTACAGATCGGTGGTCAGCCTCAAATGGCAGAATGTAGGGGAGGTGCTTGTAAAGCCCGCTACACATCTGATGATTGAGCACCTCCTTGGGGCAAGGGAGGGATTTGTACCTTTAGTACAAATGGGGGATCCGGCATTGCTTTTCTTTGAGAATCTTCTAGAAGGTAGAGTGCTTTCTATCTTAAATTCTTACCATGCTCCTTGTTAAATTCTCTACTGCTGTTATCCTTTTCAACCTCCTTCTTCCTTAAATATCAAAAGAAACAGTGTCATTCTTGTGCTGCTTTTTCCTTGTCATTTTATGTTGAAAAATAGGAAACCAGCAAAAATATGAAAACACATTGTAATAAGCACCTTATACCTTGTATCTAAATCACCAGTTAATCTTTTGCTGCATTTGAGTATTCTCTGTCTCTAAGTGTGTTGTATGTGTGTATGTCTGTCGATATGTATGTGCACATACGCAAGTACATTTCATACAGCATAACACTTCACCCCTAAATACTGCAGCATAACATCCCTATATAATCACAGTATAATTATCACATTCAAAAGTAATTTACATAAATTAATTAGATATTAGATATTAATTTATATATATATATAAATTTCATATTTGAATTTCTCAATTTACCCCAATATGTACTTTATGACTGTTATGTTTTTTAAACCAAGGGTCATGCACTGAATTTAGTAGTTGTATTTCTTAGGCTACTTGTATGCTTTTTTTTTTTTTTGACAATTTCAAAGAGTCCAGGCTAATGTCTCTGATTTTATTTTTATTAAAGTATCATTGATATACAATCTTATGAAGGTTTCACATGGACAACATTGTGGTTTCAACATTCACCCATGTTATCAAGCCCTTCCCCGCACCTCATTGCAGTCACTGTCCATCAGCATAGTAAGATGCTATATAGTCATTACTTGTTTTCTCCATGCTGTACTGCCTTCCCTGTGACCTACCTGTATTGTGTGTGCTAATTATAATGCCCCTTAATTCCCTTCTCCCTCCTTCCCTCCCTGCCCTACCCAACCCCTCACTTTTGATAACCGCAAGTCCCTTCTTGGAGTCTGAGTCTGCTGCTGTTTTGTTCCTTCAGTTTTGCTTTGTTGTTATACTCCACAAATGAGTGAAGTCATTTGGTACTTGGCTTTCTCCCCCTGGCTTATTTCACTGATGTCTCTGATTTTAGATTTACCTGATTGTACCCTGAAGATTGTACCCATGTTAAACATTTTTTAAAAGAGTAATTCCTAAGCCATGATGAGTTTCTCTTGGTGAATATCATCAATAAGTGTTGTCAGCTTGTCCCATTATGATGACATTGTTTGATCACTTTGGTTAGGTGTTGCCTGCCAGATTTCTTCCTTGTAAAGGTCACTTTTCTGCATTTAGTAGGTGATCTGTGGAGCAATACTTTGAGATTAAGATATCCTGTTCACCTTGGACCTTTTACCCAATGGTTTTAGCATCCATTGATGGCCTGTACCAGAATCAATTCTTATAATAGTGGATGTAAACATCCTTATTTATTATTGTCAAATGGGTGCCAAAAGACAAGAACACTGACTTTAAAGTCCTGATGGCTGGGGTAAAAAGGAAGTCATGAGCCTTTGGGGCAGACACAGTGGCCCACGAGGGAAGCCCCGTGACAGCACGAGGACCTATGCAGGATGACTGTCTTCACTCACTTTGGAGGTCTGGCCTGAAGTCAGTTTTGTGGACCCCCTGGTTTGCATTTTACTCATGCCTTTTAAATCAGAAGTGACTTTGTTAATAGAACTTGGATTCTGAAAGTTGTAGGGTGGAATCCTGGAAGCTAAACAGTAAAACAGAGAGGGAGTGATGTTTATGAGTAGACACCCTTACCAGCCAGGAAGGTGGGATATCAGAGAAGATAGGGATGAGGTTCACGTGAGGATTGTGGAGGCATGAAGATTTAGTGAGCTCTGAGCTTGCTGGCAGGTGGGCAGAGCCCTGAGTGGGAGTGTCTGAGAGCTGGTCATGCCTGGACATCAGGAAGGCAGACAGACAACCATTGGCAGGAGCACCTGACAGCAGACAGTCTCCAGGCAGCCTCCCGTCCTGGAGTCCAGGGTATGAGGTGGACACTAGAACTCAGAAGAGAACAAATAAGAAACAGTAAAAAAACAAAAAAACAAAACCCCCCCAAACAAACCAGGGGCTCAGAGCCAGAGACAATAACCTCAAAGTTAGTATTCTTGTGGGTCTGCTGTGCCCATCACTTTACATGCCACAAGGTAGCTATTATCCTCATCTTGCCAATGTGGAAGCAGGCGCGGGGATGTTAAGGTCCAAGACCACACAGTGGCAGAGCAAAGATGCAAAGCAGTTTGTCTGACTCCAAATCCAGGGCTCTTCACCTCAATGCCTTGTATGTGGTGTCTGAGCACAAAGAAACTTTAAGAGTCTGGAGAAAAATATGTTCACAATGAAGAAAAGTGTGGTGGAATTGGTTTGCTGAGTGACAATGGAACTGGGGATCTCTGGGCTTTGAAGGTTTAAAGGCTTCTGCTTTTTCAGGCAGCCAGCACAAGGCTCTTGGCTACTCCGCCCCTCCTCACCCCAAATAAATACTGGCACCTTGGCAGGGAAAACCAGAGGATGTGGCTGGTGGGCTGCATCCAGTCAGATCAGCATTGATGCACATCTGTAGCTCATGGCAGGCAAAGGGGGTTTTCCAGCCAAAGGGTTGGGGTGGACAGTCAGGGAAAGGGGAATTGTAGAGTGGTCCAAGAGGTAAAAGAGGAGTGGAGTAGAGGTCTACAGGGTCTGGATGGGTGGGGAGGTGTGTGTTGCTACTCAGGTATGACCTTCTAGTTCCATATGGAAGGCCACACATGAAAAACATGGAAGATCACAGGTTTGGTTGATTTGGAAAGGTGGGCCAATGTTTTGACAGTAAGTGAGTTAGTATCCTGCAAAGGAGTTATTTCATTCATTCACCTATCCTTCATCAACTCATTCACTCATTCATTCGCTCAATTAACAGTAAATGAGCACCTAATATTTAAATCAATCCCTGTGCAAGGCTCTAGGATTGCAATGATGAAAAAAATGAGGTCTTGTGTCCTAGTCTTCACAGAGCTTATAGTGTAGTAAGGGAGGTAGGTACAAAGGAACAGATAACAGGAACGAAGCTAAAACTACAGCTGTGACAAGTGAGAAAACTGGTGCTGCACAGAGAGCCAGGGGAGCCTCGTACAGGGGAATATAAACCTCTGTGTTTCATTAAAACTTACAGGTGATTTTTATGATGCATGGTTATTCTATGTACCACTAAGAAAAAAATCACCTACAATGGAAACCCTAACAGGGGAACACCACATTCAACTGGGGTACCAAAGGGCTGCCCCTCTCAATAAGAGTGTAAATGAGAAACATCACAGTCAGGGACAGCAAGGATACTTGCTTGTCTCAACCTTGGCACTGGGAGACGGAAGCAAATAAAACTCCTGAGCATTCCAATGCAGAGTCAGGACTTACTGGTTTTCCATCTGAATTCACATCAATGCTGTGTCCAAAAATACTCAAGCAGAGAATTTAAAGTGATTTCAGATTGGTAGTTCCCTACAATGACTGGTAGAGGCAAATGCAAATCTCGCTGGAAGAATTTAACTTTAATCCAGGTCAAAGTGATTGTGTACCTCCATTTACTTGTAGCACACGGTCTCGTGCTCGAGTGTAAAGACATGTGCATCAGTGACCGATGGACCACGGAAGTCAGGGAGGGCAGGAGCCTCTCCTGATACACTGAGGATTGGCGTCAAGGTGGATTCACTTGACGTTGAGATGGAAAGATGCAAAAGCTTTGCTTTGGTGAAGAGAGTGGGAAGAACATTTCAGTCAGAGGCATGGGCACAGAAAAGGGCCTGGCAAGAGGTAGGCAGAGGGGACAGGGATCCAGAGGGGCCTCCATGCTGGAGTAGAGACGAGGACGCCTGGTGTTGGGTCAGGGCGGTGGGGAGGTGAGCTCAAGTGAGATTTTGCAGGGCCTTGTAGGCCACATGAATAAGTTTCATCCAGATCTTAAGAAAAATGGGGAACCCAACAGACTTTTTGGAGGGAAGGGTTGAGAGAATCACATTGGAGTTTAGAAACAATGATTTTGGTTACAGTCAGGAAAATGGATTGAGGGTGGCTGGAAGCTCAGTGGCTGGTCCTATAGTCAGACCTTTAGGTGTGACTCATCTTGGCAGGAAGGATAACCCAGAACAACAGGCCCACTATGGACAGGACTGTCTGAAAGGCAGTAATCCTCAGACATGGCAAGTGCAGAGAGTGTCACAAAGCCAGGAGGTCTGTGGGTGACAGGGGTACCTCGAGGAAGGACCTGGTGGACTGAAAGGTGGTGGTTTGGCTTCACATAAGGTATCTCATTATATATCTTACAACATACTACTTGCTTTTTTTTTTTTTGTCCTGATGTGAGCCTCCAAAAGCCAAGTTTTGGAAAGAGATTCACAGCACAGATGATAATGCTTTCCTTAAATTCTCACCTGTCTTACTTTTTAATAGAATCTACTGAAGTTATACCTGGGACTGGTTCTAAACTAGGAGAAGGGCAGGGTGCATTCTCCATGGTTGCATTTGCTGTGGTTGGTCTCTTCGCAGACGTCCTATCTCTGGCTTTTTATTAGAAGTATTTTGTCTTTACTTAAACATAGTGTTAGAAGAGAGTGCCTTCCAACACTTGTAAGAGATTGAAATTGTGCTCCTTTGTTTTTAGGATTTGCTTTATAAATAAGCAAAAAATAACATAACCATGCATTAATGGGATCATATAGTACATCTTGGGATTTTATTTAGTGAAATTATTTTTCCTTCTTCCTTCCCTCCATCACCTAGCCTTCCCAGCCCATGGTGCTGGTTCCAAAAGGCATTTAAGATACATACACCTCCTGGTGAAATATCAAGGCATTTAAGAGGCTATTTGCCAGTTGAGGTTTTTTTCCATGGACTTTTTAGAACAATCATTTTTCAAAACAAGGGTTGGGATATTAATAAAAACACACATATACATAAACATGTTTATTATATTTATGGTATATTACATATGCATGTATGTGTATATATATGTGTGTATTCACACACATACGCTTCTTTTACCGTGACTTTAGTCAGGAACTGAAAGCTGCTGCCTGAGATCATAGTTACTGAGCTTCTCCAGTCATTCAGAAGGAAAAGTAAGATGGCTCAAATCTTTCCCTCGTATCTCGGGGGGCAGTTTGTCAGGATCTGTGCTCCTGCAGCCATCCCTTCTCTTCACATTACCAACCTCTCCAGCCCTTTTAGGAGGCCTCACCTGCGCCTGGGGTCCTGTGTCCGGGCTGCCTATGTGACTGTGGCCGCATCCCACTGAAGCCACGGCAGGCTAAGGGACCCTGTGGTGCTTCCTAACTTGGGGCACACCTGTGCTTGGTTGGTAAGAGCACAGCAAGGGCAACAGGAAGGGAGGCTGGTGGGGTGTTTTAGTTCTCAAAACTCCAGGTCACAGAGCTCACTGGCCATCTTGCTTGAGCCTTCCTGCAGTGAACTCCTTTGCAACTAATTCTCTCTTCCTTCTTGGATAGGAAACGTTTGGTTAGGGAGGCTGGCCTCGGTACCCAAAGACTGTCACAAAATTTTTGTTTTACTATCTTCTTCTTCTTTTTTTCTCTTTCTATATCAGGAACTCCTCCAGGGAGACTCTTCAGTTAATATGGCATTCCCCTATCTTAGGGCATGGAGGAAGGGGAAGCCCCAGGGACCTGCAGGCAGCTGACATATTTTGAAGTCGGAGCAGGATGGAATTGTGAGTTTGTGGGTCAGGCATGCTTTTCTGTCAATGTGTCGCCCCAAAAGCCTGATCTCTGTAGCTGCACAGCGTCCGGCTCCTTTCTCTCTGTCTAAAAATACATTCACGCTTACTTAACATTTAGGTGGATATTTAAAAAGCTGCCTGCATCTCACCTTCATTCCTTTATATTACCCAGTCTTTCAGAATCTCCTGGCTTTTCTGCAAACCTTCTTAAGAGAGAATCTACACTTTCTCACTGCACATCGCCTTGTAATCATGCTGCTTAGACAGTATCTCTGCTGAAACTATTCTTCAAAAAGTTATCAACATTTAAAAAATAACTCAAAACATTTTTGAGTCATTTTAACTCAAATACTTTTCATTATGGAAAATTTCAAGAGTAGTGAGATTAGTACAATGAACTCCCTACATCCATCAATCCGCTTCAACAATCAACATCTTGCCATTCTTGTTTTCCCCATCCTCACTACTCCCCATGACTTTTTTCTTAATTCACTTTCTCTTTGACTTCTTTGAAGTGTTTAACTAAACATTCCTTTTTTCTTTAAATTGCCTCTTCCCTTAGACTCTTCTGAGAATCTCCTGTCCTGGACCTTTCCTTATATGTTGGATTATTTCTTCTTAACTAGAAAATAGTGAAATGTCCTTCTGCAGAGGTGCCTTCTCTTATGGAAATGTGCAGAATTAAAAAGCATGGATTTATTCTCAGCCCAAACTCTGGGAATAGAGGTTGGATTGCCCTGAGCAGATATAGGAGTTAGGAAAAGTAAGAGAAGGTAGAAAGCAAGGAAGGAAGACCAGTGTGTGGGCTCCTGGCACCTGGGAAGTCTATTTGGAGGAAAAACGTTTTCTCCTTACAAGTGAGTAGTTCTCTAAATATTGTGAACTTTCATAAAAGAGTTTATTCCATTTGGTCACATCTACAAAAGTTGAACAAATGCCCATCCTATGACCCAACATTTCCAGTCCTAGAGAACAGAGAAATTAGTACATATGTCTACAGAAAGATATACAAAAATGTCATAGCAGTTTTACTCAAAATTGCTAAAAACTTGCAACAACCTAAATGTCTACTAACAGAAAAATGGATAGACAAAATGTAGTATGTTCATACAGTGGAGTTCTGTTCAGCATAAAAAGAACTACTCGTGCATGCCACAGATCGGTGAATCACAGACGTAGTTGATGGGAGATCCCATTTATATGAGTTTTGATGATAGGCAGAAATAATCTATGGGGTTAAAATCACCATTACCTCTGGTACAGACAACATTAACTGGAAAGGGGCAAGAAAGACTCATCTTGGGCGGTGGTTAAACACGCATAAATGGAGTCATATAGTGTATGTTCTTTGACCATGGAAATCAGAACTTTATCTGGGTAGTGGTTTTACAGGTTTAAGCATAGGTAAAAAATGATCAGGTTGTATACTTAAGATCTATACACTTTATGTGTCATGGAATTTAAAATTTTTAAAAGATTCTATTGTCAGGGGAGGTGTGACTTGTTATTAATGTTATAATCAGTCTGAGGATAAGGCCTCTGGCTCTGAGTTCCCCAGAGCAACTAGACAGTTTGCATCCTGAATCTTCCTTAACAAATACCTCTCATCTGAAATGTTAATTCATAGAAAATAATGATCATTGTATTTTAAGGTCAAAATGGAAGAGTACAGTTCATGCCTAATATAGGCCTAAGGGCCACACAAAGTGATGTAAGCACTCGATAAATATCAGAGAGTGAGAAGAATTCCTGGGAACTTTGCGACTATTTTCCCACAGTCAGGGAAAGGCAGGGGTTCACTGGTGGTCTCCCTGGTGGGAAGAGGGTATTGGTGTCACAAAAATAGCTCTGTGCTGGAGATCCTGATTTCTGCTCCTTTGCCAAGTCTTTCACGATGGCCTCAGGGATGAGCCTTTGTGACTGTCACCTAGACTTTATTTTTTTTCCCCACACCCCATTGCAATCACTATCCATCAGTGCAGTAAGATGCTATAGAGTCACTACTTGTCTTCTCCGTGCTATACTGCCTTTCCCATGACTCCTCTACATTACGTGTGCTAATCATAATGCCCCTCAATCCCATTCTCCCTCCCTCCCCACCCGCCCCACCCCACTCCTCCCCTTTGGGAACTGCTAGTACCTTCTTGGAGTCTGTGAGTCTGCTGTTGTTTTGTTCCTTTAGTTTTGCTCTGTGGTTATACTCCACAGATGAGTGAAATCATTTGGTACTTGTCTTTATCTGCCTGGCTTATTTGCATTTCCGTGATAATTAGTGATGTGGAGCATCTTTTCATGTGTCTGCTGGCCATCTGAATTTCTTCGGAGAATTGTCTGTTCAGATCCTCTGCCCATTTTTTAATCAGGTTATTTGATTTTTGGGGGTTGAGGTGTGAGAGCTCTTTTTATATTTTGGATGTTAACCCCTTATTGGATATTTCATTTATGAATATGTTCTCCCATACTGTAGGATGCCTTTTTGTTCTACTGATGGTGTCCTCTGCTCTACAGGAGCTTTTCATTTTGAGGTAGTCCCATTCGTTTATTTTTGGTTTTGTTTCCCTTGCCTGAGGAGATGTGTTCAGGAAAAAGTTGCTCATGTTTATATTCAAGAGATTTGCCTATGTTTTCTTCTATGAGTTTTTTGGTTTCATGACTTACGTTCAGGTCTTTGATCAATTTTGAGTTTACTTCTGTGTATGAAGATAGACAGTAATCCAGTTTCATTCTCTTACATGTAGCTGTCCAGTTTTGCCAACACCAGTTGTTGAAGAGGCTGTCTTTTCCCCACTGTATATCTGTGGCTCCTTTATCATATATTAATTGGCCATATAGGTGTACGTTAATATCTGGACTCTCTATTCTGTTCCACTGATCTATGGGTCTGTTCTTGTGCCAGTACCAAATTGTCTTGATTACTGTGGTATTGTAGCAGAGCTTGGAGTTGGGGAGCATAATCCCCTCAGCTTTATTCTTCCTTCTCAGGATTGCTTTGTCTATTTAGGGTCTTTTGTGGTTTTAGAACTTAGGAATTTTAGAACTATTTGTTCTAGTTCGTTGAAGAATGCGGTTGGTATTTTGATAGGGATTTCATTGAATCTGTAGATTGCTTTAGGTAAGATGGCCATTTTGACACTATTAATTCTTTCTATCATGAGCATGGGATGCATTTCTATTTATTGGTGTCTTCTTTAATTTCTCTCATGAGTGTCTTGTAGTTTTCAGAGTATAGGTCTTTCACTTCCTTGGTTAGGTTTATTCCTAGGTATTTTATTCTTTTTGATGCAATTGTGAATGGAATTGTTTTCCTCATTTCTCTTTCTGCTAGTTCATCATTAGTGTATAGGAATGCAACAGATTTCTGTGTATTCATTTTGTATCCTACAACTTTGCTGAATTCAGATATTAGATCTAGTAGTTTGGGAGTGGATTCTTTAGGGTTTTTTATATACAATGTCATGTCATCTACAAACAGGGACAGTTTAACTTCTTCCTTGACAATCTGGATGCCTTTTATTTCTTTGTGTTGTCTGATTGCCATGGCTAGGACCTCCAGTACTATGTTGAATAGAAGTGGGAAGAGTGGGCATCCTTATCTTGTTCCTGATCTTAGGGGAAAAGCTTTCAGCTTCTCAGTGTTGGTTGTGGGTTTGTCATATATGGCTTTTATGATGTTGAGGTACTTGACCTCTATACCCATTTTGTTGAGAGTTTTTATCATTAATGGATGTTACATTTTATCAAATGCTTTTTCAGCGTCTATTGAGATGATCATGTGATTTTTGTCCTCTTTATTGATGTGGTGTATGATGTTGATGGATTTTAGAATATTGTACCATCTTTGCATTCCTGGAATAAATACCACTTGATCATGATGAATGATCTTTTTGATGTATTTTTGAATTCAGCTTGCTAATATTTTGTTGAGGATTTTTGAATCTATGTTCATCAGGGATATTGGTCTATAATTTTCTTTCTTTGTGGTGTCTTTGTCTGGTTTTGGTGTTAGAGTGATGCTGGTTTCATAGAATGAGTTTGGAAGTATTCCCTCATCTACTTTTTGGAAAACTTTAAGGAGGATGGGTATTAGGTCTTCTCTAAATGTTTGATAAAGTTCAGTGGTGAAGCCTGGTCCAGGGGTTTTGTTGTTAGATAGTTTTTGACTACCAATTCAATTTTATTGCTGATAACTGACCTGTTCAGATTTTCTGTTATTCTTCCTGGGTCAGTCTTGGAAGGTTGTATTTTTCCAGAAAGTTGTCCATTTTTTCTAGGTTATCCAATTTGTTAGCATTTAATTTTTCATAGTATTCTCTAATAATTCTTTGTATATCTGTGGTGTCCATTGTGATTTTTCCTTTCTCATTTCCAGTTCTGTTTATGTGTGTAGACTCTTTGTTTCTTTATAAGTCTGGCTAGGGGTTTATCTATTTTGTTTATTTTCTCAAAGAGCCAGCTCCTGCTTTCATTGATTCTTTCCATTGTTTCATTCTTCTCAATTTTATTCATTTCTGCTCTGCTCTTTATTATGTCCCTCTCAACTGGACTTTAGCAGCCATCTTCTCAAGAGGTGCAGCAGCAGAGGCTGTAGACAGAGCAGCCGGGTCTTGGCCTACGACTTAATGGCTTCTCAAAGGCCGACCCTTCTCTACCACCCTCAGAAGCTAATCTCAGTGCTCACTCCTCTATTTTTATCCTATTCTTACCTCCAGTGACACTATCATCAGAGCTTTCTCGCATTTCCCCTTACAAACCGGCAGTAGGATTAAATGTACCTGTGTCTTTGCACAGCAGACCCTCCTCTTCCCTTGGAATGGCTGGTTTGTAAGGTGGCATCTTCTCACGTGCATGTGACAGAAAGGATGTTGCAGAAATGCATCCTGAGTGCTCATCCATATGTTCGGATTGTCCAGCTTGTTATCTATATAAGACAGGACAGTAGCTGCATTTATATATTTAGGAACTGGAATTCTTCCCTTAGTTATAATGGGAATTCAACCATGACTCCCTTTCTACTCTTAACCTGCCTAACTACTTAATGGAGTCATTAATGTTTATGGAAACTCTTTTATTTCTTTACAATTACATATTTCATATATGTGGTTAGCAGATAACATATGAATATGGTTTAAAAAATCACAGGAGTTGAAGTTGTGTCCAATGGAAAGTTAATCTCCTTCCTGCTCTTTACCTCTATGCATATCTTTTATCTTTGGGCAACCATGGGGACTGGTTTCTGATGCACATTCCACAAATATTTCCAGCACATTCAAGTATCTATAGATGCCTGTCCCTAGTCATGCTTTCTTTTGTAATCTAAGTTTCTTAACTTAATTGAAATATGTATGTAAAGACACTTTATCAGTGAATTTAAGCCAGTGTTTGAGAATCTGTGAAAATATTTCTGAAACTTCAAATGTGTTGGCTTATTCCATACATACTCATTCTTCTACTTGTTTTAATAAATATTTTTGAGTAGACAATTACCTGGAGACTCTTTTTTGCAAAATTTTGAATGATCCAAACCTCCATTTAGGCCTTACAGAGAGAATATGCCCAGTGTGGAACTCAGCACAGTCTAGATTTCCTGGGGTTAAACATTACTACCTTAGGGAGACTTAAGTGGTAGTTGTGGATGGAAGTGAATAGTCAAAAATGGAAGAATAGTCCTAAGTCATAGTATTTTTCTAAATTCTAGAACCCCAACTCTTTTTAAAGGCTCTTTTATGTACCTGGGTAATCATTTATTGAGTACACTATGAACTAAGTGACTTGGTTAGATTCTCACACTCATATCTGATCTGCATAACATACTGCAAAGTTGTTTTTAGCCTTTCCAACTTACAGAGGAAGAATTTTATAGAAAGACTGTTTGCTGTCACAGAGCTAGAATAGAATTGAAACTGAGTCAGGAACTGAATCACAGTTGTCTTTATCCCAAAGCTCATTTTTTTCCTACTTCACGCTGACATCATGCATAGCTTTACTAGTTTCCAAAGCAGCTAAGGTCTAGCCTATTTCAGTTGGAAAATCAGTATGGGATCAAAAAGTTAATGGATGATATTTAAAGTTTTGAAGAAGAACCCAATAGCAGGGGAAACGTGAAACTGAATAATGGCTGAATGAAGCATTTGGTTCCTTCTTGCCATTACTATCCGTCCCTGCACATTCCTACCTGACATCTCCATCTCAAGGCTACATGGGGCAGGTTAAGGACATATTTTGGATCCTTGTGGTTCTGGTTGGAGTAACTTGGGTAACTGATAACGAAGATCAGTGTACTTTGGGCTACTTTGCACAAGACCATTAGATGAGGCAGGCTCCAAATAATTGAATTCTTGATCAATTATTTCATAGAATATGCTCAATTAGTGTTTGATATTTTCTCATGGTTTGTTTGAGGTTATGCATTTTTGGCAATAAAACCACAGAAATGATGTATCTTTCTTACTGCATTGTGGTGGGAGATAATGTGATACTGATATACTTTATTATTGGTGATGTTAACTTTGATCACTTGGTTAAAGTGGTGTCTGCCACGTTTATACACTATGTTACTGTTTTTTCTATTGTAATTAATAAATGTTTGGTGAGGAGACATTTTGAGACTGTGGGCTCGGTGAACTTTGGTTTTAGGTTTATGGCTGGTGCCAAGAGAGTTCTGCATTGGGTATTGGGGCCAAACCTAATAATAACCATGGGTTGCCCTCTGTGGATATATTTTCCTAAGGTACTAGATGGGGAGAAGTGGCTGGTCTAAGGCAGGATTTGAGTGTTCCCAAGTCCCTTGGTTTCATACTGTCTTCTTATCACTTCTTCCAATTCCCAAAAGACTTTTAAGATTTAGTGAAAACGATGGACCTTTAGGAAGTAATGAATTTTGTAGGTCTTATTTGATATACCTATTTAGGTAAGTAGGACAAAATAGTTCAGAACCCTCTTACCCATTCCCTCTGCCAGGGAGAAAGTGAAACTTGCCTTGAAAGCTCTTCAAGCTACACTGACCCCTCCACTTACCTAAATCCCACTCATCTTTCTTGTCTAGCTCAAATAACTCAAGGGAGTCTTCCCTAACCCTGCAGCCTGGGGTAGCTGCCTGATTGGTCATGCTGACAGCACCCTTTCCCCATCCTCTGGAACACATGTAACAACTTGTTGCAAGTCAGTTTCCCCACTGCATTGCAAGCAAGCATCTGGTTTACTGGCGTATCTTACTTTCACCATAATGAATGTCACACAGTGGGCACTCAATATATAGGTACTACATGAATGGAGGTGTGCACATTATATATGCTGTGGACTTGGGCAAGCTTGACAAAAGGCAAGAGAGTAAACCTAAAAAAAAATAGCTATTATGGTAGGCAGAATTATGCCCCTTTCTTGGCCCCCAAGATACCCAGGTCCTAATCTCTGAAACCTGTGAATGTTACCTTATATGGCAAAGGGATTTTGCAGATATGATTAAGTAAACATTGAGATGGGGAGATTTTCCTGGGTGGTCCCTAAAAATAATCACAAATGCCCTTACAAAATGTAGGCAGCGGGACACTTAACCAAGGAACAGGAAGTAGTGATGTGATGATGAGAGGAAAGACGGAGTGATGTGTTTGAGAACGAAGAAAGGGAACACAGGCCAAGGAGTACAGGCGGCCACTAGAAGCTGGGAAGAAGTCAGTGAAACCGAGTCTCCTCCCAGAGCCTTCCGAAGCAGCCAGCCCTTCTGACACCTTGCTATGGCCCTGATTTTTGACTTCTAATCTCCAGAACTATTAAGGAATAAATTTGTGCTGTCTTAAGCCACTAAGTTTCTGGTGATTTGTTATCGGGGCAACAGGAAACTAAGATGGCTATTAAAAAATGTATCAAAACCTGAAAGAAAGAACATGTGACAGTTAAAATGCCAATGATTCAGCAAAGAACATATGGAAACAAAATTATTAATAAATGTAAAACATTAAATTCTAAAATACATAAAGATATTAAAGCAGCCTGCTACACGTGGCTCAGGACAACATTGCTGGGGCATGGATAACAAAGCATCTATCTGAAAATCATTAGAGTTCCAACTCTTTGCATGCCCACGTGCCAGGGAGGAGCATTAGACACCTGCCAAAGGATGCATGGCAGACTTTGGGGAATTCCCACTGAATTTAGAGACCTCAGCACATTCCAGTAGTGTCATAGTATTAACTTGTGAATACCAATTTTTTATGAATTCATAATAATTAGTATGTTATTAAGGCACACACAAAAGAAAGTATAAATAATTGCACACTACTTGCCTGGAAACATAGAACTTAAATTTTTTTTGCATCAGTTTTTGGCTTCAGGAAGACCCTATAGTGGTGATAGGCAGGGATTAGAAAAATCCTAGACAGAATTATTTCTCTTTATTTTCAAGCTTTATTGAGATATAATTGATATATAACATTGTGTAAGTTTAAGGTATACAATGTAATGATTTGACTGCATATATATTGGGAGATATTTACTACAAGAAGATTGACAGCACATCCTTTACTTCACATAATTACCATTTTGTTGTTATACGTATGGTGGGAACATTAAGGCTCTGTTCTCATAGCACCTTTTGAGCATACAATACAGTGTTGTTAACTATAGCCAGCATGGTGTGACTTAGACCTCCAGAATGTATTCATCTTACAGCTGAAAGTTTCTACCCTTTGACCAACATCTCTCCATTTTTCTACCTTCCTGGTCATGGCTACCACCATTCTTTTCTCTGCTTCTGCAAGTTTAATGTAAGGGAGATTATATGGTATTTGTCTTTCTTTGACTTATTTCACTTAATGTAATACTCAATACCATCCATGTTGTCACAAATGGCAGGATTCCCTTCTTTCTCATGGCTGAATATTATTCAGTATATATGTATGTATATATATATATATATATATATATATATATATGTGTGTGTGTGTGTGTGTGTGTGTGTGTGTGTGTGTGCGCGCACACACACACACACACACACACACACACACACTACATTTTCTTTTTCCATTCATCCCTGGACAATTCAACACTTAAATTGTTTCCATATCTTGGCTATTGTGAATAGTGCCGTAGTGAACATGCAGATATCTCTTTGAAACAGTGATTTCATTTCCTTTGGAGATTTATCTAGATATGAGATTGCTGGATCATGGGGCTTTCTGTTTTTAATTTTTGGAAGACCTTCCATACTGTTTTTCATAGTGGCTGCAAAGTGCATGAGATTTCCCTTTTCTCTACACACTCCCTAGCATTTATTTCTTGTCCTTTTGATAATATCCATTCTAAGAGGCATGAGGTGATATCTCATAGTGGTTTTTATTTGCATTTCCCTGATGATTAGTGATTTTGAGCATCTTTTCATGTACATTTTGGCTATTTTTTAAGTTTTTTTTATTGGAGTTGATATACATTATTATATTGGGTTCAAGTATATAACACAGTGATTTGACAGTTATATGCATTATTAAATGCTCACCCCTACTAGTGTAGTTACTATGTGTCAGCATAGAAAGATGTTATAGAAATATTGAGTATATTCTCTATGTTGCACTTCCATTATGATTGAGATTTTGTGCCTTTTTATCCCCTTTACCTATTTCACCCACCCAGCCCAGGCCCTCCTCTGTGGTAACCACCAGTCACTCCTTAGTTTGTATGAGTCTATTGCTGTTTTGTTAATTTTGTTTTTGTTTTAATTTTAGATTCCACATATAAATGAAATCATATTTCACTTATATTTCTCTGTCTGGGTTATTTCTCTTATCATAATATCCTCTAAGTCCATTCATGCTGTCACAAATTTCAGGATTTCTTTCTTTTTTTTTGTGGCTGAATAATATTCCATTGTGTATATGCACCAAATCTTCTTTGTCCATTCATCTATTAATGGACCCTTTGGTTGCTTCCATATCTTGGATATTGTAAATAATGTGGCAATAAACATAGGGGTGCATATATCTTTTCAGATCAGGGAATTTGTTTTCTTCTGGTAAATTCCTAGAAACGGAATTACTGAGATGTACAGTATTTCTATTTTTAGTTTTTTGAGGAACCTCCATACTGCTTTACATAGAGGTGCACCAGTTTACATTCCCACCAACAGTGTAGGAGGGTTCCCCTTTCTCCACATCCTCACCAACTCTTTTGTTATTTCTTATCTTTTGGATAGTAGCATGTTGGCCATTACTGTCTTCTTTAGAGAAATGTCTATTCAAAACCTCTGGCCAATTTTTAATCAGATTTTAAAGATATTATTGATTTTAACCCCTTATCAGATATATGGTTTGCAGATATTTTCCTCCATTCTGTAGGTTGCCTTTTAATTTTGTGGATGGTTTCCTTTGCTGTTCAGATCTTAATAGTTTGATGTTGTCCTACTTACTGATTTTTGCTTTTGTTGCTTATGTTTTTGGTATTATATCTAAAAAATAATTGCCAAGACCCATGTCATGGAGATTTTTCCCAATGTATTCTAAAATGGGGTCTTATTTTTGCCTTTAATTTTGTATTATAAAAGGGGGTTTTAAATTTGCCTTTAATCCATTTTGAGTTCACTTTTTCAGTGATGCAGGAGAGAGGTCCAATTTTACTCTTCGGCATGCAGTTGTCCAGTTTTCCCACTATTTATTGAAAAGACTACCATTGAATATTCTCGACTCCCTGTCACATATTAGTTGGCTGTATAAGTGAGGGTTTATTTCCGGAAATTTGATTCAGACTGCATTGAATCCATAGATAGTTTTGGGTAGTATGGACATTTTAATGATATTAATTCTTCTGATCCATGAACATGGGATTTGTTTATGTCTTCTTCAGTTTCTCTCATTAAGATCTTGTAGTTTTCAGTATACAGGTCTTTCACCCCATTGATCAAACTTATTCCTAAGTGTTTTATTGTTTTTGATGGTTTTGTAAATGGGTTTTTAAAATTTCTCTTTCAGATATATATTTCTTTGTTAGTGTATAGAAACACAACTGACTTCCATATGTTGATTTTGAATCCCGAAACTTTACTGACCCTGTTTAGTAGTTCTTATAGTTTTTTGGTAGAGTCTTCAGGAATTTCTACATGTAGTATAGTATCATCTGCAAAGAAAGACAGTTTGCTCTTTTCTTTCCAGTTTGGATGACTTTTATTTCTTTTTCTTGCCTATTTGCTCTAGCTAGGACTCTTACTACTATGTTTAAAACCATCGGTGAGAAGGAGCACCTCGACTTGCTCCTGATTTTAGAGAAAAACCTTTCAACCTTTCTCCATTGATATGATGTAGCTGTGGGCTTGTCGTATGTGGTCTTTGTTATGTTGCTGTATGTTCCTTCTCTACCCAGTTCTTGCATGTTTTTATAATGAAAAGCTGCTTTATTTTGTCAAATGCTTTTTATGTATCTATTGAGATAATCATATGATTTTTGTCTTTCAATCCATTTAAAGAAGCAGTCACCTCTTCCAGACTTTGTGGACTGCCTTCTGTAAGGAAAGCCCTTCTGCTGTGGGCAGGGGCGTGCTGGTGGGCCGCGACCATGTATCTGGTTTTGCAGGGATATGTGGTGATTCCCACCTTGGCAGAGTGTGATGTCTTTGTGTGATGTCTCAAATGGCTCAGGTCTGTACATCAGCAGCTAAGTGGTCCCTGCCGAGTGTTGTGGGTGCAGGGGCTGTGGGGTCTTCAGTGGCGCCTCCACATCCAGTGCTAGGGCCCAGGATGGGCAGTGGTGGTGGCCAGAGCTGGTGGTGTGCACATCCTCGTGGTGGTGGGCAGGGGCTGGGTGCAGACCCACACGCAGTGGTGGGGGCCAGGGCGGGCCTGGGTCAGCTGTGGGCACACTGTAGCTATGGTGGCTCTGGCTCTCAGTATGCACTTCTATGGCTTTAGGTCGCCCCACAGGCATGCGCACAGGAGTGGACGGTGGTGACAAGGGTTGGGCAGGGGTGTGACGATGCACTGCATTGGTGCAGGCTAGCAGCTGGAGGTATGGCCAAATCCAGGCCCACAAGCAGCTGTGGGACCTTGGCTGTCTGCGTGCACTTCCATGGCTTCAAGGTCTCACCACAGGCATGCACACAGTGGTAGAGACTGGTGGTGAGAGTCAGCCTGGTGGTGGGCAAGGGCAGAGCCAGAGTGCCTAGCCCTAAGTGTGCCCATAGTGCTGGGGTCGGCTGTGGGTGTCTAGGTTGGTGTTCCGCACTCATGCAGCTGCAGACGCCTGGGCGGGCTGCTGGTGTGGATTCCAGGCTCCCAAGGGGGCAGAGGAAAGGAGCCAGGAGAGACTCAGGTGGCTCGTGCCTGTGAATGCGAGTACCTGTGGGGTGAGCCCTGATGAACAGTACAGGGGCTCCACAGCTGTGCTGGCCACTGGTTTCTTCAGTGGTGAGAGCTGCTGGGGTCCTCTGCAGAGCAGGGTGCTGGGAGCCATGCATGCGGCCGCCCTGTGGCTGGTCCTGGCAGCCCCTGCCCATCTTCCTTATTCCTAGCTGTCTTGCTACATCTCAGCTTTGCCAGTCACTGGGTGGGATGACACCAACGTGGGTCCTTTGTGCAGTGCCCTGAGGGCTGGGGAAGCTGCTCATGCACCTGGCTCTCGCTGTTCCAGGAGTTTCCAGCTGGAGAGTTCCCTCTTGGCTCTGAGCAGTGCCGGCGTGGGGGATGGGATGATGCAGGCAAAAAGAGCTGTTCTTCCTTCCCTCAGTGTGCTTGGTTTCAGGTTTTTTGTTCCACTGTGTTGCTGAAGTTTCTTAAGTGGACCCCTGGTCTCCCTAAGAGCTGTTTTTGTTGGTGGATAGGCATCTAATTCTTGATCTTTGTAGGAGGACAGAGGCTGGGGCTACTTCCCCATTTTGATATTCCAGAATGATTTGTATGACCCCTTTCAGTTTATGATGGAAGAGCCATAACGAAGGTTCTGCCATTTCTTGGGAAGTTACGGTAATTACTTCCTATTACCACCTCCCCCCACCATCCATGCCTCATTCCCTCCCCAAGCTGTGCTGCTGTGTGGAATACAATTCTTGAATTATAATCAGTGTGGAGGGGAATGAGCATTCCTGGTCAGTAGTCCTGACATTCTGTTTCCCTTCTCTGCCTTGCTGTAATGCTGGACCACGGACTAGAACATCCTTCCAGGGGCTTTCCCGTACCAGTTTAGTGGCTTTTACATTTGGGTGTCCATGAGAATCATTGTGAGTAGGTAGGAATGGTGGAATCGGATCCTTGGACTGAACTCCAGCTTTTCTCAATCAGAATTTACTAGTGTGGTACCTAGAATCTGAATTTTTTTCATTCCCCTGGAAGATCCTGGTGTGTCTTTGAATTTGAGAATCATGGTAGTAGGTGTTAAAGCTCTGTGAAGGCATAGGGATTATTTTATTCCTTTCATATTCTTCAAAGCTCTGACGCCAGTCCCAGGTCCTATATTACTGCCATATATTTGAATGGAGCTGCGCAGTGGGTCTTAAATCACAATGACTGTGGGGTTTTCAGGTCTTCTCAGAGAGAAATGAAAAATGTTATTACACAGCTATAATTCATTGAATGCTTCTATGTACTAGGCATTTATTTCTAGAACTTTCAACAACCCAAGAAATTGGGAACAACCCTGGAGGTGGGAACATTCTGTGCATTACAGAAGAGGAAGAAAGCTCAGAAAATTTAAGGGACTTGCTCAAGACAAAAGAACTAGAAATTGAGGGAGTAATTCTGGCCTTCCTGAGACCAAAGTCTTTTCTCTTCCCACAAGTCAAAGAGTTACAACTATTCCAGAGGAGTGGTTTTAACCCCAACTCTTGGCATACCATTTTTTTCTTCATTAGTGAGATTAATTATAAGAGATGGGGATGGCCAGAAGGAGAGAAGGGAATTATTTAGTGAATTTTTCAGCAGCAATCAGGATGCCTGATCACTTAAGAGGTAGATTTTGGAAATGGATGTTAACAGTCACTGAATGAAAATTCCCAAAGAGCACTTTTTATTTAGGAGCCAGAGCTGTAGATGGAACTGAGTCACGTATCTAAAATCCCAGAACATATTAGTATTTTTTTTCTTCTGATGGAACACAATTTTTTTTCCCTTTTAAAAATAAACTTTATTTTGGAGTATTTTTGGATTTGCAGAAAAGCTGCAAAGATGATATGAAGAAGTCCCACATGCTTCACACCCAGCTTCCCTATTATTAACATCTTAACATTAGTATGATATGTTTGTCACAATTAATGAGCCAGTATTTAGTTGCCTTATGTCATGGGCTGTGACGACCTCTCAGATTTTCCTTGTTTTTGATGACCTTGCAGTTTTGACGCATCCTGGTCAGGTATTTTGTAGAATGTCTCCCAAAAGGGATTTGTTTGATGGTTTTCTCCTGATTAGACGGGGGCTGCAGATTTGGGGGAAGATGACCACAGAAGTAAAATGCCCTTCTCGTCACATCATATGGAGGGGACGTACTGTCAGCATGACTTACTGCTGCTGATGTGAACCTCCAGCACCTGGCCGAGGTGGCACGGGTCAGGTTCTTCATGGTATGGAACACAATTCTTGAATAGCATTTGGAGCTGAAAGAAATATCTTACTTGGTAAGGGACCATTTGATTTGCTGGACAGAGGTTTACCTTTCTTCTGGCGGCTGCTTCTCAGCCTCCCTTGCACCTCTCCTTTTCCTTCCCTCCCCAGTAATTGGAGTGCCTCCTGACCTTCTCCACGTATACTGTCTTCCATCTCCCCAGCCCACTGTGGGCTCGATGCTTCGGAATTCTAGGTTTGTGTGCCCGCCATGCACTGACACCTGCACTTGGATACCTAAAGGGAATCAATCTTAATGTGTCCGAAGGAGGCCTGTGGTTTTCTGCTCCACTCTTTGGTCTCTTCTCAGACAGATTCCTTTCCCAACTCAGTAAGGACCTTCCAACTATAAAAATTCAGTCACCTAATTGTAAAAAAAAATTCATTAATTGCAAATGACATTCGCCAGTTGTAAAAACCAAAAACCTAAATCCAAAATCTATAATATTTCCTCTGTGTGGCCCATTATATCCAACCTTCCAGCAGGGACTGTCCGTGTTCCCTCTAAAATATTTCCCCTATCCCTCTACTTCTATCTCCACTGCCATCTCCTAATCCAGTCCCCATCATCTCTGACCTAGTCTCTTGGATTCCACTTTCTTTCCTCTGTATTTTATTATCCTTAGTGATTTTATAAAAACACTTCAAAGGATTCCCTCCAAACAGAATACAATCAGAGCTCTTAACCGTGGTCTAAAGGCCTTTCCTGAGTCATTAGTTCAGATCCAATTGCTTCTTTCTCACTCTAGCTCAGAGCTCCATCTATACTGGCCTCCTTTCTGTTCCTCAAAGCTGCAGATCACTTTGCTGCCTCCAGACCTTTGCATATGGTTCTTCCTCTACCTGAAATATTCTTTCCTGAGATACTTGCATAGTAGGAGTCTTCTCACATTTTGGGTCTCAGCTCAAATATTATCTTCTCACACTGGCCTTGCCAAGCAGCTCTATTTGATGTAGTCTCCATTTTTTCATTACTTCACTGTGATTGCTCTTATATTTTAATAGGCACACAAAGTATTGTTCTAATGTGTTGAGTTGATAGACTATATGTAGCCTTTCACTAGACAATATGAAAAATATAGTAGACTTTTGTCTTCTTTCTGCCCTTCTTTATCTCCCATGTTAATTTCAACTGGAATTTTAGTTTCAGATAATTTTGAATATTCTAACAATTTTTTAGCCTGAAGAATAAATTTTTCTAATATTCCATTCAACTATATATTCCTTTGAGCTTTATTTTCTTTTCCCTGAAGTTTATTTTCTCATTTCTCATTCTTTTAGCATGCATCTGTGGGTAATAAATCGAGTTCTTAGGTGATAGTATACACATTTGCTAAAACTCATCAAACTATACTTAAAACTTGCACATTTTACTGTATTTAATGATCTCAATGGAAATACAGTATTGGAAATAATTTGATGAACCAGTGGATATCACTGAGAACTCAAGGTCTCTTTTCTCTTAGAACACAGCACAAAAAGACAAAGAAGTAAATAAAGGGAAAGTATGGATATGAAGTAAGAGAGAGAGAAATTGTAACATTTGATTAATAGGAGTTTTAAGAGAAAAGCTAATCCGTTGGAATGAGAAATGAGATAAAGTTTATAAGAGAAATAAAGGAAATTTCCTAGAACAGAAAACAGATGAAAAGGGTCAACTGAGCAATACAAATATGCAGTTTAGATCTACATTTAGACATACAGTGGTTAAAGTTAAGAACAACAAACTTAGTGTGAAAACACTTACATGTCACACGTGGTTTCACTCTCCGGGCAGGATGAGTATGGGCTGGGTGTTCATTCAGCATAAACTTTTGAGCATTTCTGTGTGCCAGGCATTGTGTCAGATGATTCAAGATTTAGAGGCACATGAGGGATGATCCTTGCCTCAAACAGACTCTTTTTTGGGAAGGAGCAATAAAGGTCAGTGAATAACTGCAAGGAAAGGCTAATCAGTGCAGCAACAGCGTATACATATGCAGATGATGCAGCACAAGGGGGGATCGGCCTGGGGAGGGGACCTCACAGTAGGCAGGTCCATCCAACGGAACGGAGAAATCCAGCAGGGAAAAATAACATGCAAAGATATTTTTTTCTTTTCAGAGTACAGCTCTTTAGTAATAAGGTGTGGGCGTGAAAGACTGGCAATGGGGAAAACCCAGGTGTGAGGTGTGTGAGCTGCCATCTAGCTACTAAGGTTAACACGTGGTCACTGGAGTGATGCACAGAAACCCAAAGGGTTTCTGGAAAGTTTTCAATCACAAGCAAGCCATGAAGGTCATCACAGACTAAGGGGAAAGATCCAAATGTCTCTGGGCTTCAGCTGCCCCTGGGAAGAATATAGGGAAGACCAAAGAAAGGATGTAGAATTTTCAGGTAAGAATGCCTTGTTCCCCATAGAGCACTTTGACTTGACCTCATGGCTTCTTTCTGCACGAGGGATGGAGGACAGAGTGGGCTGGGATGGTAATAAATGTGGCAAACCATTTTGTGGCAGGAATCTATAAATAAGATAATGTTTAGCTAAAATTTTCTTCATTATGTAGCTGTTGATTTCTCCAAGAAAGATATCACTAATACTGAAGGTAATTTCAAGTTTTATAAAATAATTTAACTGGAGACAATGTACGAAATGTCTCCTTGGGAGGTTCCCATCTTGGGATGTATACTGTTTGTTATTTCCACCTGCTCAAAGATAGGTCAGTCATATTATCTAGCTTAGAAAACAGAAAGTGGGTTATCATATGACAGTGGACAGGTAAGTCTGATCCTGGATATGGACATGAGACAGTTCTTTGGGAAATACAGTGGAGCAAAATTTTGAAATTTGCCTTTCAGTATGACCTTTTCTTTCTGAACATTCTCCTTCCCACAGTCACCATACTCTGGAATCTCATCCTGTCTAATTTATGATCAATTAACCTATAGAAATGAGTAAAAATGTGTTTTCTTGCCTAAAAGCATTTGTGCCTTAATAAAAAGCTATTTTATTTAAGTCCAGTGATACATTTCTAATAGGGACATTCAAGGCTATGAGAAACGAGTCATTCGAAGGAGACTGGGGAAGGCCAGCCATGGAAGCTTCAGCTGGAATCCCTGGGCAAGGAGAAATAAGTTCAAAGGGACAGGGAGCTGCGTGTGTTGGGAGGAGGGGTCAACAGTAGGAAGAGAAGATAAAAATGCTGGGTGTCATCAGTGGACTCCAGTGGGGAGAAGGTGATAGTGTTGGGGAAATAATTAGCTTTAGCTCCGGAGACTGTCTGGTAATTCTTATCTTCAAACCCATGAAGGGCAAGGTCATCCTTTTCCACTTTTATGATGCACAGCGCGGGTTCAAGAAAGTGCTCATTCCAGGCCTGGAGCAAATCTGCAAAGCCTTCTGAGAAGAGACCAGGCTGCCTTAGAATTTACTCTTCTTCTCAGTTGTTAGACCCAACATTTGTCAACCAACATGTGCATCCTTTGGGAATTCTAACCATGAACATTTAAAAGAACACTTTTGCTGTGGAAAATTTTAAATGTACACAAACGTGGAGATGAACCGAGCAAAGCTGGGTCCACTCACCTGATGCCCAGCAAAGCCAAACAGTGACATCAGGATGTAGTGAAAGAAAGGGAGCATTTACTGCAGGGTGCCCTGCAAAGAGAACGGGGAGCTAATGTTGAGGGCCCTGAGCTCCTCATGGGGTTGCAAGCAGGGGTTTTTAAGGACAAAACTATGGGAAAGGGTGGCAGGGTGTGAGATCAGCTTGTGCACGTTCTTCTGATTGTTCAGTGGTGACAGATTCTTTCATGAATCAGTTCTCTGGCTCCACCCAGTCTGGGGTCTAAGTGCTTGTTATCAGAGGGGGCCCATTTGGTGGGGGTCTAAATTCCTGTGAAACATCTCAAGGATCCATGTGTCAAGAGTTTATCTGTGGCCTGGAGTGGGAACTAAGAGTCCTGTGTCTGTTTAATTTGCTTTACCTTGGTTTGCAAACTCCCATTTTCTTTATCTCTAGCTATTCAGTGTAATAGCCACACTCTGGGTCATGATTAAGGGACTCAGTCTGCTCTTTGTTAATGAGAAGTCTCAGGGGCTTCATCCAAAAGGGGCTCCCTGTGTGGGCGCAGAGAGAATAGTATGACGAACCCCATGTACCCGTGTCACCTAATTTCAACAATCATTAACATTTGTTGGTCTTGTTTCCTCTATTCCCACATATTCTCTTTAGTCCCCTTTTTATTTTTATTTTTTAATTGAAGTGTAGTTGACAGACAATGTTATATTGGTTTCAGGTGTACAACATAGTGATTCAGCAGTTGTATATATTACTAAATGCTCACCATGATAAGTACAGTTACCGTCAGCATTCCAAGATATTACAATATTATTAACTGTACTCCCTATGCTGTACTTTTCATCCCCATGACTAATTATTTCTTAGTTTGTAATTTGTGCCTCTTTATGCCCTTCACCTATGTCACCCACCCCCATACCTCCCCTCTCCTACAAGAACCAACAGTTTGTTCTCTGTGTTTATGTGTCTATTTCTGTGTTTTTTTTGTTTGTTCATACGTTTTGTATTTTAGATTCCACATATAAGTGAAATCATATTGTATTTGTCTTTCTCTGTCTTGCTTTATTGAGCATAATGCCTTCTGGATGCACCCTTGTTACAAATGGCAAGATTTCATTGTTTTTTTTTTATGGTTGAGAACTATTCCATTGTATGTATGTACACATCTTCTCTGTGCATTCATTCATCAGTGAACACTTAGGTTGCTTCCATATCTTGGCTCTTGTAAATAATGCTATGGTAAACATAGATAAGTACATATATCTTTCTGAAATACTCATTCCCCTTTTTAAGTATTTTAAGTATTTTGAAGCATATCCCAGAAGCATGTCATTTTGTCATAAATACTTAGTAAAATCATGGCCTCCTTAACGTAATCGTAGATACAGGGATAAGAATAAGATAATTATAACTTACATTTATTAAGCTCACCAGTGTGCAGTCTACACAAAGAACTTTGTGTTGCATTATTCTATGTCACCCCTTTACCATCCAATCCACTATGCATAATTGTTCTTGCTCTCCTGATGTGGAAACTGACCGTCCGAGGGGTGTAGTAGACTGCCAAGGTCACACAGTGAGAAAGTGAAGAGACTGGGACTCCCATTTCCTCGGCCTCCCCTGGATCTTGCACCCTTAACCACTGTATACAAACGCCTCACCCTGCAGCGTACCCATCTTCTGAACACAGACCCTCAAGGAACACCCTTGCAAGGGTGAAAGGACTGCTTTGCATAGAGCTACTTGTTCTATTACTCAGTTCCCTTAAGGCCATGCTGACTGGGAGCGTCGGGGCGGCAGTATTGGGAGTCACGGGGCTTCTGGTCGCTCATGTCCTTCCACCGCCTCCTGGCTGTGAGGCTTTGGTTTGGCCCCTCAGGGTCTGCTTCCCAATCTCATCAGCTCCTGTGACAATCTAATGAGACATGGGAAAGTCCCAGAGCAGTTCACTCTGTAGACTGGCTGGCAGTCTGTGCTGGGTCTCCGCCTCCACCTGCCCTTGCCCGGAGTCCCGCGGCTTCTGCGGCCTCTCCTCCGGGCTCTGCAGTCAAGGCTCTGTGCAGGTCCAGGTAGCCTAGGTTTCCCATTTAGCACTTTTGTGGGGTTTAATGTCTACTCCTTTACCTCCTTCCCTATACATTCTTAAATGTCCTGGTTATTACCTTGTGTTAATTTTGTGCTTGATTCTCACTTCATTTTTAAATACAAGCTACCTAAAACACCGCCAGAGAGTCCGGAGGGTATAAATGATCTGTCTCCTTACTTCGTGTCACATCTCTGGGACATTATAAAGTAATGTGTACGGCATGAGCCGCGGCACATTTTTGTCATCCCCGTGTTGTCAATTTCAATTAAAGCTCAGAACGTCGGATGAATAGATGGGCGGCCAGGGGAGGGGAGGGTCGGAGATGCCTGTGGTCCTCTTGACAGCCTGGCCTATTCCTCGCACCCATTACGACGCTGTTTTCATTGCCTTGGCTACTCTCCCTGGGACCCTTTCCAAGCTGTTCACATTGAAAAGTCTTCTCATCAGCAACAACCAAAATTATCAATGATTAAAATGTCATAAACTTCCCAGTTCTCTGCTGGGCTCATCATATAGATGTACTCTAAAGATTTACAGTCTGAGATGTCAAGCTGATTCTCTGGTTGCCGTTGGAAACAGTTTAGATCTCTTAAAAACACTGAATAAGCTCTTCAGGCCAATGTAGCACATTCATATTGTAGATGAATCAAATTGGATTAAAGGATCTTTTACAGAGAATTAAAAGGGGCTTCTTGTCAGAAATCGGTACATTAGACTTACCTAAAGAGATGAGAGTCATATGACTCAACCATATATAGAATTAAATGTAAATTCTGACTTAGTTTAAACCAAGGGAATACAAATGAAAATAATTGCATTCACACAGATATACAAACACATATTTAGATATCCTTATGCTAAAAAAATAGCTGTATGAAAGTTGTGGTTTTAGGCTCACTGTGCGAAGATCCAAAGTGGTCGTGGTAGTGGCCTTGGAATTAGGAGGCAGAGGAGTGGCAAAATGAAGCAGAAATGGGGAACTTCCTACAATTTTTATCTGAGACAAAGCCAAGTGGAAATGGGACAAGACTGGCTTAGGAAATATTGGCAGGAAGCAAGCTTGCTGGCCCATTTTGGTTCCAGGGCAGCCTTTTCTACCTGGGTATCATTTCCTGACTTCCTAAAGAACAGTCAGGTGAGATCTGGAGTGTGGTCAAGTAACAGAGAAAAGGAGGTGGGGAAAGAGATATCTACTGCTGCATCACAAACTCTGCAAAACTGAGTGCATTAATACAATACCCATTTATTGCTTACGATTCTGTGGGTTAGGAAATCTGGACAGGACTCAGCAGAGTCCTGGCTTATCTCTGATCCACGCCTCATTGCTGAGCTCATGCGTGCAGCTGTGTGGATCTGGGGCTGGGAGGGGCTGTGCTGTCTAGGAGGCTTCCCTCCAACGTCGGGGGCTATGGTGCTGCCTCAGCGAGGTTGCTTCGGCTCTCATGCCCCTGGCCTTTCTCTTCATGCAGTCCATCTCTGACTCAGGACAGCCTGGAGTTCTTTATATGGTAACTTGGGGTAGCCAGAAAGCAAAAGGGAAGCTACCAGGTCTTAAGGCCTATGCCTGGACCTGGCACAGTGTCAGTTTTGCTGCATTCTATTGGCCAAAGCCAGTCACAGGACCAGCCCAGATCTAAGGGAGGGGCAGTAGGCTCCATTGCCAGTAGGATATGGGGGACCACAGACATTGTGTATGGTTGTCTCTGCAGATGTACTCCCACAGGTGGCCACCCAAATTTGCGTTCCAATGAACGCCTAGCTGATGCCTTTTGCCTTCCATAGGGAGCAGTGACATATTTCCCAGGTCTCACAGGGGTAGACGTTGACATTTGGATCCATTTTTTCACTCACTGGGAAGGAGGAATGAGAGGAAGAGCAGTGGTTTGACTTTGGACCTGGATTCTGATCCTTACTCAGCCATCCGTAGATGCGTGGCTTCGTGGCCGTGACAGTCTCTGTGAACAGTGTTTTCCTTTTCTCTAAGTTAGTAATAAAAATTACTTACCTGCTAGGATGTATCTGAAATAACTTACAAAGTTTCTAAACCAGGGACTAGCTTATTTAATAAAAGCAAGCACACAATGATACTAATTTTTCCTCCGCAGTTGATCTAGGAGAGGCATAACTGAGTGCTCCTAAAGAGGGTGATGGCAAAATTATTGTCTAAAGCAGGACATTTCTGAGTGTACAGGGAGGTGTTATTAATACTTATACCAGATTAAGAGCATATGCCAGGAGGATCCCAGGCAGACTGGGCCACCCTGGTCATAAGGAACTGCTGAATGGGGTCAAGGACACAGCATTAGCCAATGCCTTCAATGAGAACTTTGCAGAGTATATGTTAAATATTATTAAATATGTTCTAAATTAAAGGCACCATAAAGCAGATGAGAAAGCTCATAAGAGGAAATTAGAATTCAGAATGACTGCAGACAGTATTATCTGCCTTTCTATCACCCGGCATTTCTCTTTTGGTGATGATGTATCTTGTGGCAAATTTATCTTTTGTGTGAGAGTTAAAAACAAAAACCAAAACCCAACTTACAAGGGAATTAATCAAGTCTACTTGAAAGCACTCCCTCCCTCCATGCCTGGTTCCCCAACTGTTTCTTTCTCTAGAGACCCTTTCAATCTTAGCATTACTAAATGAACAATTCCAGGAAAGAGTAACTGACCAGGGGAATTCACGTTGTCAAAGTCTGGTACAGAGACAGTTACGTTTCTGTACATCTTGAAGGGGAATGAAGCAGCTATGCCCAAATTCCCACCGATACAGCACTGCTTAAAATATGGCTGGTAAAGAAAAAAGCCAGATCCCTTATGATAACAGAGCCGTTTTACTTTGAGAGACCCGAGGAGTGTTGGGGGTCTCATGAGTCCCTCTCAGAGATGGAAACATGGCAGAGGGACAGAGCAAGTTCATCTGAATACAGAAGACCAAGATGGCACATATCATGATTTCCTGCCCGGAAGGTTATGATGGTAAGTATTAGGTCCCTATCTCTCTTAACTATAGTGAATAGCAAGTCTTAATGTTATTTTCTACTTGTACAAAGTATGATGTGTTCAATCCTAGATATTTTCTGTAGCTCTGTTTTCCAAAAACTCAAGAAAAACAGGGAGAATTTAATTCCTTTAGTTGTAGATGCAGCAGATGTCTACCAAGGAGGTACTATGTGTTAGGCTACCTCTAGTGTGCCCTCAAACACACTAAACAATGTTATTATAACAAAGTCTCAAAATGAATCAAGTTTTTTATCCTCTTCCTTGACAAACACACGTTTTAGCAGATTCAACATCCCTCTGACACCCCTTTATTATTGTTACTGTTTTCTCCCATGTTGTTGATTTTACATGGTTTTTAAATATAAAGTTAGTTACTTATACTTCCTTTTACAGTTGATAATTGTTTGCATTTAAAAATACAGTTTACTCAAAACAGAAATAGATTGACAGAGAACTACCCGGTGGTTGCCGTAGGTTGCTGGTAAGGGATAAAATAGGTGAAGGCTATCAAGAGGTACAACCTTGCAACTGTAAAATAAATAAGTTATGGGGATGAAAGGGCAGCATAGGGGAATATAGTGAATAATACCGTAATAATTTTGTATGATGGCAGATGGTAACTACACGTATCCTGGCAAGCATTTCATAGCGAATTAAAATGTCAAATCATTATGTCGTGCATCGGAAACCAGAATAACTTTGTATGTCAACTATTCCTTATAAAATTTATATAAAAATTATGAAAAAGTATTTGAAAAGTGGCTAGTTAAAATTAAAATGTGCTGTAAGAGCAAAATGCACTGTGAATTTCAGACACTTAGAACAAAAATAGAATGTAAATAATTTTATATTAATAATTTTCACATTGACTACATGATAGAATGATGTTATTTTGGGTGTATTGAATTAAGTAACATATATCATTATAATTAGTTACAAAAGAATACAGTTTGCTGATTTCTTTACTCCTTACCTCTGGGTTAATGCTTTTCCTACCCAACTGCAGCTTTTGGTGTTTCTTTTGACATGTGTCTGTGGATAAAATTTTTTTTTAGTGTCATTTAGGTTGCAAATGCTTTTATTTTCCCCTTCTGTCTCAAATGATGGTTTGATGTGGTGTAGAAAACTGTGATCTACTTTCTATCAGCATTTTGAAGACTTTTATTATTTCTGGCATTTATTCAGTGATGTGCTTGTAAATGTTTTCTGGAGATCAGGAAAGATCCCTGATTTGTAACATTTGTCAATTTCTGTGGTATAAATATTCCCACCGTGGCTGCTTTCAACCTACTGACATTTTAATGACTGGCTTATAAGATTCCTGGAAGTTTAATAATCAGTGTCTATCGCGCATGCCACGGCATCTATTGCTGCTGATTATAATCTTTGTCGTTATGATTATCTTTCTGTTTTAAGTAATATTCTTCCTCCTTGGTAGCTTTTAAGGCTTTCTTGTGCTATTGATGTCCTGCAGTTTTAAACTAATGTTTCAGTGTGAATTTACCCTTATTTCTACTGCTTCGGGCCCAGTATACCTTTCCATCTAAGGACTCAAGCCTTTTTTCTGCTCTTCAAATATTGCCTCTTCCGTATTCTCTCTGGAATTCTGATTAGATATAATTTGGAGCATTTAAATCTAGTTTCCGTGGGTTTTGTTCATATTTTCTGTATATTATCCTGTGTTTCATTTTGAGTTTTTCTTCAGTTTATGCTTCTAATTTACTAATTCTCTTCACCTGTAATTAATTTATTATTTAGCATGTCTGCTGAAGTTTTCATTTCCATGATTATACTTCTCTTTCAAATGAAAAAAAAAGTTCACTGATTTCTTTTACAAATGTCTATATTTCCTCCATAAATTGCTGTTCTTATGTTCTGAAATACTTTGAAGCTTTTAATTATAGTAATTTTGAAGTCAGTTCAAGGCTGATTATCTCTGTTCCTCTAGTATGAATTCTTCTGTTTGTTAGGTCTGTGGATTATCTCTTGGCTATGAAATATAATAGTTAATAATTAGGGAGCGTTCATTGTAGAGTCCTGAGCACTTTATATGCATTAACTCATTCCTCCCAACAAACTGTTAGATAGATACTATCACCCCCATTCCATTAGGGGAATAGATACTGAAGGAATTTGCAAAATGTCACATAGGTAGGAGAGGCAGAGCCAGGAAGTCTAGATTGAGTACACACTCATAATCATTATTAAATGCAGACTCTTATGTGTCTTTTCCCCCAAATAATCCTTCTACTGAAGTATGAACATATATTTGTAAAAGTACAAAAATCATAATGGAATGGCTTGATGAATTTTCACAAAATGAATGCATCCATACTGAGATCAAAGAACAACACATTTTTAGCATCTTGGAATCTCCCTTTGTATAGTATTAATGTTTTCTGTATCATATGGTGTTTTCTACCTTGAATGATTAATTCTAATAATTTGTCTCTGGATTATTATTTTTTTGTGCACATGATCATTTCATCTATGAGTAATCATAGTTTTATTTTTTCCTTTCCAATTTGAATTCATTTTTCCTTGCCTTGTCTTAACGGCTAGGGAATCCTGTACATTGTTCAATAGAAATAATGCTAGCAGACAACCTTTTCTCGTTCCCAATCTAAGAGAGAAGGCTTTCAACATTTCATCATTAAGTATGTGGCTTGTTGTAAATTTTGGGTGGGTACTCTCTCTCAGGTTAAGGAACTGAATTTCTAAGCCCAGTTTTTTAAGAGTTTTACTATTAATAGGTTGTATAGATTTCTATTACTGCTGTAACAAGTTCCTTCTCACTTAGTAGCTTAAAAAAAACATAGGTTTATTATTTTATAATTCTTTAGGTTAGAAGTCTGCCAGGTTTTGTTGACCTTAAAAACTGGTTTGGAAAATGTTCTCTCTTTTTATAGGGTATAGGTGAGTTTTTGAAAAATTGTTGCTATTTCTTTCTTAAATGTTTAGAAGAATTCAACACTAGAGATGTCTGGGTATCGAGCTTTCTTTGTGGGACTATTTTAATCAATAGATTTGATTTCTTTCATTGACATAGATTACTAAGATATTCTATTTCTTCCTATGTCAATTTTGTGTTTAAAAAACTTCTGTGCTTAAAAAAATTTGATTAAATTTCAAATTTATTGGCAAAAGTTTGTTCATAACAGTCTGTGTCTTTTATTCCTGACAGTAGTAATTTGTAATTTTCCACTTTTTTCTTGATTAAACTTCCCAGAGGTTTATTAGTTTATTAATCTTTTCAAAGAACCAACATTGGGCTTAGTTTATTTTTTCTATTTTATATATGTCTCTGTACCCTTGCTTCTGTTCCTAAGTTCATCATTTCCTTTCTTCTATTCTCAGTTTGATTTTCTGCCTTCTTTTTTAACCTTCCAGAGATGGACACTCAAGTAATTGATTTTTAACTTTTCTTCCTTTTTAAGGGATGCATTTGAAATAGCAGATTTTACCCAGCACAGCATATGTTTTGATATGTCATATTTTCATTCAGATATCTTTTAGTGATTGATTTTTAGTTCAAAGTCCATTGTTGTCATACATTTTGTATAATTTCATTTGTTTCATGGCTGAGAAGGTGGTCTATTTTGGTGAATGTTCCATGTACACTTGAAAAGAAAGTGTATTCTGTTTGACTGAGTGGAGTGTTCCATAAATGTCAATTATGCCAAGTTGGTTGGTATTTTTTATTAACTTGCTAATTTTTTGACCTCTTTGTTCCATTGATTACTAAGAGAGTAAGTATTAAAACTCCAATATAATTGTGAATTTGTCTATGTCATCCTTAAGTTATATTAGTTTTGTTTTTCGTATTTTGAAACTGTTGTTAAGTGCATATACTTTCAGGATTTTTTATGTCTGCCTGGTGTATTGATTCCTTTATCGTTATATAATGCCCTTCTTCATCTTTGAGAATATTACTTGCTCTTTTCTGTATCTTTGTATTTAAAATAAGTTTCTCAGAACAACATGTAGTAAGCTTTTTGTTTTTGCCATTTGGATATTCTTTACCTTATAATTGGAGTACACGGTTTATTTTCATTTAATGTAAATACTGATATATTTGATTTTCTCTCAATATATTACAATTTATTTTTCATTTGTCACTCTTGTTTATGCACTTTTTGTTTGCCTTTGTTTTATCTAGCATTTATTTATTTATTTAAGGTATCACTGATATACATTCTTATGAATGTTTCACAAGAAAAACTGTGGTTAATACTTTCACCCTTATTATCAACTACCCCCTCATTCCCCATTGCGGTCACTGTCCATCAGTGTTGTGAAATGCCAGAGTCCCTACTTGTCTTCTCTGTGCTACACTATGTTCCCCATGAACCCCCACACACCATGTGCTGTTTATTTTTATATTTCACTTTTTTCTATTGGCTTGTTAGTTGTACCTTATTTTACTATTTCAGCAGATATCCTAGAAATTACAACATATATCCTTGATTTAATATGGCTTAGTATACATTAGTATTTTTACCATTAACTGACAATGCTAGTATGTAAAAACTCCACTTGTCTTTGTGTTATTGACTTTATTTACATATATTTTTAACTCTTATAAGCAGGGTTGTTTTGTTCATTATTGTTTCATCCAGTCAATATTCATTTATATTTACTCACATCTTTCTTTACCTTTCACTTATTCTTCCATTTTCATATTTCTGTCTTGGATCATTTTCTTTCTGTCTAAGAAACTTTTTAGTATGAATATGCTGACAACAGATTTTCTATTTTTGATGTCTAGAAATATCTTAATTTTTGAAAGATATTTCACTGGGCTTCAGATTCTTAGTAGCCAATTCTTTGCTTTCAGAATATTAAAGATTTTATGGTTATCTTCTGGCTTCCAATCTTATTTGTTCTATTGCTCCATTGAAGGTAATATTCCTCCACCCCCAAATTTTTCCTGGTTGCTTTTATCCAAAGCTTTTTTATTGTGAAAGTTTCTAACAACTACAAAATTTTACAGAACATTATGATGATCCCCATTTCTCTATCATTCAGCTTTAATAATTATTAATTTATGCCTAATCTTCCTTAATCTTTAGCTCCACCAACTCTTTCTTATTATTCTGAGGCAATTTTCTATCAACTTATAGTTTGATGCATATATATTTCAACATGTATCTCTAAAGCTAAGGACTTGTTAAAAAAAACCATAACCACAATATTATTATGCCTGAAAAATAATAATTCCTCTGTATGATCAAATATAGTCTGCTTCAAATTACTTGAAAATATGGGCAATACATACATATATACATATAGATATCGATATATGAATATCACACATGCTACATATTTAACAGTCTTAACATGCACTTAATATGTGTGAGTGTATATGTTTAACATTCTTTTGGTTAGAACGAGGAATCAGGTAAGGTCTGTTGTAGGGATAGCTTGAGATAGTTTTGAAGTCTTTTAATAGAAAGGTTTTCCTTGCTCTGTTCTCTCTCTCCCTTTATTTCCTTCTTTCTTTCTGTGAAGTTTGTTAAAGAAACTAGATTTTTGTGTGGTTTTACATAATGTGTAGTTTGCTGAATGCATCCCTGTGGTTTATTTAACAGCTCCAAAGTTCTCTTTATTTCCTGTATAGTAGCTGGATGCAGATTTGAGCTTTATGTTTTGGGCAAGAATATTCCATTGGTGGAGCTACGTTCCTTCATGAATAGTCACATAATGTCTGGTGGTCTATTTGTAATGTAGCAACCACTGACGCTCAATGCATAGAGGGCATATTATAAGTTAGAGGTTGTCCAAATGTAATATTCTGTCATTTTCATTTTTTATTTGGAATTCTATCTACCATATGGTAATCCAGTGCTACAGTTTGTACATGAAAGGCAGATAAATGCTTGATTCTTCCCCTTACTTACCAGTTTCAAAATAACTCAGCGCTTTACTCATTTCTTTCAATGGTGGTCACTTTTATTTTGGTATAATTCCACATAAATGTAGTTATAATTTGTGAGAACTTGTTCCATAAGTTATAAATTGTTCCATATTTCCATGTGGCAGCTTTTTACCGTTACCTCTTAAGCCATTTTAATACAGCCCTGTTTCATTACTGTGTAAAATAATTATGTGGCTCTAAAACCAAAGCTACAAAATAAGTAATATTTGATAAAATCTAGCTTATATACCTCTCCCCTCCACCCATTTCCTTTCTTCCCCTGTAGATGATCATTTATATTTTATGTCTTTCTTTCCACTTAAAAACTTAGTTAAAAAATATATATTCTTCACATCCCTCATTTCTCAGATAATCAGTAACACATTTTACAAACTCTTCTTTTTCTACTTCAATATCCTGGTGATTGCTCCATGAGGGCTATTCCTCATTCATTTTTATGGCTCCAGAGCACTCCATTGTAAGGATATACCACAGTTAATTCAACCACTCCATTATTGACGGACACTTGGTTTGCATCTAGTTTTTTGCTGCTTCAAATATTTCTGCAGTGAATAGTGTAGGGTATATGTCTTTTTGCATTTTGTCCATCGTAACTTTGGGCTTACTTCTAGGAGTATCTTTGGGTTAGATTCCTAGATATTGTCAGATTCCCCTCCATTGGGGTGGTACCGTTTTGATTTCTAACTAGCAGTGTGGGAGAGCAGTTGTTTTCCTAAAGCCTCATCAACAGAATATGTTGTAGGCATTTGGATGTTTGTCTGGCTTAGTATTTTTCTTTATTTCTGGTTTTCAGCAGTTTTACTGTGATGGACGCTGTAGTCATGTTCTTACTTTTCTCCCTCTTTGGGACTTGAGTGACATATAAATTAGATCTCTTACTGTCACACATATATCTTACACTCAGTTCTCTATTTCTATCCTTTTATCTTCTGTGCTTTATCTAGACCCATCTTACAGTTCACAAGCTATTGCTTCTGCTTTTAAATACAGATGCTGAGTTACTAATTTGAATTGCTGCATTTTCAGTTCTAAAAGTTCCATTTAGTTATTTTTCATGGATTCTAGTTCTTTAATGGCTCTCCCTTTTGTCATCTATTTTCTTAAACATACTAGTCACATTTAGTTTAAACTCTGTGTTAGATAATTCCAATTTCTGGGTCCTCTGTGGGTCTATTTTTATATCTAGGCATTCCTGGTCATTTTTGATTTAATGATGACTATTCTATGTGAAGAAATACAGAGGCTCATCATGATACTATATTTCTGTAATGAGGTTTCACACCATTGTCTGGTAGGCAGATAGAATGGGTCCATAGTTCATGAATTCCCTTGGGAATTGAGCTCACAATCTGGTTGCGCTCCTTATAAGGCTGTGTATTATTGATATGCCTGTCCCTGAGGTACAGCCATATCAAGACCCAGCTGAGTCCAGAGGAGGTGTTCACGTGGGCCTTTACAATTTTAGGTCTTGAATTCTTAGTTTTGCCTCCTTAGTGCTCAAGACAGCCCCAAATTCTTTCTTTTTAGCATCTTTATGTTTCACTTAGATTTTTGCCCTGTGCAGTATAAACTCCCAACAAATGCCTTGAGGGGAACACCACCACATGGAGGACTTCCCTCTGCTTCCTCTCTCTTCAGGAACTTGGGTGCGTCACTATCAGGTGCCTTAGGAACCTCACATTCTAATTTTTGTCTTTTGATACTCACGACTTTGCCAGAAGCTGTACTCTTGTAGTTCTTGTTCCAGATTCTGACACCACGCAAAACATGTGCAAATTCTTCCAAGGTGAAAGAGGCTTACTGTGCTTCCCTTTCTGAGACGTCGGTTTCTCAAGTCCTAATTGCCTTGGTGGTTCTCTGAGCCTTCAAATAGGTGTTTATTTTGGGATCATCTTCAACCTTCCTAGTTGTTTTTGGAGGAGGTGTTTTTCTTCCACAATATTCCATATCATATTAAGGAGGTGAAATCTTAGGGTTTTTTTTTGGCACCTGAATTTTATGACAACGTGAATATCTTCTGTGTTTTATAATTTCTGTGAGTTTTTCTTTAAAGGAAGCTATCTTCTATGTATGTATATATGTGTTTGTGCATCCTGCATATGTTTTCAGTAGCAGAGGTCTCTCTCTGGGGAAGTTTTGTTTTTACTCTTGCTCAGATTTCATTTTTGTATCAGTTTTCATTTTGCTTTCTGTGATTGGAGTTTCTGCACATGTAGGTGGTCCGTATTTGATCCTCATCCATGCATCGGACAATCTAGTTTCCCTCAGCTTATTCTGTCTCCACTCATGGCTTGAGGTGGCTGACTGATGTGTGCTGCAGTTTTGGACTGGTGGGTTGAGATTTTCTGATCATTGTTCACTGAAGACGGACTGTTTTCCTTGCATGTGGGAGTTGATGAAATTATTGTCTGGATCATGTGAACAAAATTATGCAATAAATCACCATGCATTAAAAAAATAGAGTGATCCCACTGACACTTGATGAAGCAAATTTAGAGCCATTATATGGCAATATATTACTGATAGGAGGTAATAAACTATCAGAACCTATTATCCAGAAGAGATTTACAGGCTGAAAATAGAAATGCATGGAAGAATATTTATAGAAATTAGTGAAAGCGAGAAAATTGATAATAAATCTAATATACATTAAGATTCTAGCTTCAAGGCTAAAACATAGGAGTGGTGTCCTTATTGGAAGGGGAAGAGGAGGAAAAGGAACTTTAATATATTAAATTCTTACTATGTGCAGGGATTTTATACATTTTATTTCATTTACTTCTCAAAATAATCTTATGAGGTAAATATTAGTTTCCCCTGACTTGAAGCAACCCTGTTAGGCGTACAGAATTCCTGTAGGTGAAGCTTAAATCTTATTTAAATTCATTTTGGTTTGGTCAGTATATATTGAGTCAAAATTGGGGTACAAGGGTGGGAAAAGACAGACTATATCCCTAACCTTCTGTGAGTAAAATTGCAATTTTTCTAGAATCTCTCACCTGAACTCAGTCCATCTCCATTTCAATAGGTGTTTCCAAGGGGTGGGGAGAAGCTGCTCTCCTCTTAGTCCAGCCAGGACGGGGAGATACAAGGTGAACAGGAGCAGATGAATGGAGCCAGGATTCTCATCATCAATAAACAGGTTTCTCCCACTTTATTTTTCCCTTTGACTGATTTTGGCTTCACAGGTTTCCCTGGTTTATTTGCCCCAGGCTGGGAACACCATTTTCCCCCCAGAGTTATACCTGGCTGTAGTTGGCAGGACCTCTGAACCTGAAATATGTCTTCATGGGTGCAATGCTTATGCAGGCTGCCCCTAGAGATGGTGGGGAGATACCTGGAAACCCCCTTGTGGATGGTGGGAACCCAACAGCAGCTGATGTTGGTGGGAGGCCCCATGTGGATGGTGTGGCTTCACCCGGGAGCCCCCCATCTGTGGGGCTTCCACTCAGGGAGCCTCTAGTGGGGAATTGGTCTATGGTAAAGGATCTCCTAGATGAGTGGGTCACTCATCAGAAATGGGAAGGGTGTAGACACTGGAAGCTTTGGAATTAACCCTCTGTGAGATAGGAGACTGCTTAGGGGCTCTGAGTGGCTCGGGACTGCGGGGTTGTTTCTTGAGGTAGTAGAAAGTGTTACCAAGGAGAGAGACGGAATTCAGCATTGCTTGGAGGAGCTGGGCGATGAGCTATGGGATGTTCTCAAGAAAGAAAGACAGTTATTGAAAACAGGTTGCACTGCTGAAAGATGCACTAGTGTTGAGGGAGGAGGCAGCAGGAGAAGCTGCGTTGCAGAAGGTCAGGGGGGAGAGAGAGGCAAGAGCAGCGCCTTCAGCCCCAGAGATGGGAGAGGAGATGTCAGGAGAGGATGAAGGGGGTGGGGCCGAGGGCTGATCTGTTGCTGACGCCACCGCCCAAGGCACCAGCCCCTCCTGTATTAAAGGCCTGTCCAGTTGTAAGTAAGAAAATAAAAATGCAACAACTGTGGGCTCCTCAGGGGGAGGAGCAGCCCCTTCCCAGGTTGTGGAGCACTTCATGCTCCGCCCCTATTCCCAGGATGAGCTGGTGGACATGAGCATCTGGTTTTGGCAGAAGCCATCACAACCTGTGCCTTCATGGCTTTTTCTTCACTGGGATGTGGGG
Organism: Smutsia gigantea; assembly: GCA_032199065.1. Classification (NCBI taxonomy): domain Eukaryota; kingdom Metazoa; phylum Chordata; class Mammalia; order Pholidota; family Manidae; genus Smutsia; species Smutsia gigantea. Next base: position 226,607 of record JAVSCE010008650.1, read on the forward strand.
GTAGAAAGCATTGTTCTGAAATGGGTAGACTGGCTTCCCTGACGACTCACCCTTCCCTCGGACAGAGGCTGCAAAGTGCCAGTCACACCTCAAGGGATCAGGCGCTTCTGGATTGGCTGACAGCTACCATCAGGGCAGTTTGGCCTAACCAGGATGATTGACCATACTTACCCAGTGGCTGGAAAACATATGCAGAGCTCCAGCAGGTGTTACAGGAGCTAGACGAGAAAAGTATCAGCTCTGAAGAGTTGTTCACCATGGGAATGAGAAGTCTGGTGCTCCATACAGCTCCTTGATCCCTCCTTGGGTCCCTAGGGAGTATTATTGCCCCCCACACATAGGGCAACCCGTAAGTGAGACCACTCATACTTTAGCAGATCTGGGGGAGGTTGAAGCAACAAGAGCATGGAAGGAAGTACAGGTTACAACTGAAAGGAGAGGTGCAAAGGGCCACGTGAAAGTCTCGAGTCTCTAGATATGGGTTGATTTGATAAAGGCCAGGGTAGTGAAAGAAAAACTTGATGGGCAGCCCAATAGGATCTTGTTAGGACTGTGGCACCAATTAAAGCCAGAGTTCCAGCCACTGAGGTCCATGACACTGAGTCTGAGGCAAAGCCCCATGTCTGGCCTGTGTCCCTGCAAGACTTCCTGGGAGACAGTACTCAGGCTCTGCCTGGGCCCTGACCCCCACAGGAGGATGATTGGGCATCATAGTTTGATGGGTGTGTGTGTGTCAAGGCCCCCACCTTGGGGGATGTGGTGGGGACTGGAGGTCACATGTAGAATTAGCAATTCATTGGTCCCCTGTGAATGTACATGTCCTGGTGCTGGTGGGCACAGGAGCTGAATGTTTTCTAATTTATGGCAACCCTGAGTGTTTTCCTGGGACCCCTGCTGTGATAGATGGCTCTGGGGGGAAGAAAGCCCAAATCCATTGGGGTTAGGGCATTTACCCCCAAAGGAGTATAGTGTTTACATTTCTCCCATCCCTGAATATGTTTTGGGGGTCGATATCCTGCAAGGCCTGTGGTTACCACTGTAGGTGAGTTAGACTGAGTGTATGTGTGGTAAAGGGAGTTCTGAGGGGACATGCTAAGCACCTGCCTGTAGTTCTGCCTGTTCCACGGTGGGTGACAAATACTAAACAATATAAATTGCCTGGGGTGTGGGCACAAGGAAATTGGGGAAACTCTATGGGAGCTGGAGAAGGTGGGCCTCATAAAGCCCACTCATAGTACTTTAATTCCCCAGTGTGGCGAGTGAAAAAGCCGATGGCTCCTGGCGTATGACCGTGGACTACAGGGAATTGAATTAAGTCACACCCCCTTTGCATGCTGCTGTCCCTTCAAGAGCAGTCCTTATGGACATCCTCAGTCCTGAACTGGGGGTGTATCATTATGTTCTGGACCTTGCTAGTGCTTTCTTCCCTACTGACAAAGCACAGGAAAGCCAGGAACAGTTTGCCTTCACATGGGAAGCCCAGCAGTGGACATTCACTGTCCTTCCACAGGGATACCTCCACAGTCCCACCATCTGTCATGGACTTGTAGCCCAGGACTTGGCCACATGGAAGAAACTGCAAACGGTGTGGCTGTATCACTACATTGATGATATCATGTTCACGTCTGATTCTTCTCCAGATTTAGAAGGTATGGTTCCTAGACTGCGGCAACATCTACAGAAGAAAGGATGGGTTGTGAACAGCACTAAGGTTCAGAGACCTGGTTTGTCTGTAAAGTTCTTGGGGGTCGTCTGGTCAGGTAAAACTAAAGTATTCCTGAAGCAGTCATAGACAAGGTCCAGGCTTTTCCCACCCCTACCAATTGTGGCAGTATTACTAGAATTTTGGGTATTTTGGGCTGCTGGAGAGTGTTTATCCCACATTTGGCACAAATTCTGAAGCCCTTATATGAGTTGGTATGAAAGGGCATCAGGTGGGACTGGGATGAAACATGTGCAGCTGCTTTTACTGCTGCTAACCAACCAGTCAAGGTTGTACAGGCCTTGAGTGTAATGGACTCATTAAAGCCCTGGAAGCTAGATGTTCATGTAATTGAAGATGGCTATGGATGCCACCTCTGGCAACAGCTTCAATGGACGTGCCAACCTATTGGATTCTGGTGCAACTGTGGAAAGGAGCAGAGGTCCAGTGCACCTTGACAGAGAAGCAACTGGATGCTGTGTACCATACCTTGCTGGCTACAGAGCCCATCACCGGAACAGCTCTGACTAAGGTAATAACCACCTATCCCATTGTGGGGTGTGTATGAGATGGACCCAAAGACCATGAAGTGGTGTGGCACAGACGCCTACACTGGCCAGGTGGATTGCATAACTACAGCAGCGCAGTGCCTGCTCTATTAGCCTCCTGAGTGAAGAACTCCAATGGTTATTGGGGTCAGTGACATATACCAGTGAAAGGCAAGAAGAATTTGCTTTAGAGCAATTAGTAACAGAGAGCCTTTGTTGGGAGGGAAGAGCCCCTAACCCAAAGATACATGGTACACAGACGGCTCCAGCCATGGGCAGTCCTCGAAATGGATGGCCGTAGCTTTCCATTCTAAGACTGAGACAATATGGATGGAGGACGGAGAGGGGAAGAGCAGCCAATGGGCTGAGTTTGGGTAGTATGGCTTGTGATCACCCAGGAGCCTTCCCCAATAGTTGTCTACACTGAGAGCTGGACTATCTATCAGGGCTTGACCTGTGGCTACCAAAATGGTACCATGCCAACTGGATGATTGGTCACTGGCCCCTTTGGGGGCAAGTGTTCTGGCAAGACCTATGGGCCTCTGGTCAGACTAAGACATTTACTGTATATCATGTGACTGGACATTTGCCTTTGGCTTCCCCAGGGAATGATGCAGACAAATTGGCCCAGGTGCACTGGTTAGAAGGAAAGCCTGCCTCTGATGTGGCCCAATGGTTACACCAGCATTTATTGCACACAGGGCAAAAGACAATGTGGATTGTAGCCCATTGGTGGGGCTTGCCATTGACCTTTGAAGAAGTCAGCAGAGCCCGGAAGGGGTGCCTTGTGTGCTCTAAGGGGGACTCACACGAAGTCCTGCAGCAACACGGGGCAATAGTAAAGAGGGCCAATACCTCTTGTCAGGTGGCAGATAGACTATATTGGGCCTCTGCCCAAATCAGGAGGATATTGGTATGCCATGACTGTGTGGACACAGCTACTTGCCTGTTGGTTGCTTTTCCTGCATATTGTACAGATCAGCAAAGCACCAAGAGGGGCCTAGAGCATCTCTTTGCAGCCTACGGTCAGCCACAGGTGATTGAGAGTGATCAAGGCACCCACTTTACTAGACATGCATTACAAGGATGGGTGCAGCAATTAGGAATAAAGTGGAAGTTTCATGTACCATATAACCATACCAGGGCAGGCATGATAGAGAGATACAATGGTTTTTTGAAGTCTGGCCTGAAGTTGGACACCAATAGTCTATGGGGCTGGTCAGTTTGCTTAAGGACAGTGCTATGGCATTTGAATGAGAAGCCCAAGAAGGAGCCTTGAGCCCTGTGGGCATGCTAACACATTGCTGCCTCTCCAATACAACCATATGTGCAAACCAAAGAGGAGTTATTGAAGCCAGGATATGGCCAGCAGAGCAACATCGTGCTGCCAGCCCCAACTGCGTTAAACCCTGGAGACTCTGTTGAGTGGATGTAGCCCTGGACATTTCAACACATGGACCAGCAATGGCTGGCCCTTCTGGCACCTTGGGGAAAAGGCCTGCAAGCCAGCCTCCTGTGTTTCCTGGAGTAACAGCAGAGTGACCCCCAAAGATCATGGTAGTGTACCCAAAATGGTCAAGAGGTAAGAGCATCTTACAGGGAATTTTTGTTCTATCTTTATGGCCAGTGCATGCACCTCCCATAGCCCTATATATTGACTGATCTGTAACTCCCACAGGGAGAGGGATGAGAGTCTAGTAAACTAGACCAGGATGAAATCCCATTCCTGCCAGTGTCTTATCACAGGACCACTCTCTTGCATGCATCACACCTGATGAACAAGAGTTGCCTATAGTGATGATGTTAAAACATATATCTTATTGCTCTTAAGATTATTTTCTTCTACAGTCCTTGAAGCTTGTACCTGGCCCCCTGGCTGCAGCTGCTGCTTGCTGAGCAGGCACAGAGCTCCCTACCAGTTCAGCTGCTGGCCTCCTGTGGAATGGGCGAGCTATGGACTTAATCTGAGTAGGACTTTGAACCTGGCTGGATCCTCTGGCTTGAGGATTGCTGTTGTTATTGTATGTTATTGGTCTGGTTATAGTGTTACATTTTTCCTACACAGGGGCCATTGAAGAAGATGGGGAGTGAGTAGATTGTGAAGCGAGATTTCTGGAGGGGTGGGCTGTGGACAAAATTGCAATATTTCCGCAATCTCTCACCTGGCCTTAGTCCATTTCCATTTCAATAGTTGTTTCTAAGGGGTGGGGAGAAGCTGTTCTCTTAGTCCAGCTAGGATGGGGAGAGACACCAGTGAAAGAGAGTAGATGAATAGAGCCAGTTTTCTTATAAGCAATAAACAGGTTTCTCCCACTTTATTTTTCCCTTTGACTGATTTTGGCTTCATAGATTTTCCTGGTTTATTTGCCCCAGGCTGGGAATACATTTCCCCCCCAGAGTTATACCTTCATAAATGGATGAGATACTTTTTGGCCTCTTTGAAGCACATTCTTTCCTCTGCCACTGCATGTCTCATTCTGTATGTAAAAATCTTTTTAATGTCTGTCTACCACTGCGGGCTGTGAGTTCCTTGAGGACAGTGACAGAATCATATTCATCTTTATACACCTAGTGCTAAAGGAATGAACAGATAGTAACTGCTAAATCCAGTGTTCAAATGGAGGTAATAGTAAAAGCTGTGCTGGCCCCGTGGAGTCATGGAAGGAGAGGAGAACCTGCCTAATGCAGTATGTTTATGTTCTTGAGCTGTGTGTCAACAGTGATGGGATGAATCAGTTTTCACTGACTTTGGGAAGAGGGTTGGATTTGATAATTTATACAAATGATTTTCCCCTTCCCATTACCTATCATCTTTTACTGAATAACGGGAAATAAAAGTGACTGATAGTTATATAAATGGCTATATTCTCCAATTAAAAAATTGTTTTGCCTTTAAATATATTTACCTTCTTATTTAAAACACAATGATTTAACAGTGATATAAATGGCTAACTTCTCCAATCTCCTTTAAATGGTTTTGTCCATAAATACATCTCTTTTATTATTGAAAACACAATCAGTTTTAGTGGATAGCTTGGTATAGTTTCCCAGGAAGGTTTGCAATTGCTTTATCAGATTAATTTAGTAAGACTCAGGGACAGCTTGATCTTCAGAAGGCTACGGCAGCAGAGAACATGCAGGAGGTAACAGGCAGAGCTGGTATAACATTCAAGGTGAGCAGTCCAGAGGAGCAGTTACTCAAGGACATAAGCTTCTTTCTTCTTGTGGATTCACCACATCCTCAGACTTTGTCTTCAATTGCACAGTCAAGCTGAATCTCAGGTATACCATAAGGGGAAAGAGTGGATGTCCAGGGCAAGTAATCTTTTCTCCCAAGAAAGTGAAGTGTAAGACAGCCAGTTTACTTCTGCTAATATTAAAATGGTGAAACAGTTGCACGAGTACCCTTAGCTTCAAGCATGGTCAGGCAATATAGTGTTCATCAGGCAACTATTGCTTAAGCTCTATTACTGGAGAAGAACAGGAAAAAGGATTTTGTGAGGCCATTAGCAGTCTCCACTGCTAATGGTAATACTGGAATTGACAGGACAGAAACAGAGTTTTTGGGTGGAAAAATATTTGATATTTGTTGTTCATAAATGACTTAATGTGGCTAAGGGGCTTTTATGTATTTTAATCCTGAGAATTTTGCTTGCTTAGTCCTGAAAATCTCTATTCCATTTTGGGGTAGCTGACCCAATGTACTTCCATCTCTTTGTTTACAGATCAGTCAGAGGTACCTTACTTGTCTGGTGCCCATGTGTTAGGCAGCTGATTGTGGATTCCAGTGAAGAGACACAAATTTTGCTTTGCTAAACGTTAAAATGATGGCAGACAGGAATGATTTTTTGAGCCATTCAGAATGGTTGTGAGTTTAATTAATAGGAATTTATGAGGGCTGCTCATTGAAGATTGATCTTTTGACACTGGCTGCTATCAAACATTCTTACCTGGTCATTTTATGTGCAAGTGTCGTGTTTTAAATCTTCCTAAATGTAAGTTGATGGAATAGAGCCCTTTTGGGCCCCTGGCACATCTAAAGTGGTACTTATATTATGTCCTAAGTTGGTTAGAATATCATTATTGAAAATATGGAAAGATATGAAAAACTCACTATTTAGCTAACCTGGCAATTCAATCTCAGTAGAACATTTTATTCCTTGGCCCCTCCCTCCTCATTCCCTTCCTCTCCTTCCACACCAACTTCAGAGGCAACTTTGCTTTCTAATCAGTCCCATGCTGTAGCAAGGTGTAGGTTGGGTGTTTGGAATGCATGCTGATGATGGTATTGATGCGATAGACTCAACAATTTTATGGTTGGTCATGGAACATTTTGGTAAAAATAGGGGAATGAATGCATGCATGTTTATTAATTTTTTTACTATTATTTTTTATTTCGGTATCAACAATCTACAACTGCATGTGCAACATTATGGTTATTAAACTCCCCACTTGATCAGGTCCCCCCCACCAACCCCATTACAGTCACTGTCCATCAGCATAGTGAGATGCTGTAGAGTCACTACTTGTCTTCTCTGAGTTGTACAGCCCTCCCCGTGCCCCCCCAACATTGTGTCTGCTAATCGTAATGCCCCCTTTTCCCCCTTGTCCCTCCCTTCCCACCCACCCTCCCCGGTCCCTTTCCCTTTGGCAACTGTTAGTCCATTCTTGGGTTCTGTGAGTCTGCTGCTGTTTTGTTCTTTCAGTTTTTTTTCTTTGCTCTTATGCTCCACATATGAGTGAAATCATTTGATACTTGTCTTTCTCCACTTGGCTTATTTCACTGAGCATAATACCCTCTAGCTCCATCTATGTTGCTGCAAATGGTAGGATTTATTTTCTTTTTATGGCTGAATAATATTCCATTGTGTATATCTACCACATCTGCTTTATCCATTCATCTACTGATGGACACTTACAGGTTGCTTTCATTTCTTGGCTATAACATAGCGGTGCATCTGTCTTTTTGAAACTGGGCTGCTGCATTCTTAGGGTAAATTCCTAGGAGTGGGATTCCTGGGTCAAATGGTATTTCTATTTTGAGTGTTTTGAGGGACCTCCATACTGCTTTCCACAATGGTTGAACTAATTTGCATTCCCACCAGCAGTGTAGAAGGGTTCCCTTTTCTCCACATCCTCGCCAACATTTGTTGTTGTTTGTGTTTTGGATGTTGGCCATCCTTACTCGTGTGAGGTGATATCTCGTTGTGGTTTTAATTTGCATTTCTCTGATTAGCAATGTGGAACATCTTTTCATGTGCCTGTTGGCCATCTGAATTTCTTCTTTGGAGAAGTGTCTGTTCAGATTGTCTGCCCATTTTAATTGGATTATTTGCTTTTTGTTTGTTGAGGTGCATGAGCTCTTTATATATTTTGGATGTCAACCCGTTATCTGACATGTCATTTATGAATATATTCTCCCATACCGTAGGATGTCTTTTTGTTCTATTGATGGTGTCCTTTGCTGTGCAGAAGCTTTTCAGCTTGATATAGTCCCACTTGTTCATTTTTGCTTTTGTTTCCCTTGCCCGGGGAGATATGTTCATGAAGAAGTCGCTCATGTTTATGTCCAAGAGATTTTTGCCAATTTTTTTTCTAAGAGTTTTATTTTTTCATGATTTACATTCAGGTCTTTGATCCATTTTGAGTTTACCTTTGTGTATGGGGCTAGACAGTAGTCCAGTTTCATTCTCTTGCATGTAGCCATCCAGTTTTTCCAACACCAGCTGCTGAAGAGGCTGACATCTCCCCATGGTATATCCAAGGCTCATTTATCATATATTAATTGATTGTATATGTTTGGGTTAATGTCTGGATTTTCTATTGCATGTTTATTTTTGTTTTTGAAATTGTTCTGGTTCTACTAGACTCTTGTTATTTAACATGCAGCCTCTGGAGCAGCAGCATTGGCCTTGTTTGGGAGCTCATTAGAAATGTAGAAGATGAAATTCTGCTTCAGAACTCCTGAAATAGAACCTGTATGCTAACCACATCTTCAAATGATTCTACATATATGTGAACTTGTGAAGTTCTATCCTAGAAAATCATACATCTGATGAAGCCTAGTCATCTAGCTCTGTACAATATTTTAATAAGAGTATCTCAGATTTACTGCTTTGTAGATAGAATATCTCAGTTGACTTTAGGCTCCTTGAGACTTTTAAACATGGAACTCTATGGGCTGTCAGATAATTGCAGTAGCTTCTTTTAGTTTAACTTCATCTAACAGTCTAAGCTGACCAAAAATGGAGGTGCAAACCACAGGCAGGGAGAAAATATTAACAGTACAGAGAGTTCACAGAGGACTTCTACCAGAATATATAATGAGTTCTACAGACTGGTAATAAGACACTAAGTAACCCAATAAAAATGGGTAAAGTATTTGTACAGACACCTTACAAAGAAAATATCTGAATGCCAATAAGCATGTGAAAGATGCTAATCATCAACACAAAAAAATACAAATTAAAGTCACTATAAGATTTGACTTGCATGCCTACTTGAATGGATAAAAGTAAAAAGGCTCTCAATACTAAGTACTGGAGAGGATGCAGAGCACCCACACTGTTGGGAGAAGAAAATGGTACAACCTTTGGAAAACAGTTTGGTAGTTTTTTACAATGTTAAACATATGACACAGCAAATCCACTTCTACACATTTAGTGAAAAGAAAATATATGTCTACATAGAGGCTGTACACAAAGGTTCATAGTGGTTTTATATATATTAGCCCCAAATGGGAGAAAACCCAAATGTTCATCAACATGTGAATGCATAAAGAAACTGTGGTATATCCATATATGGAATACTATTCTGTTATAAAAAGGAATGAACTACTGATACTTGCAACAACATGGATGAGTTGCAAAACATTATAAGGAAAGAAGTTTTATTCATAACAATCACGTACTGTATTATTCCATTTACATGAAATTCTAAAAAAAGAAGCTCTCATTTACAGTGACAGAAAACAGGGAAATGATGATCTTGGTCTGGGAGTTCAGAGGCTTGACTGCAAATGGACACAAGGAAAGTTTTGGGGTAATGGAAATATTCTATGCTGTGATCATTGTAGTTACAAGCATGTATACGTGTACACTTTGTCATAACTCATTGAACCGTACACTTAAAATGGATATGTTTTATTCTATGTAAATTATTAATCAATAAAACTGATTAATAACAACAAACTTAAGTTTGTATATAGTTTCATTAAGGATATTAATCATATTAATAGTTTATTTAGATACCTGTTTCCCTCATTACACGATGAACATCTGGAGAGTAGGAAATGCGTTCTATTTATCTTTTTTTTAAATAATTTATTTTGGTATCATTAATCTACAATTACATGTGCAATATAATGGTTATTAAACTACCCCTTCATCAGGTGCCCCCCACCAACCCCATTACAGTCACTGTCCATCAGCATAGTGAGATGCTATAGAATCACTACTTGTCTTCTCTAACTTGTACAGCCATCCCCGTGCCCCCCCAACATTACGTCTGTTAATCGTAATGCCCCCTTTTCCCTCTTATCCCTCCCTTCCAACCCATTTTCCCCAGTCCCTTTCCCTTTGGTAACTATTAGACCATTCTTGGGTTCTGTGAGTCTGCTGCTGTTTTGTTCCCTCAGTTTTTTTCTTTGTTCTTATACTCCACATATGAGTGAAATCATTTGATACTTGTCTATTTCGGCTTGGCTTATTTCACTGAGCATAATACCCTCTAGCTCCATCCATGTTGTTGCAAATGGTAGGATTTGTTTTCTTCTTATGGCTGAATAATATTCCATTGTGTATATGTAGCACATCTTCTTTATCCATTCATCTACTGATGGACACTTAGGTTGCTTCCATTTCTTGGCTATTGTAAATAGTGCTGCAATAAACATAGGGGTGCATAGTCTTTTTCAAACTGGGCTGCTGCATTCTTAGGGTAAATTCCTAGGAGTGGAATTCCTGGGTCAAATAATATTTCTATTTTGAGTGTTTTGAGGGACCTCCATACTGCTTTCCACAATGGTTGAACTAATTTGCAGTCCCACCAGCAGTGTAGGAGGGTTCCCTTTTCTCCACGTCCTTGCCAACATTTGTTGTTGTTTGTGTTTTGGATGTTGGCCATCCTCACTGGTGTGAGGTGATATCTCATTGTGGTTTTAATCTGCATTTCTCTGATGATTAGCGATGTGGAGCATCTTTTCATGTGCCTGTTGGCCATCTGAATTTCTTCTTTGGAGAAGTGTCTATTCATGTCCTCTGCCCATTTCCTAATTGGATTATTTGCTTTTTGTTTGTTAAGGTGTATGAGTTCTTTATATATTTTGGATGTCAACCCCTTTTCTGATACGTCATTTATGAATATATTCTCCCATACTGTAGGATATCTTTTTGTTCTACTGATGGTGTCCTTTGCTGTACAGAAGCTTTTCAGCTTGATATAGTCCCACTTGTTCATTTTTGCTTTTGTTTCCCTTGCCCGGGGAGATATGTTCATGAAGAAGTTGCTCATGTTTATGTCCAAGAGATTTTTGCCTATGTTTTTTTCTAAGAGTTTTATGGTTTCATGACTTATCAGGTCTTTGATCCACCTTGAGTTTACCTTTGTGTATCGGGCTAGACAGTAGTCCAGTTTCATTCTCTTACATGTAGCTGTCCAGTTTTTCCAACACCAGCTGCTGAAGAGGCTGTCATCTCCCCATTGTATATCCAAGGCTCCTTTATCAAATATTAATTGAATTTATATGTTTGGGTTAATGTCTGGATTTTCTATTCTGTTCCACTGGTCTGTGGGTCTGTTTTTGTGCCAATACCAAATTGTCCTGATTAGTGGGCTTTGTAGTAGATCTTGAAGTCAGGGAGCGTAATTCCCTCTGTTTTATTCCTCCTTCTCAGGATTGCTTTGGCTATTCAGGGTCTTTTGTGGTTCCATATGAATTTTAGAATTATTTGTTCGAGTTCATTGAAGAAAGGTGTTGGTAGTTTGATAGGGATTGTGTTGAATCTGTAGATTGCTTTAGGTAGTATAGCCATTTTGACAATATTGATTCTTCCTAGCCAGGAGCATGGGATGCATTTCCATTTGTTAGGGTCCTCTTTAATTTCTCATAGGAGTGTCTTGTAGTTTTCAGAGTACAGGTCTTTCACTTCCTTCGTTAGGGTTATTCCTAGGCATTTTATTCTTTTTAATGCAATTGTGAATGGAATTGTTTTTCTGATTTCTCTTTCTGTTAGTTCATCATTAGTGTGTAGGAAAGCAACAGATTTCTGTGTGTTAATTTTGTATCCTGCAACTTTGCTGAATTCAGATATTAGTTCTAGTAGTTTTGGAATGGAGTCTTTAGGGTTTTTTATGTACAGTATCATGTCATCTGCAAATAGTGACAATTTGACTTCTTCTTTACCAATCTGGATGCCTTGTATGTTTTTGTTTTGTCTGATTGCCGTGGCTAAGACCTCCAGTACTATGTTGAATAACAGTGGGGAGAGTGGGCATCCCTCTCTTGTTCCCAATCTTAGATGAAAAGCTTTCAGCATCTCGCCGTTAAGTATGATGTTAGCTGTGGGTTTGTCATATATGGCCTTTATGATGTTGAGGTACTTGCCGTCTATAACCATTTTGTTGAGAGTTTTAATCATGAATGGATGCTGAATTTTGTCAAATGCTTTTTCAGCATCTACGGAGATGATCATGTGGTTTTTGTTCTTCTTTTTGTTGATGTGGTGGATGATGTTGATGGATTTTCAAATGTTGTACCATCCTTGAATCCCTGGGTGAATCCCACTTGATCATGGTGTATGATCCTCTTGATGTATTTTTGAATTCGGTTTGCTAATATTCTGTTGAGTATTTTTGCATCTACGTTCTTCAGGGTATTGGTCTGTAATTTTCTTTTTTGGTGAGGTCTTTGCCCGGTTTTGGTACTAGAGTGATGCTGGCTTCATAGAATGAGTTTGGAAGTATTCCCTCCTCTTCTATTTTTTGGAAAACTTTAAGAAGAATGGGTTTTATTTCTTCTCTATATGTCTGGTAGAATTCAGAGGTGAATCCATCAGGTCCGGGGGTTTTGTTCTTGCGTAGTTTTTTGATTACCGATTCAATTTCGTCACTGGTGATTATCCTGTTTAGTTTTTCTGTTTCTTGCTTGGTCAGTCTTGGGAGGTTGTATTTTTCTAAGAAGTTGTCCATTTCTTCTATGTTTTCCAGTTTGTTAGCATGTAAATTCTCATAATATTCTCTTATAATTCTTTGTATTTCTGAGGTGTCTGTCTTTATTTTTCCTTTCTCATTTCTGATTCTGTTTATGTTTGTAGATTCTCTTTTTCTCTTAATGAGTCTGGCTAGGGGTTTATCTATTTTGTTTATTTTTTCAAAGAACCAGCTCTTGGTTTCATTGATTTTTTTTATTGTTTTATTCTTCTCAATTTTATTTATTTCTTCTCTAATCTTTATTATGTCCCTCCTTCTGGTGACTTTAGGCCTCATTTGTTCTTCTTTTTCAATTTCAGTAATTGTGTCTTTAGACTATTCATTTCTGATTGTTCTTCCTTCTTTAAATAGGCCTGGATTGCAATATACTTTCCTCTTAGAACTGCCTTTGCTACGTCCCACAGAAGTTGTGGCTTTGTGTTGTTTCATGAGTCTCCATATACTCTTTGATTTCTGTTTTGATTTGTCATTAACCCATTGATTAGTTAGTAGAATGTTGTTAAGTCTCCATGTATTTGTGAGCCTTTTTGGTTTCTTTCTAAAATTTATTTCTAGTTTTATACCTTTGTGATCTGAGAAGTTGGTTGGTAGGATTTCAATATTTTTGACTTTACTGTGGTTCTTTTTGTGGCCTAGTATGTGGTCTATTCTGGAAAATGTTCCATGTGCACTTGAGAAGAATGTGTATCCTGCTGCTTTTGGGTGCAGAGTTCAGTATATGTCTGTTAGGTCCATCTGTTCTAGTGTGTTGTTCAGTGCCTCTGTGTCTTTACCTATTTTCTGTGTGGTTGATCTGTCCTTTGGAGTGAGTGGTGTGTTGAAGTCTCCTAAAATGAATGCATTGCTTTCTATTTCCTCCTTTAATTCTGTTAGTATTTGTTTCACATATGCTGGCGCTCCTGTTTTGGATGCATATATATTTATAATGGTTATATCTTCTTGTTGGACTGACCCCTTTATCATTATGTAATGTCCTTCTTTATCTCTTGCTTCTTTCTTCGTTTTGAAGTCTATTTTGTCTGATACAAGTACTGCAACACCTGCTTTTTTCTCTTTGTTGTTTGCTTGAAATATCTTTTTCCATCCCTTCACTTTTAGTCTGGGGATGTCTTTGGATTTGAGGTGAGTCTCTTGTAAGCAGCATGTAGATGGGTCTTGCTTTTTTATCCACTCTGTTACTCTGTGTCTTTTGATTGGTGCATTCAGTCCATTTACATTTAGGGTGATTATCGATAGATGTGTACTTGTTGCCATTGCTGGCTTTAGATTCGTGGTTAACAAAGGTTCAACGGTTGCTTCTTTACTATTTAACAATCTAACTTAACTTTCTTGTTACGTTATTGTAAACACAGTCTGATATTTCTTTATTTCTCTCCCTTCTTATTCTTCTTGCTCCATTCTTTATATACTAGGTCTTTTATTCTATGCCTTTAGTTAGTATTTGGATGGTGTGCTTTCTTTGCTATGATTTTATTTTCTCTGGTGACATCTTTTTGGCCTTAGGAGTGCTTCCGTCTAGAGCAGTCCGTTTAAGATATCCTGTAGTGGTGGCTTATGAGAGGCAAACTCTCTCAACTGTCGTTTGTCTGGAAATTGTTTAATCCCTCCATCATATTTAAATGATAATTGTGCTGGATACAATATTCTTGGTTCGAGGCCCTTCTCTTTCATAACGTTAAGTATATCATGCCATTCTCTTCTTTCCTGTAAGGTTTCTGTTGAGAAGTCTGATGGGTTTTCCTTTGTAGGTGATCTTTTTTCTCTCTCTAACTGCCTTTAATACTCTGTCTTTACCTTTGATCTTTGCCATCTTAATTATTATGTGTCATGGTGTTGTCTTCCTTTCTCCCTTGTGTTGGGAGATCTGTGGACTTCTGTGGACTGCGAGACTATTTCCTTCCCCAGCGAGGGAAAGTTTTCAGCAATTATTTCTTCAAAGACACTTTCTATCCCTTTTTCTCTCTCTTCTTCCTCTGGTACTCCTATAATGCGAATATTTTTCCGTTTGGATTGGTCACACAGTTCTCTTAATATTCTTTCATTCGTAGAGATCCTTTTATCTCTCTCTGCCTCAGCTTCTCTGTATTCCTGTTCTCTGATTTCTATTCCATTAACAGTCTCTTGCATCTCATCCTGTCTGCTGTTAAGCCTGTTGATCGCTTGTCTGATTTCTGCATTGTCTTTCCTCACTTTCCTCACTTCTTCCCTCAGCTCTTGCACATTTTTCTGTAGATCCGTCAGCATGGTTATGACTTTAATTCTGAATTGTTTTTCAGGAAGACTGTGCATTTCCATCCCTTCAGGCTCCCTCTCTGGGTTTGTCTGGTTTATTTTAGTCTGTACCATATTCCTCTGTCTTTTCATGGCTATGGAAATGGTCGTTGTTAGTTGCCATGTGTATCAGCTGGGGTCTTTAAGACTTTAAGAAGAAAAAAAAAGAAAAGAAAAAAAAAAGAAGAAAAGAAAAGAAAAAAAAACAAACAAAAAAACAAAACCAAAAAACCAAAAAACCCCCCTGCCTACCGGGAGTAGATTCTGTGGGGATGCTGTAAGTGGTGCTGTTGCCCCACTATTCCACAGCTGTGGCCGCACCGCTCTGAAGGGCCCTTTATAGCTCTGGCCGGTTCCGAAACTCCCAAGGACTCCCAGCCAGTTGGGCTGAATGTGCCAGGGCCATATGTGTCCTCCACTGGGCTTCTGTCTCTTTAAGACCGCTGACAAAAGCGCGCGCTTTTGCCTTTTTTTTTCCTTCCCGGGAGCCGGCTGCAAGCACCCTGGCGCATTCCCCGCTCAGATCCTGCACCCTCTGTCTCTCCAATCTCTGCTACACCATGCGATGTGTGTCAGCGCTCCCCGCGCAGATTACCGGGGCTGGTTATTTCGGGGGGTGTACTTCCACTCCCTCCCGGCTGTGAATCCTCTCCTCCCGCAGGTGCGCTGGGGTGGGGGAGTGTTCGGGTCCCACTGGGTCACGGCTCCGTATCTTACCTGCCTCTTGGGGTGCCGAGTCCTCTTGGGTGTAGCTGCACGCTGTGCGCTTTCCTGTGTATTCTGGTCTCTCTTTAAGAATAGTTGTATTTGCTGTATTTTCATAGATAAATATAGTGTTGGGAGGAGATTTCTGCTGCCCTGCTCACGCTGCCATCTTCCCGGAAGTCGCGTTCTATTTATCTTTGTTTCTCTATTGCCCTACACAGAGGCACAGAAGTAGATCTTGATAAATAAATCCATATTACTGAAAAATGAAATTAATTTCAAAACTCAGGGTCAAGGAAAGGGCTGAATCTTTGAAATAAATCGGTGCATTTCCTTCTAATAAGAAGTAAAGGTACGTAACCTATTCCTATTCCTCTGTTAGAAACTCAGAGCAAAATTTCTGATCAACAATTGTACAGCTTCTTGGTGTTCACTCAGTGGCTTGTATCTGCCCTTGGTCCTATTTTAATCACCTTTGATCTTATTCTGTCTGTTTTTATTGTAAGCAATTCCAAATGTTTTTTAAGATGTAAAGAGCTAAATAAAAACTGAAGAACACCAGGAGGCTGGATTCCAGGGAATGCCCTAAGGAGCATCTTGTGACCAAGGGGAGGGAGCCAGGTGCCCTGATGTTCCTAGAGGAGGGGAGCGTATTTAAACTCCATCCATCAGATACAGAGAGGAACCTTCCTGAGCAATGTGTGAAGGCCAGTTTAAGGTATGGAGAGTCTCTGATCTGTTTGTTGGGTGTGCTAGTGCATTATATAGTCAAGTTTGGATAATGAGGTTCACAGATTCCAGGGGCTTTTGCATTCCAAAAACACCTAATAAATTTAACAGCAATAATTTGTAAGCACAACTCTTTTTTCAAACTGTAAGAGAATTTTACATTACAAAAACAACTGACTTTCTAATGCCAAGGGGAAGAAAAAAACTGGTGAATTAGAATCTGAAATCAAGTCAATTCTCTAATTTTTATTTCTTTTCTTATACTCTTCCGCCTATCCCCTTGTTTTCCTGGCCCACATGCTCCCTTTTCTGTTCATCTAAGTTCAACATGCAGCTTTTGGCTTTTGAATGCTTTTCTTTGGTGTGAGTCAGGAATACTTGAGATTTCTCTGCTTACCTCAGAAAGTCTCACACCATCACTAGCTTCCCATGACATCATCAACCACTTGATTCTTTACTTACCTCCTAGTTTGGGAGATGTGTGGCTCAGAGGGGTCAGAGAAATAAGGGACTTCATCTTCAGGGTTCCAAGATACTATTTCAATTAGATAATGAATTCAAGTCTTTGAATTCAAGCCTGGGGTCTAACTGCATCTTGAGTTCCACAAAACCAAATTTGGGTTAAGTGGTCTTTCCTTCATTCCATCCCCTATGAAATCTTTCTCCTTGTCCCACCTAGTCCTAAAAAACATGTGTTTTGCTTAAATAATACACAAGAGTGTTACACAAATCTGGACTGGGTAGAAGGAGGTGTGGAGAGGCCAGGAGGGAGGGTCTGCTAAAGTAACTAGGAAGCTACTTAGAGTTCACGATGTCTGTAGTATACCATGTCCTGGAGCACTGACGGAAGTTTCCTGTATAGCAGCAGGTACAGCCCTACCTTTAGAGACAAACACTCTGTCTACTCCCTGGGATGGTCTGAAGGTCTTGCCATTATTGATCTGTCTTCTTACACATTATGTCCCAGGCCAGCAGGTGACAAATGATAGCTCATGGAGCAAATTTTATGTTTTTGTATGACCCACAAATGAAGTTTGGCTTTTACATTTTTAAATGGTTGACCCAAAATTAAAAGAAGAATATACTGGGACTCATGAAAATTTAGGTTAAATGCTAATTTCAACTTCCATAAATAATATTTTATTGGAACATTCACATATTATCCACAGTTGTTTTCATGCTATAATGACAGAGTTGAATAGTTGTAACAGAGACTATGTGGCCCACAAGGCCCAAGATATTTATTGTATGGTTCTTGACAAATATTTACTGACTCTGGGACTAGTGTTTCACTCTGCCACTCATCTGTGTGGGCTGTTTCTAAATTGTTTCAGGACACCCTGGATATATAGTCCATCCCTTCATTGCTTCCACTGGAAAATATGTTCATTCCCATCCAATCTTTATATACTAACTTTTGGAGGAGGAAATACGAAAGGTCACAGAACACACTGCACATCTTGCCGTATTGCCTGCCTCAGCCTTTTCTCCTCTTTCCTCTACCTTTATTTCTCTTCATCTGGCATAACCAAGCATTTCCTCCAGGTTATTTCCATGCACTCAAGGTTCCCTGCCCGTCTCAGCATCTACCTTATGCAGGCTCATTGAGGAGCTGTTTCCAAACAAAGATAGTGCAGTCCCTGAAAAAGAATTCTGGTGAACACAATTTTTTCCCCTTTATTGCTATGGGAGCACAATAGTTCTCTAGAGATTTAGCTGAGCCTCAGAGCTTTCTCCAGGTGCTAATGACTTTCTTTCTAATACTCTTAAACTGGACCTTAGTTGGATCATACAGTCTCTTCAGGGTGCAGCCATGCATTCAGAGACCACACCTCTTCATGGTCTCTCAGCTTTAACCCTCTGGCCCACATCAGTGATAGAGGAGAACAGAAGCTGTCCCCTCAGATGTGCTCAGCTACTTAAGCCCATGATTATGGCAGCCTCATTTTTATTGCACAATGCCTAGAAATTTAGTTTTTAATCAAAACATCACACTCAGAATTTTAGTTAGAATGGTGTGTCAGTGATCTATTGTTACATGGAAAGATTGCCTAGTGAGTAGCTGGGATTATTAAAATAGTGGTGTCAGAAATTCTGGCTAGAGTCCTGATTGAGAGTGATTAGAGGATATTTATCAGACTCTTCTGAAGGCTAGTCTTTGTTCTCCTGGTCTTGGTTTTAGAAATGAGTTCTTGTTGGGAGCATAGCTATAGATACTAAAATATGTATATGAAATGTATAACGTTTGCTTTCAGCCTACAGGAGGAAAAATAGAGTACAGATATTTGCATATCACCATATATTTCTGGTTAACACAGAGTTCTAAACATGTTGGAATGACAGATAAAATATAAAAGACATAGATGGGCTCAGAATCTATAGAGAAACATCTTCATGGACAGAAGATCGAAGGTTTGATTGAGGTTCAAAGCAGATTTGATGGACTTTGGGTGAAAATGCATATAGGGGCTGTATGGGGCTCACTGTTTAATGTCCCCTGCTCTGAAAATGACACAAAAAGAAGCTATTGTGGGCCTGGGACTACTAGGAATCTGTGAGCCTGGGGACCTGGGGTTCAGCCCCACCAATAGCAACTGAGCAAACCTCCTACTGGCTCAGCAACTGATTGGCTTTCTTCTAGTTCCCCAAACACTCTGGGTTCAGGACTTTGAAACATCACTGTTAAGTCCACATGGAAAGGGGAGGAGAGAAGAGAGAGGGAGAGGGAGAAGGAGAGGGAGAGGGAGAGGGAGAGGGAAACGGAGAGGGAGAGGGAGAGGGAGAAGACGGAGAGGGAGAGGGAGAGGGAGAGGGAGAGGGAAACGGAGAGGGAGAGGGAGAGGGAGAAGACGGAGAGGGAGAGGGAGAGGGAGAGGGGTCTATAAAAGCTCCTAATCAAAAAGTCTGAACTCAAAATTCTACAACACATGAACACATGTCAAGCTAAGAATGAAGGTAAAATAAATCAACAATCAGATGAAAAATTTAGTCCAGAAAAAACAGTACAATAGGTATTCCCAAAGCTATAAAGCAGATTGACAATTTTGACTATATAAAGACAAAAGAAAATTTGTATTGCAAAAGTCATTACACTGGGGGTGGCAGTTAGGATTTGAATGCTAAAGAAGACTCATAGGACCCCAAATGACAGTGCTTTCAAATCTACAGCTTATTGTAGGAAAATGATATAATACAGCAAAAGCATTAAAATAAAGGTTCATAGCTAAGGGCAACCGGGCAGCAGGAGGTCTGGAGAGGCCAGCTGTGCTCTGCCTGGAGGGCTGTACCAGGATGTCCTTTATCTCCCAGGTCAGGAGCCACTGACCTGTGCACAAAATATCTCAGAACCAGGGAGTCCCAGAGGGAGTCTCAGAGAGGGCTTCTCTTACCCTGCTGGCCACGGAGGCATATTACTTCCCTGTAACCGGCCTCTGCCTCAGAGCTCTTCTAGGGGTCTCAATGACACCAGGTATAAATCATTTCACTGTTACCAATCAACAATGCTAATGAGCTGGTAAACCTACTCCCAAACTCACTTGGAAGCCACGGTTACAGAGCAACACTATTAATCAGTTCATTTCATACTTTGACCAGTGGTCGATGCTGGGCAGTACTTGAGCAGAAATTAACCTTCACAACCGGGCCACCGTAAACAAAGTCAAAAGACAAGTAACAAACTAGGCAAATGAATTGTTATTTATACTGTAGACAAAAGGTTAAATTCCTTAACATATAAAGAATTTTTTACAAATCAGTATTTCAAAGACTAACAGCCCAGTTGAAAAATCATCAAAGGATATGAAAAGATACAGAAATGGAATAATTCTTGAACATATAAAAATAAGCATATGAAAAAAAATTCAGTCTTTTTCTCACCTATCATTTAGCACAACTCAGCAAGGCTATCAGCCAATCACTTTCCTCACAGCTGGGAAGTGAATCCTTTCTTGGAAGGTTACCTGGGCATCACATTTCTTTGTCTATTACAGTAAGATCCTTTGATGTAGGATATTTGTAAATAGAAACCCTTACATCAAGAGCAATTTTCTTTTTTTTTTCCCTTTTAAAATTCTTTTTAAATTTTTATTAAAAAAATTTTATATGGAGGTAGATACAATAAAATGCACAAATCTTAGTGTACAGCTTGATACATTTTGACATGTGTATATACACTCATGCAACCATGGACCAGATCAACATATCAAACATTCTTATTACTTCCCCCTTCACCTATTTCACCATCTCCCCACCCTCCCCTAGGGCAACCACTAGTCTTTTCTCTGTTTATGAGTCTGTTTCAGTTTTATTTGTTCATTTGTTTTGTTTTTGATTCCACGTATAAGTGAAATCATATGGTATTTGTCTCTGTCTGACTTATTTCACCTAGCATAATATCCTCTAGGTCCATCCATATTGTTGCAAATGGCAAAATTACATTCTTTTTTATGGCCAACTAATATTCCATTGCATAAATGTACCACTTCTTTTTTAAAATTTTTAGTAAAAAAAATTTAAATTTATTTTGTTATCACTAATCTACAATTACATGTGCAATATTATGGTTATTAAACTACCCCCTTCATCAGGTCCCCCCCACCAACCCCATTACAGTCACTGTCCATCAGCATAGTGAGATGCTATAGAAGCACTACTTGTCTTCTCTAGTTGTACAGCCCTCCCTGTGCCCCCCCAACATTACATCTGCTAATCGTAATCCATCTCTTTTTATCCATTCATCTATTTATGGACATTTAGGTTTGTTTCCATATTTAGCTATTGCAAATAATGCTGCAATAAACAGGAGTGTGCGTATCTTTTTAGATTAGTGATTTTGTTTTCTTTGGGTATATTCCTAGAAGTGGAGTTGCTGGGTCATATGGTATTTCTATTTTTCATTTTTTGGCAAAATTCCATACTGTTTTGCATAGTGGCTATACCAATTTATAATCCTACCAGCAGTATATAAGGGTTCCCTTTTCACCAACACTTGTTTTTTGTCTTCTTAATATCAGCCATTCTGACTGGTGTGAGGTAATATCTCATTTTGGTTTTGATTTGTATTTTCCTGATGATTAGTGATGTGGAGCATCTTTTCATGTGTCTGTTGGCCATCTGTATGTCTTCTCTGGAAAAATGTCTATTCAGGTCCTTGCCCCCTTTTCAATCAGATTATTTGTCTTTTTGATATTGAGTTACATGAGTTCTTAACATATTTTGGATATTAGTCCCTATCAGATATATTGTTTGCAAATATATTCTCCCATACGGTTGGTTGCCTTTTTGTTTTGTTGACAACTTCCTTTTCTGTACAGAGAGTTTTAGTTTGATGTAGTCCCACTTGTTTTTCTATTTCTCTTGCCTGGGGAGACAAACCCAGAAAGAAATGACTAATGCCAGTGTTCAGGAGTTTACTGCCTATGTTTTCTTCTAGGAGTTTTATGATTTCAGGTCTTATATTTAGGTCTTTAATCCATTTTGAGATTACTTTTGTATATGGTGTAGGACAGTGCTCCAGTGTCATTCTTTTACATGTAGCTCTTGACTTATCCCAAGACCACTTATTGATGAGACTATCTTTTCCCCATAGTATATTCTTACCTCTTTTATCATATATTGACTATATATGCATGGTTTTGTTTCTGGGCTTCCTTTTCCATTCCATTGGTCTATGTATCTGTCAGTTTTGTACAGTTTTGATTACTGTCACTTTGTAGGATAGTTTGAAATCAAGGAACATTATCTCCCCAGTTTTGTTCTTTCTCAAGATTCTTGGGTCACTTGGGTTTTTTTTTTTCCTGTGGTTCCACACAAATTTTAGGATTATATGCTCTAGTTAATTGAAAAATGCCACTGGTATTTTAATAGGGATTGTATCAAAACTGTAGATTGCTTTGGCCAGTATGGCTCTTTTAATAGTATTAGTTCTTATCCATGAGCATGGAATAGCTTTCCATTAATTTTTGTCTTCTTCATTTCTTTCATCAGTGTCTTCTAGTTTTCCGAGTACAGGTCTTTCACCTCCTTGGTTAAATTTATGCCTAGGTATTTTATTATTTTTTGATGAAATTGTAGATGGGATTAATTTTTAAAATTTTGGTATCATTAATCTACAATTACATGTGCAACATTATGGTTATTAAACTCCCTACTTGATCAGGTCCCCCCCACCAACCCCATTAGAGTCACTGTCCATCAGCGTAGTGAGATGCTATCGAATCACTACTTGTCTTTTCTGAGTTGTACAGCCCTCCCCGTGTCCCCCTTACATTATGTCTGCTCATCGTAATGCCCCTTTTTCCCCCTTGTCCCACCCCTCCCACCCATACTCCCCAGTCCCTTTCCCTTTGGCAACTGTTAGTCCATTCTTGGGTTCTGTGAGACCGCTGCTGTTTTGTTCCTTCAGTTTTTTTTCTTTGTTCTTATACTCCATATATGAGTGAAATCATTTGATACTTGTCTTTTTCTGCCTGGCTTATTTCACTGAGCATAATACCCTCTAGGTCCATCCACGTTGTTGAAAATGTCTGGATTTGTTATCTTCTATTGCTGAATAATATTCCATTATGTATATGTACCACTTCTTCTTTATCTATTCATCTACTGATGGACACTTAGGTTGCTTCCATTTCTTGGCCATTGTAAATAGTGCTGCGATAAACATAGGGATGCATCTGTCTTTTTCAAACTGGGCTGCTGCATTCTTAGGGTAAATTCCTAGGAGTGGGATTCCTGGGTCAAACGGTATTTCTGTTTTGAGTTTTTTGAGGAACCTCCATACTGCTTTCCACAATGGTTGAACTAATTTGCAGTCCCACCAGCAGTGTAGGAGGGTTCCCCTTTCTCCACATCCTCGCCAACTTGTTGTTGTTTGTGTTTTGAATGTTGGCCATCCTCACTGGTGTGAGGTGATATCTCATTGTGGTTTTAATTTGCATTTCTCTGATGATTAGCGATGTGGAGCATCTTTTCATGTGCCTGTTGGCCACCTGAATTTCTTCTTTGGAGAAGTGTCTGTTCAGATCGTCTGACCATTTTTAATTGGATTATTTGCTTTTTGTTTGTTGAGGTGCGTGAGCTCTTTATATATATATATTTTAGTTTTTTATTTTTATTTATTTATTATAGTTTGTTTTGGTATCATTAATCTACAATTACATGTGCAATATTATGGTGATTAAACTACACCCTTCATCAGGTCTCCCCCACCAACCCCATTACAGTCACTGTCCATCAGCATAGTGAGATGCCATGGAGTCACTACTTGTCTTCTTTGAGTTGTACAGCCCTCCCCATGCTGCCCCAACACTATATCTGCTAATCGTAATTCCCCTTTTCCCCCCTTTTCCCTCCCTTCCCACCTATCCTCCCCAGTCCCTTTCCCTCTGGTAACTATTAGTCCATTCTTGGGTTCTGTGAGTCTGCTGCTGTTTTGTTCCTTCAGTTTTTTCTTTGTTCTTATACTCTACATATGAGTGAAGTCATTTGGTACTTGTCTTTTTTGGCTTGGCTTATTTCACTGAGCATAATACTCTCTAGCTCCATCCATGTTGTTTCAAATGGTAGGATTTGTTTTCTTCTTATGGCTGTATAATATTCCATTGTCTTTATATATTTTGGATGTCAACCCCTTATCAGATATGTCATTTGTGAATATATTCTCCCATACTGTAGGATATCTTTTTGTTCTACTGATGGTGTCCTTTGCTGTACAGAAGCTTTTCAGCTTGATATAGTCCCACTTGTTCATTTTTGCTTTTGTTTCCCTTGCCCGGGGAGATATGTTCATGAAGAAGTTGCTCATATTTATGTCCAAGAGATTTTTGCCTATGTTTTTTTTCTAAGAGTTTTATGGTTTCATGACTTACATTCAGGGCTTTGATCCATTTTGAATTTACTTTTGTGTATGGGGTTATACAATTATCCTGTTTCATTCTCTTACATGTAGCTGTCCAGTTTTGCCAACACCAGCTGCTGAAGAGGCTGTCATTTCCCCATTGTATATCCATGGCTCCTTTATCGTATATTAATAGACCGTACATGTTTGGGTTAATATCAGGACTCTGTATTCTGTTCCACTGGTCAATGGGTCTGTTATTGTGTCAGTACAAAATTGTCTTGATTACTGTGGCTTTGTAGTAAAGCTTGAAGTCAGGGAGCATAATTCCCCATTTTATTCTTCCTTCTCAGGATTGCTTTGGCTATTCTGGGTATTTTGTGGATCCATATGAATTTTAGAACTATTTGTTCCAGTTCATTGAAAAATACTGTTGGTATTTTGATAGGAATTGCATTGAGTCTGTAGTCTGCTTTAGGTAGTATAGCAATTTTCACAATATTTATTCTTCCTAGACAAGAGCACGGGATGAATTTCCATTTGTTAGTGTCCTTTTTAATTTCTCTTAGGAGTGTCTTGTAGTTTTCAAGGTATAGGTCTTTCAATTTCTTTGTTAGGTTTATTCCTAGGTATTCTATTCTTTCTGATGCAATTGTGAATGAAATTGTTTTCCTGATTTCTCTTTCTGTTAGCTCATCATTAGTGTATAGGAAAGTAACAGACTTCTGTGTATTAATTTTGTATCCTACAACTTTGCTGAATTCAGATATTAGTTCTAGTAGTTTTGGAGTGCAGTCTTTAGGATTTTTTATGTGCAATATCATGTCATCTGCAAATAGTGACAGTTTGACTTCTTCTTTACCAATCTGGATGCCTTGTATTTGTTTTGTCTAATTGCTGTGACTAGGACCTCCAGTACTATGTTGAATAGAAGTGGAGAGAGTGGGCATCCCTGTCTTGTTCACGATCTTAGATGAAAAGCTTTCAGCTTGTCGCTGTTAAGTATGATGTTGACTGTGGGTTTGTCATATATGGCCTTTATTATGTTGAGGTACTTGCCCTCTATTCCCATTTTGTTGAGAGTTTTTATCATGAATGGATGCTGAATTTTGTCAAATGCTTTTTAAGCATCTATGGAGATGACCATGTGGTTTTTGTTCTTCTTTTTCTTGATCTGGTGGATGATGTTGATGGATTTTCGAATGTTGTACCATCCTTTCATCCCTGAGATGAATTCCACTTGATCATGGTGTAAGATTCTCTTGATGTATTTTTGAATTCTGTTTGCTAATATTTTGTTGAGTATTTTTGCATCTTTGTTCATCTGGGATATTGGTCTGTAATTTTCTTTTTGGTGGAGTCTTTGCCCGGTTTTGGTATTAGAGTGATGCTGGCTTCATAGAATGAGTTTGGAAGTATTCCCTCCTCTTCGATTTTTTGGAAAACTTTAAGGAGAATGGGTAGTATTTCTCTATGTGCCTGATAAAATTCAGTGGTGAATACATCTGGCACAGAGGTTTTGTTCTTGGGTAGTTTTCTGATTACCGATTCAATTTTGTTACTGCTAATTAGTCTGTTTAGGTTTTCTGTTTCTTGCTTGGTCAGTCTTGGAAAGTTGTATTTTTCTAAGACGTTGTCCATTTCTTCTAGGTTTTCCAGCTTGTTAGCATATAGATTTTCATAATATTCTCTAATAATTCTTTGTATTTCTGTGGGGTCCGTCATGATTTTTCCTTTTTCATTTCTGTTTATGTGTGTAGATTCTCTTTTCCTCTTAATAAGTCTGGCTAGGGGTTTATCTATTTTGTTTATTTTTTCAAAAAACAAGCTCTTGGTTTCATTGATTTTTTCTATTGTTTTATTCTTCTCAATTTTATTTATTTCTTCTTTAATTTTTATTATATCCCTCCCTCTGGTGACTTTGGACCTCATTTGTTCTTCTTTCTCCAATTTCAATAAATGTGACTTTATCCTACTCATTTGGGATTGTTCTTCCTTCTTTAAATGGGCCTGGATTGCAGTATACTCCTCTTAGAACTGCCTTTGCTGCATCCCACAGATGTTGGGGCTTTGTGCTGCTCTTGTCATTTGTCTCCATATATTGCTTGATCTCTGTTTTAATTTGGTCATTGATCCATTGATTATTTAGGAGCACGTTGTTAAGCCTCCATATATTTGTGAGCCTTTTTGTTTTCTTTGTATAATTTATTTTTAGTTTTATACCTTTGTGATATGAGAAGTTGGTTGGTAGAATTTCAATATTTTTGAATTTACTGAGGTTCTTTTTGTGGCCTAATATGTGGTCTATTCTGGAAAAGGTTTCATGTGCACTTGAGAAGAATGTGTGTCCTTGTGCTTTTTCATGTAGAGTTCTGTAGATGTCTGTTAGGTCCATCTGTTCTAGTGTGTTGTTCAGTACCTCTGTGTCTTTACTTGTTTTCTGTCTGGTTGATCTGTCCTTTGGAGTAGGTGGTGTGCTGGTGTTTCCTAAAATGAATGAATTGCTTTCTATTTCCTCCTTTAATTCTGTTAGTATCTGTTTCACATATGTTGGGCCTCCTGTGTTGGGTGCATATATATTTATAATGGTTATATCCTCTTGTTGGACTGACCCCTTTATCATTATGTAATGTCCTTCTTTATCTCTTGTTACTTTCTTTGTTTTGAATTCTATTTTGTCTGATACAAATAGTGCAACACCTGCTTTTTTCTCCCTGTTGTTTGCCTGAATATCTTTTTCCATCCCTTCACTTTTAGTCTGCGTATATCTTTGGGTTTGAGGTGAGTCTCTTGTAAGCAGCATGTAGATGGGTCTTACGTTTTTATCCATTCTGTTACTCTGTGTCTTTAGATTGGTGCATTCAGTCCATTTATATTTAGGGTGATTATTGATAGATATGTACTTATTGCCATTTCTGGCTTTTGATTCGTGGTTACCAAAGGTTCAAGGGTAGCTTCTTTACTATCTAACAGTCTAATTTAACTCTCTTGTTAAGCTATTATAAACACAGTCTGGTGATTCTTTATTTCTCTCCCTTCTTATTCTTCCTCCTCCATTCTTTATATCCTAGGGGTTTTATTCTGTACTCTTTTACGTTTCCTTTGATTGTTTTTGTGGATAGTTGATTTTATTTTTTGCCTTTATTTAGTATTTGGATGGTCTGCTTTCTTTGCTATGATTTTATTTTCTCTGGTGACATCTTTTAACCTTAGGAGTGCTTCCATCTAGAATATTCCCTTTAAGATATCCTGTAGACGTGGTTTGTGGGAGACAAATTCCCTCAACTTCCACCCATCTGGGAATTGTTTAATCCCTCTCTCAAATTTAAATGATAATCGTGCTGGATACAGTATTCTTGGTTCAAGGCCCTTCTGTTTCATTGCATTAAATATATCATGCCATTCTCTTCTGGCCTGTAAGGTTTCTGTTGAGAAGTCTGATGATAATCTGATGGGTTTTCCTTTGTAGGTGATCTTTTTTCTCTGTCTGATTGTCTTTAATAGTCTGTCCTTGTCTTTGATCTTTGCCATTTTCATTATTATATGTCTTGGTATTGTCTTCCTTGGGTCCCTTGTGTTGGGAGATCTGTGGCCTTCCATGGTCTGAGAAACTATTTCCTTTCCCAGTTTGGGGAAGTTTTCCTCAATTATGTCTTCAAAGACACTTTCTTTTCCTTTTTGACTCTCTTCTTCTTCTGGTACTCCTATAATGCGAATATTTTTCTGTTTGGATTGGTCACACAGTTCTCTTAATATTCTTTCATTCCTAGAGATCCTTTTATCTCTCTCTGCCTCAGCTTCTTTGTACTCCTGTTCTCTGATTTCTATTCCATTAACAGTCTGTTGCACCTCGTCCAGTCTGTTCTTAAGCCAGTCCATCGATTGTTTCATTTCTGTAATGTCCCTCCTGACTTCATCCCTTAGTATGTCCATCAGCATGGTTATGACTTTTATTCTGAATTATATTTCAGGAACATTGTTTAAATCTATCCCACCAGGCCCTCTCTCTGGGGTTGTTGGGGTGATTTTTGTCTGTACCAGATTCGTCTGTCTTTTCATGGTGATAGAAGTGGTCTCAGGCAGGTTCCAAGTGTGTCAGCTGGGAGAACAAAGTCCCTTCCTGCTTGTTGTTCTCCTTTCCCTTCTCTGCAGCCTGTGCCGGTTACCCACACACCGGGAGGCACCCTCTGGGATAATCCCCTTAGTTGCCGTGGGCAGGGCCACCCTCAGCTAGCCTTGCGCACTGCAGGGGTTTGCAGCCATGCCGGGTGTGTAGCAGCAAATCTGGCGACTCTTTGCACTTCCAGACCTTGGTCTGGCTTCTGTAGCCTGTGCCAGTTACCCGTACAATGGGAGGCAGTCTCTGAGATAATCCCCTGAGCTGCCATGGGCAGAGCTGCCCTCAGTTTAGCCTGGAGCACTGTGGGGTTTTGCAGCCATGCTGGGTGCATTCTGCGCCCCTTGGTGTCTTTCGGACCTTGTTCTGGCTTAGACGGCCCTTCCTGGTTAGCTGTGTGCCCGCCGGGAGGAGATTTTGTGTAGTTGCTCTGGGTGGGGCCGCTACCCCCACTGTTCCGCAGCTGTGGCGCATCCGCCGGAGCGTTTGTGGTGCCGGCTGCGGGAATGAAAGGCAGGGTGCTTATCACCGTGAGGGGCTTTGGTGGGGCTGCTTTACCTGGCAGCCCCTTAGGGGGCACGAAATTCCTCAAGATTCCCAGCCTGCTGGGCTGAGTGCGCAGGGACGATTTTGTTCCACTGTTGGGCCCTTGTCTCTTTAAGACTTTTAGAAAAGTGCCTACTTTTCTTTTGTCCCAAGGGAGCCAGCTGTGGGGACCCGCTCGCAGTCTCTGTCTCGGATCCTG
This sequence comes from Smutsia gigantea, assembly GCA_032199065.1. NCBI lineage: Eukaryota > Metazoa > Chordata > Mammalia > Pholidota > Manidae > Smutsia > Smutsia gigantea. Next base: position 255,467 of record JAVSCE010008650.1, read on the forward strand.
CCCTTCTGTTTCTCTGATCTCCAGTACACCATGCAACGTGTGTCTGTGCTCCTGATGCAGATCACCGGGGCTGGTCATTTAGCAGTCCTGTGCTTCCACTCCCTTCCCACTCTGATTCTTTTCCTCCCCCCGGTGCACTGGGGTGGGGGAGTGCCCGGGTCTCGCCGAGTCACGGCTTTGTATCCTACCCACTTAGCGAGGCACTGAGTTCTCGCAGATGTAGCTGTAGCCTGGCTGCTGCACTGTATCTTCTGGTCTCTCTTTTAGGAATAGTTGTATTTTCACAAATATGTATGGTTTTGGGAGGAGATTTCTGCTGCCCTGCTCATGCCACCATCTTGCCGAGCTCAGATTAATTTCTTGATTTCTCTTTCTGTTAGTTCATTATTTGTATATATAGAAATGCAACAGATTTCTGTATGTTGATTTTGTATTCTGTGACTTTACTGAATTTATATTATTTATTGTCCCGGCCCGCGGGACATCAATGAAGACCTGGAGAGGGGGAGTGGAAATTATGGTAGGGAACAAGAGACACGAAGAATGGAGACAAGACAGTTTCCTGATCAAGTCTCAAATTTTTTAGGCAGGGCTACAGTTTTTATAGGCAGAATTAGTCCTGCCCTAGTGTCCATGGTAACACTGACGTCAGGGCATCAGCTGATTTCTCAGAAATGCTTCACTGAAGAACATGAAACTTAACTCAGAAGAATACAAAACTTAACTCATGGCCAAGAGGAAATGACATAGCAATCAAACAAAGATAATCTGTGCAGCTGCTAGGCTGCCACAACGTAAGATGGAGTTACTATGGCTGTTGCATGTCCGGCTCCCCACAGGTCCCCCCTTTTAATTTTATTTTATGGACTAGGGAGACACTGCAGAGTGTGCCTGTCTTAGGTTGATATAGCACAGGAAGGCCCTTACCCGTCATTGGTACACAGACAGCAATGGTCTGTGCCCTGTCTTAGGTTGGTACTTTCCTTGCTATTCTTACCCGTCTTTGTCCAGTCTGCATTGTTATTAGTGGGGTCTATGCACAGCTATATATAGGTCTCTTTCTCTTTCATCATTTTCTAATTGCTGGTGGTGCACTTGGATTTCACGAATCTTAATAGATTCCACTTGGTGCCTAATGAACTGTAGGAGTTTGTCAATAAGATGTGGGGCTATTAGCAAAATTACAATGAATAAGATACCATAGATAATGATTGGACCAAGTAGTTGAAAAAATGAACACGTAGAAGGGAGCCAGGATGTTAAGGCAGCTACAATATCATTTGCCACTTGTTGAGTATCAGGATCAAAATGCGCTTGCTGGAACGCTAACACCAAAGAATGTAATTTTTTAACATCTATAGTATCATTGTCCTTTTCTAGTGTCAGCGGTCCTTTGACGAACGTTTAGGGAGGGTTTACGCATGCTGCTACTGTAGAAGTGTTGGTATCTAGGTTATAGTCTTTGCCTTGAAGAAATGTAACGCCACCACTGGCTGCACCGACCTTCCACAGATATGTTTGTGGGTGTCCCTTTTTTGATGTCCACATCCCTGCAGAAACTTTATGATCCATTTTCCAAGTTGAATTTCCATGCTGTTTTCCTCCACTGAAGTCTAAGAAATCACTACAGTCGGAGGGTGGCCTTTCAATGCAATGTTCCCAAGGTATGGAGTCATTCATTGGGAGTGGCGCTCAGTCACACAGTTGCCATCCTTCTGGTGCGATCATATTGGTTATATTACATGTTTTGTTGGAGGGGTAAGGAATGGTAATTATACCCATGTCTCCAGCGAAAAACACTGTGGTGGTGAAATTGCTGATGCAAGGCTTTAACTGCTCCTTCCCAGTAAGGCAGATGGGCGTGCCACGAGACTGGGTTGTCAAGTTCAGTTCCCTGGTATCATAAGTGGGAGTACCTATTTCAGGATATCCGAGTCACCTGGTGTCGTTTACAAACACAACAACTTCAGGTCCTTCCCATTTTGCAGGGCGTAGAATAGGTGGATCAGGTACAAAAGCCCAATACATTGTTTTTGATATTGGGAGCGGCTTGCCATGTGTGTTGCAAAACTTCGTCAGCAGGAGGAGGGTGAAGAGGATACGGTCCATTGCTTCTTTTGAGATCCTGTAAGAGGGCAAAAAGGAGGCGACTCTCAGGGCATTGGTGTCTCCCTAGAGGAATTACTATTAACTTGCCTAATCATTCTCTCAGGGAGCCATTTAGCGGCATTATGTTTTTGCGAGAAGACACAGACAGAGCCTCGTCCCCAGATCAATACTGGGTCGGGTCCATGCCATCGATTATCCAGCGGATCTTTCCAGAGTACTGTTGCAAAGTCTTGTTTGGTATTAGAGTGCCAAAAACGATCAGCGGCAGAACGCCCACTATCATCCAAATTAAAAAAATTTAAAATGAAGAGGGCATGAGCAAGGATGTTTCTAGGGGACCCCTTTTTGGGATACCATTCCCCCTTTTTAATTTTGTTTATAGTATTTTTAAGAGTTAAATGAGCCTTTTTAAACAATTTTTTGTTTTTGTGGGTTATAAGGAATATTAGCAACGTGATTGATGTTTAGCTGATTACAAAAGGCTTGAAAGTTTTTACTTGTGTATTTAGGCCCATTATTTGTTTTAAGTATCTTGGGGATTCTCATATGAGCAAAAGCTTGAAGACAATGTTCAATAGCATGCCTGCTTGTCTCTCTAGATTGTAAAGAAGCCATAATATAACCTGAGCAAGTATCAACATTCACATGTATATACTTTATTTTCTCAAAATCATTAAAATGAGTGTCATCTATTTGCCATATATGATTAGGTATTAAGCCCCATGGATTCACTCCTAAATGTGGAATAGGTAACAAATGACCACATTCTGTACATTGCTTTACAATCATTTGGGCTTGCTCTCTAGTTATTTTATGCTTTAAAGGTTTAGGCAAGCCAGTATGAGCATGTATACGGCCAACATAAAAGGGATGTGTTCTCATAAGAATATTATGTTGTAGCTGATGAAATAACTGTCTTGCTCTGGTGCAAGCACTAATTTGACCAGCAGTCTCCAATAATGGCAAGAAATTAGCCACATATGCACTATCTGTGTACAAATTGAATGCTTGAGAAAGGTGTTGAAAAACTGCAAGAACTGCTACTAATTCAGTTAATTGTGTTGACAGACTGGGGATATTAAAAGTTACTGGTTTAGTAACATAATATTTTGCCTTATGTTTGGAAGTTTTATCAGTGAATATTGTTACAGCATTTTTTAAGGGTTGGAATTTGGTGACTTTAGGAAATATAACTGTGCTTTTGTAAAAAATTTATTAACTTACTAGCAGGATAATGATTATCAATATTTCTGATAAATCTAACTTGTGAAAGAAGCCAATCGGAATTGTTGTTAACTAATTTCTTTGCCTTTTATTAAAAGGCTGAATAATGTGGTCAGGTTTTTTGCTTAAATAAATAATTGCTTGTTTTTTTTCTATCATAATCAATGTAGCTACAGAATTATAATAAGGAGTGATAGTTTTAGCAGGGCAAGAAGATAAATGGACCCACATAATTGGACTTTTTTGCCATAACAATTTTGTAGGAGTGACTCTAGTGGCAAATATAAGTAAATATAATGAGCTGTTAGGATCAAAATAAGTAATAAACTGTTCTTGGATGGCATGCTTAACAACTTTTAAAGCTTTTCAAGCTTCAGGAGTTAATTTTTGAGAAGAAAGGGGAGCAGGATTTCCTTTTAAAATATCAAACAAAGGTTTTAACTCTCTAGTAGTCAACTTTAAATATGGGCACAGCCAATTAATATCTTCTAATAATTTTTGAAATTCAGTAAGTGTTTTAAGACTATTAACGTGAATATGCATTTTTTGCTGGCCAATAGTTTGTGGGAACAACTTGAACTCCAAATAATCATAAGGTTTTAATGTTTGGACTTTTTCAGGAGCAAGTTGTGGCCCAAATTTATGCAGCTGTTTTTTTAAACAACTAAAACATTATAACACTTCTTGGGCTTTTTGACCAGCCAATAATATGTCATCCATGTAATGTATAATATACATTTGAGGCCAAGAATTTCTGATAGGTAATAAGGCTGTAGCAACAAACTTTTGACACAGAATAGGACTATTGGCCATTCCCTGCAGAAGTACTCGCCAATCATGTTTTTTTATAGGCTTTTTAAAATTAGCAGAAGGTACACTGAATGCAAATTTTTGACAGTCTTCAGGATGTAAGGGAATAGTCAATTTTTAAAATCTAAAATCATTTTATAAAATTTTTTGGGGATAGCAGCTGGGGAGGGCAGTCCACCACCAAGACATTTTGAGGCTCTTGCACTTGCCAGGAAGTGACCTTCTTTACTCACCTGGTAAGGCTGCTGGGAATCCTGTAAGCAAGGTACTAAGACAGTTTTTCCAAGGGGCTCTGTTGGCTCCAAGAAGTCAACTTTAGTTCTTTAAAGCTGTTTGTTAACATGAGTTTACACACGTGTTTTGTAGGAATAGTGTTTTAGTTTAAGCTTTGGTAATATAACTAGTGTTTTTAATTGGTCTTTTTACAAGGAAAGCAGATTCTTATTGAACTTATGCAAACGAACATACTGCTATGAAATATAAAAATAGTTATTGAAAGTTGTTAAATTCTGGAGGGATTGGGTAGAGAGAAAGATAAATGTTTTAATTTTACTTACAAAGGTATTGTCATTCACTAAACTGTTGTTAGCTTAAGAGAAAAAGCTTAAAACACTTTATTAGTAACACTTGAAACAAAAAAAACCACAAAATTATTTTCTTTAGTTACTTAATCTTATGCAAGTACTTGTTCTGCTGAAATCTAGTTCTTTACCAGTTTAGGAGTAATAAAACAGTGATTATAAATGACAAAAGACTTGTAAATGAGAGTGGCTAAAGATTTGATGAGAGCTTACTATAAGACAGCTGACATAAGGAAATTTGGATATTTTTGCAACACAAAACATCTAGCAACAAGTTTGGCATTCTCTTTGACAGTGCTTTCCAGGTAATTAAGCAAGGGATTATATATCGATAAATAAGCCGAATTAGCCACATACTTTCTCTAAGGAAGAGAAAATTTCTCTGACATTTTCCAGGGGCCCTCTGGAAAATATCAGAGTTACTTACAGGTAAAAGTACCCTTTTTTGAATTTGATTTCGGAAAGTTGTCATAAGAGTTTTTTTGGTACTTGCTTAAATAGGATTATAGGTATTTAACCAGAATGACAATAAAAAGGCTTAAATGCAAATACAGGTTACTCAGTTGTTAACAACACTTGGCTTACAGTCTTTTTAATATGAAGATTTTACTTTCTTAAATAGAGAACTCATTGAGACTTTAAGCATGAGAAACTGCTTTGATAAAAACAATTAGAAAGTTCTTTGCAATTTGTCAACATTAAGAGCAGGCTAACAGTCTAAGACAATTTTGTCTTTAAACTGAAAACAAAACTCTAATCTTGCTGTGCACTTAATATAGAGACTTATTTGCTTTAATTTCATATAGCATGACTGTATCAACTTCTACAAACTTTTTACAACTTTCTTTTTACATTTACTGTTCTTTCTCTTTTAATAAACACTTGTACTTTAGAAGTTACTTTCTTTTTCCTTTAACTAAATGAATATCTATTTTTTATACTTTTTTAATTAAACACACATCTTTTCTAGCAAGCAGAGATGTCTTCTTTATTATATTAAGTAGTTTTAATTAGAACTTAAAACATTAGGTACTTTAACTTTCAGTGAACACTGAAAAATAGGCTACTGTAAACTGTGACACCAGCATTCCTCAGATTGATACATTTATGAACACTTTTTATCATTTCTGGAAATGTGCCTTACAGCACAACTTTTACTGAGCACAAAACATCTTCATATGATTTAGCAAAACTTTAATAATTTTGGTTACCACAAAAATTCTCAGGCTGTTTGCATATATACAAATTTATACATTAATATACTATTATTATTATTAAGATATTTATTTGTTACACTTGTTTACACACTCTTTAGCAATTATGCTAGATTACTTATAAAAACTTTTACATTACACAGAGTTAAACTTAAGCATTTTTTCTTGAAAGATTTAACAGATAACATCAATTGAAATGACTTTAGGTAAACAGGCAGCTGATAACCATAGGGACATGTCCATTTCAGTTTAACTTAAATTTGCATTAATGCTTATTGATACCATCCGGAGGTAGAAAAACATTTTTCTTTATTAGACACATAAACATACCGATTGAGATGCAATGACTAGAATTAGCAACACTTTTCATAAAAGAACACATACTCAGATAAACTAATACAAAAATACCGGGGGCAGCGGGCTTCTGGGCTGTCCCACTTACGGCTCCCTTCTCAGATAACCTCTCCTCCTGCAATTCTGCTGTTTTTTTGCTTGACTAAGAACTTGAGAAGTTTTCTTATTTTTATGTTGCTCTTCTATTGCATCTTTAATCAGAGCCCACAAAGAAAAAGTTATAGGATATGCTTGTCCGTTTCTTAAAACCTCTCCAACCTTGTTCCAGACATTCACATTAATAGTTCCCTCTTCGGGAAACCAAGGACAGAGCTTTTGTAAAGACAGAAAATTAAATTAAATGTTTTCATTTAACCTTTACTCCTCATGCCTTTAAAGCTTCCTTTAAACTATTAACAAAAGTTTCTCTACTACTTAATCCTTGTCCCATAATCACAGATCACTTACCTGGACTCTTTCGTCTGGGCAGGTTCCCCTGACGCGGCCGCTAATTTTATTTTACTCTTTTTTACTCTTTTGGGCCCTTCTCCGATCTGTGTTCCTCACTGGATTCCCAGTGCTCGAGCCCCACGTTGGGCGCCACTTGTCCCAGCCCGTGGGACATCAACAAAGACCTGGAGAGGGGCAGCGGGAATTATGGTAGGGAACAAGAGACACGAAGAATGGAGACAAGACAGTTTCCTGATCAAGTCTCAACTTTATTAGGCAGGACTACAGTTTTTATAGGCAGAATTAGTCCTGCCCTTGTGTCCATGGTGACACTGACGTCAGGGCATCAGCTGATTTCTCAGAAATGCTTCACTGAAGAACATGAAACTTAACTCAGAAGAATACAAAACTTAATTCATGGCCAAGAGGAAATGACATAGCAATCAAACAAAGATAATCTGTGCAGCTGCTAGGCTGCCACAACGTAAGATGGAGTTACTATGGCTGTTGCATATCCGGCTCCCCACAAAGTATAGTAGTTTTTTGGTGGAGTCTTTAGGGTTTTCTATGTATAGTATTATGTCATCTGCACATAGTGACAGTTTAACTTTTTCCTTACCAATTTGGATGCCTTTTATTTCTTTTTCTTGCCTGAGTACCATGGCTAGGGCTTCCATTACAATATTGAATAAAAATGGTAAGAACAGGCGTTCTTGTCTTATTCCTTGTCTTATAGGATATGTTTTGCTATTGAGTATGATGTTAACTGTGGGTTTGTCATATATGGCCTTTATTATGTTGAGGTATGTTTTCTCTACACTAGTTTGTTGAGAGTTTTTATCATGAATGGATGCTAAACTTTGTCAATGCCTTTTCAGCATCTATTGAGAGGACCATATAGTTTTTAACCTTCTTGTTGTTAATGTGGTGTATCACGTTGATTGATTTGCTGTTATTGAACATTCCTGCATTCCTGGAAATAAATATCACTTGGTCATTGTGAATGACACTTTTCATGTGTTTTTGAATTCTGTTTGTTAATATTTTGTTGAGTATTGTTGCATCTATGTTCATCAGGGATATTGGTCTGTAATTTTCTTTTTTTGCAGTGTCTTTGTCTGGTTTTGGTATTAGAGTAATACTGGCCCTATAGAATGAATTTGGAAGTATTCCCTCCTCTTCAACTTTTTGGAATAGTTTAAGAATAAGTATTAGTTCTTCTTGTATGTTTGGTAGAATTCTGTGAAGCCATCTGGTCTGGATGTTTGTTTGTTGGGAGTTTTTTGGTTACTGCTTCAATTTTGTTACTAGTAATTGGTCTGTTCAGATTTTCTATTTCTTGCTGGTTCAGCTTTCGGAGATTGCATGTTTCTAGGAATTTATCCATTTCTTCTAGATGGCCAATATGTTGGCATATAATTTTTCATAGTAATCTCTTATAATTGTATTTCTGTGGTGTCAGTTGTAATTTTTATTTTCTGATTTAGTGTTTTGAGGACTCTTTTTTTCTTGATGAATCTAGCTGATGGTTTATCAATTTTGTTTATCTTTTCAAAGAACTAGCTCTTAGTTTCATTGATCTGTTGTATTGTTTTTTAGTCTCCAGTTCATTTATTTCTGCTCTAATCTTTATTATTTCCTTTCTTCTATTAACTTTGGGCTTTGTTCTCCTTTTTATAGTTCCTTTAGGTATAGGGTTAGATTGTTTATTTGATATTTTCTTGTTCCTGGGGTTGGCCTGTAATGCTGTAAACTTCCTTCCTAGAACACCTTTTGCTGCAGCCCAAATATTTGGCATTGTTGTGTTTCTATTTTCATTATTTTCCAGGTATTTTTTTAATTCCTCTTTAATTTCTTCACTGACCCATTGGTTGTTTAGTAGCATGCAGTTTAGCTTCCATATGTTTTTTTTTCTAGTTTTTCTCCCAGAAATTGATTTCCAGTTTTATACTGTTGTGGATGGAAAAGATGGTTGGTATGATTTCAACCTTCCTAACTTTATTAAGACTTGTGTTGTGGCGTAACATGTGATCTGTCCTGGAGAATGTTCCATGTGCACTTGAAAAGAAGGAGTATTCTTCTGTTTTTAGGTATAATGTAGGGTATATATCTATTAGGTCCATTTGGTTTAATGTGTTGTTCAAAGCTGCTGTTTCTTTATTGATTTTCTGTTTGGATGACCTATCCATTGATGCAAATGGGGTGTTAAAGTCCACTAATGTTATTGTATTATTGTCAATTTCTCCATTTATGTCTGCTGCTATTTGTTCTATATATTTAGGTGCTTCTTTGTTGGGTGTATGGATATTTACAATTGTTATCTCTTGCTGGACTGAGCCCTTAATCATTACATAGTGTCCTTCTTTGTCTCTTTCTGCAGTTTTTGTTTTAAAGTCTACTTTGTCTGATATAAGTACTGCTACTTGAGCTTTTCTTCATTTCTAATTGCATGGAATATCTTTTTCCATTCCTCAGTTTCAGTCTGTGTGTGTCTTTAGGTCTGAAATGAGTCTGTTGTAGGGAGCATAAAGATGGGTCCTGTTTTTTTTTTAATCTGTTAATGTCACCCTATGTCTTTGATTGGAGCATTTAGTCCACTTATATTTAAAGTAATTATTGTTAGATACTGCCATTTTGTTAAACATTTTCTGGTTGTTTTTGTTGTTTTCTTTGATCCTTTTTTTCTGATATTCTCTTTCCTTGTACATGATGACTTTCTTTAGTGTTATGGTCCAATTCCTTTCTCTTTATTTTTTTGTATCTACCTTACAGGTTTTTGGTTTGTGCTTACCAGTGGTCTGTGTATGTCTTACGTATATAGATGTCTAAGTTTCAATAGTTGCTTGAGTTTAAATGCATTCTAATGGCTTTACACTTTTAACTCCTCCTTCTCCACATTTTATGTATATGATGTCTTTTTCAACATCTTTTATTTAGGATTCCTTTAACTACTTTTAGAAGTAGTTGATTTCAGTATTTTTGTCTTTAACCTTCATACTAGCTTTTAAAGTGTTTGATCTATTATCTTTGCCATATGCTTGTACCAGCGAAACTTTCTTTTTCATCATTTTCTTGCTTCTGATTATGGTCTTTTCTTTTCTTTTTAGAAATGTCCCTTTAACATTTCTTGTAAGGTTGGCTTAGCGGTGGTGAACTCTTTTAACTTGTGTTTATCTGAAAAGATCTTTATCTCTCTAATTCTGAGTGATAACCTTGCTGAGTAGAGTGTTCTTGGTTGGAGGTTTTTCTCTTGCATCATTTTGAATGTATCATGCTACTCCCTTTTGGCCTGTGAAGTGTCTGCTGAAAAAAATCAGCTGACAGCATTATGGGGTTTCCCTTGTTGGTAACTGGTTGCTTTTCTCTCACTGTTTTTAAGATTCTCTCTTAATCTTGGATCTTTGACATTTTAATTATTATGTGGATGTCTTGGGTTATCTTGTTTAGGGCTCTCTATGCTTCCTGGACCTGGAGTCTGTTTCCATCGTTAGGTTAGAGACATTTTCAGCTATTATTTCTTTAAATGAGTTTTCACCCCTTTCTCTCTCTCTTTTCCTTCTGGATTTTCTATAATGTGAATATTAAGACGTGTGATATTGTCCCAAAGCTCCCCTAACTTATCCTCATTCTTTTTATTCTTTTTTCTTTCTCCTGTTCAACTTGAGTTCTTCCTATACTTTGTCTCTGAAATCACCAGTCCATCCTCTAATCTGCTGCTGATTCCCTCTCGTGTAGTGTTCATTTCACTTATTGTATTCTTCATCTCTGATTGGTTCTTTTTATATTTCTGTCTCTTTGTAGAGGTTCTCCTTGAGTTCATGCACTCTTCTCTCAGGTTCAATGAGCATCTTTAAAACCATTACTCTTTGTCGGGTAGATTGCTTAATTCTGTTTAATTTAGTTCTTTTTCTGAAGTTTTGTCTTATTTTTGTTTCAAGCATATTCCTGTGTCTCCTCATTTTGTTTGACTGTCTGTGTTTGCTTCTATAGGTTAGGTGCAAGGGCTACTTCTCCCAGGCTTGAAGGTGTGAAGTACATCCCCTTGGAAGACTGCATGTGCCTGGTAGTTCTGGTTGGCTGGCTGGAGACTGTGTGGCATGGACCAGGGTGTCCTGGGGGTCTCCTGTATGGTTGCCAGCTGAACAGTGCTGGTGAGGTGGTGGTGTCAGAGGGACACAGCATGGGGAGCTCCCAGTTGCGTCCTCTCTGGCAGGGCACCTGGAGCGTGGTCCATGGGTCTCCCAGGTGGGCATCAGCTGAGCCCATGCTAATGGAGTGGGTGAGGGTGGATGGGTGCAGTCTGGGAGTCTCAAGGGTTGGTACTGGGCTGGGGCTGCATGAACAGTGTGGCTGAGAACAGAAGGGGTGCAGGCAGGGTGAATCTGTGTGAGTGTTGCACTTGGACCACCCTGGTGGGCCCACTGGATCTCTCACAGGCATGTTCAGGTGTGGGTGGGGCTGGGAGGCCATGTCTTCTTTCAAGTCTGGAGCTGGTGTGTTCATGTCCACACTTTCAGTGGGAACCATGGAACTCCCCTGTTCCTGTCTTCACTAGTAAGAGTGCAGGGGAATGTAAGCAATGTAGATCACCCTGTTCTCTTCTACATTGACAATGTGTGGGGGACTGTAAACACTGTTGCTTGCTTTGTTCCCTTCCCGCTAGCAGTGTCTGGGGGGAACACAACAAGATGCTCACAATGCTCTTGATCCCACTAGCAGTGTCAGGGGGTGGGGGTGAGGGGGTGGGAGGGGGAGTGTAAACAGTCACTAGCACCTGTTGTTCTGGATCGAGTTCCAGCAGTTCTCCTGCTCTTTGGTGTGTGCATGAAAATCAGCTTCCTACAATTGTAGTTGTGGTTGGGTTTAAATCCTTCAACTGGCAGCTTTTTTTCTCTACCCCAGAACATGTGAGTCTGTGTTCCAGCAGCTCAATGATATCCCTCCCTACTGCAAGATCACGCTGGGGCTGGGCTCCCTGCATTACCATGTCTCCATCTCTCCTGCCATTTTTCATGGGGTCGTTTTATCTCTCCTTGTGCAGAACATGTTCACTCAGGCCTCTGTTCTTCCTTGAGATTAATTTCTCTGGATGTAGGTTTAGATTCGGTATGTATGTGGAAAGAGGTGGGCTCAGGCTCTTTCTATGCTTCCATCTTGGACCCAAGACCCAGGAGTGATTTTCTTATGCATAAATCGGTCAATGTACTCCTGTTGTACCCAATCACCATCTTAGTGTCTCTACTTTTTGCTCCTTGCATTCCAGGTATCACTGTACATCCTAATTGTCATTAAGACTTCACCTAGGATGCAAGAAATAACACTGCAAATAAAATTGATATAATGTCAGTTCACCTAATTAACCATTGACTAATGAAAAACTCCTGAATTTTAGGAAGTAAGAATGATGAAAAAATATATATTCTGGGTAAAGTTACAAGCCAAATATGAAATATTTTAGGCTTTGCTAGCCGCATGGCCTCTCTTGCAAGTATTTAACTCTGCTGTTGCAGTGCAAAAGCAGCCACAGGACAATATATAAACAAAGAAGTTAGGCTGTGTTCCAATACAACATTATTTATGAACAGGTGGTGGGCTAGATTTGACACATGGGCCATGAGTTGCTTATACCTTAAAGGTATAAAGTAATAATTTCATTTGAAAAATTCCAGTCAGTGGGAATGTAAAGGAGGGGGAGTTTGCATCTAGCTAGCACTCATGGAGTGATATTCTTAATATGGAACCTCAGTATTAGGTAGAATATCAATTTGGGGGTCTGGTAGGGATAAAGGTGGGGGTGGGACAGCAAGGATGCTCTTGGTAGAGGAAAATATGCAAGCAGAGCACGTGGAGTTGAATAGCAAGTGGGTGTATAGTAGAAATTCAGTTTGGTTTAAAAATAGTATTCATTAAGTGTAGTGATAGAGGCATAGGTGGGAAAGAATGTTTGGGCAAGACCAAGAAAGATTTTGCAACCAGGCAAAGGAGAATGGATTTATTATGTAGTCAGCTTGGGTGGGCTGATGGGCCACTGAGTCAGAGAGTGGCTCAGTCAGTCATGCCTTAGGAAAGTTAACCTGGCATTCTGGGGCCCGAAGCTTAAACAGTTAGGGGGTTCTCATCCGGGAAAGAAATACAGTATTATGAATTTGGCACAATTCACAGGATCTTGGAAGGGGCTCATATAAGTGCTGGGCTCTGAAATCGAAGCTTCACAATCCTCCTGGAAATTCCACCTCTGTGGGCTGGCTACAGCAGTAGTCTTGGCAAGAGGTACCCAGACCTTGCTGTGGAAATGGCAGAGGGAACCAGGAAGAAGGGACAAGCAGGAGCGTGTATAGAGGTAAATGTGCAGGGCTTGGCAATAAGGAAACCGAAAGTACACATATTGACGTCATCTGCTGGAGGCAAGGAAGAGAAGATAAAGGTGATCAGAGATTACAGTTTAGAAGGTGGTGGTGCTGTAACCCCAAAACGATAACACAAGAGGAAGTGCAGGTTTTCAAGGGGAAAGAATGCAAAGGAGTGAGTTTGAGATTGTCTAGGTAAAAATATCCAGCAGGTCTTTGAAAATTGAAACTAGAGAAGGGAAAAGAAGTCTGAACTTGGGGGTCGCCTGCCTCAACATGAAGCTTGTGACAGAACGAGATGATCAGTGGAGAGGTCAGAGGTCTTTGGATGGCATTGCCTGCTCATTTGGTAGAGGTTAAAATGGAAAAAAGCTGGGTATAGAACCAATTTGCTATCTGAATGTTCTTATTTGCCTTCTGGCTGCCAAATTTTCCTTTGAATTTCTCTTAGTTTTAGCAGATCATTTGGAATGAATCTACTTTTTAAGCTACTTTATTATCCATTAGAAGTTATAGGTATTACCCTGAAATTTAACATTTGAATAAATTATTTATATTCATTCTGACTTTAAGCACCTATTTTAAAGATGACATTCACTATGTTTTTAGTCTTTCATGAAGCTACAAAAATTTGTGAGGTATATGCCCCCCCTCCTGACGTATAACCTTTAAATCTGTCTTACTTCTCTAGTATTTACAGCTATTCTACCTCAAAAGAGGTCAAGCCTCTAGGACGGAAAAGAAAGAACTTTTGAGAGGCATGTAATTATCAGCCATAGTTATGTTCCATTTTAGAGCTTCTGTCTGTCCCTTCATGGTTTCTTCTGACACTGACAGGGTCTAAGAAGTTTGGTACAAGCTTCTGGAAAAAATACATATACTTCTTGGAAGTGTTTTTTTAATTATCTGGTTTCAAATAGCTGGTACAAGAAACTAGTATATTCAGGATATTGGTATCTATCCAATTAGTCATCTTTCCATCTTTAAGAGACCTGGTTATAATGGACATCATATATTTTCTCTATTGTTGTGTTTCTTTATTGTCTTAATGATTTTTTTCATGAGTTCTCCCAGTAATTATTTTCACTGAGTGTTCTGGGAAGCATATTCCCCTTCCCATCTTTTTTGGGATTATTTGAAACATGGGAGAAGTAACTTTGCCAGAGAGTATGTTAGAAAAAATTTTGTAAAACTGTAGTTTCTAGCCTGGTTCACCTGGGAGACTAAAACTACAGATTTATGTCATCTGCAACCGTCAACACTTTATGCCTTTTCTTGGGCTGGCATGCAATACTTTCCTCCCTCTTTCTCTCCCTTTGTTTTACTGAGATATTTCATCTATTCTCATTCATCAGATTATCTATATTTTGATGATCTCAGATTTATGTCTGCAGTTCATTTCTTTTACCTGAATGCAACTACCTGTTTGGCATTTCTACTTCGATAATTCACTTGCATATCAAATTTAACATGTCCTGAACTCATGATTTCCATCCCACCCAATTTGGTTTTCTCCATATCTTTTCCTTATCAGGGAATAGCCACCATATATGAAGGAACCACCCTTGATTCTCTTTCTCTTACATCTCTTCCCTGATCTACATCAATTCATTAGCAAGTCCTGTAGATGCTTTCTAAAATATAGCTGGGAGCTGTCCATTCCCACTGCCATTAACATTGTCCAAGCTTTGGTGGTCTCTCATATGGGCTAATGCAACAGCTTCCTAATTGGACTCCTGGCCTCATTCTTGCCTCCCCCATTTAGTGGTCTGTGGGTCTTAATCTGGTTGTATACTGGATTCACCTGAAGACACATATACTACTGGTGACTGGGTCGCACACCAGAGATTCTATTTAATGGGCCTGGGGTGTGTCCTAATTATGAGGGATTTAAATTATTTTTTTAATGTGAAATGTTAATCAAGTTGACATGCTACACTTGACATGCAGCATGGAGAACCAAATCCTTAATACTTTAATCAGTCTGTTTAAACCCCCTCAATGTCCTTGCATTACCTCAAACACTCATATTAATACCTCTATCCTGTACTGTTTATGCTCTAGGCACCATTGCATCTGCTGATCCTTCTGACTAATGATGCAGCCCCTCTCTTATCTACCTGAGTCTGCCTAGCATCTGGGTCCAGCTTCTTCCGTTTCCAAGTACACCATGCCATGCAGTAGACGTTGGAAGTGGCTGGGTGCACATTGCTTGTTGGTTATCCTTCTGCAAGCAATCTCACCCCATCTTCCAATCACAGTTTGGATTGAGAAGACCCCATTCTTCTCCCCTTCTCCCTACTTCCACTTTGTGGTTAGGAATGTGACTTAGGATTTGCTTTCCAGAATACTCCATTGGGATGAATAAGCATCCTTTCTGATAGTCTTTGGCTGGAGATATCAGGAGTTTTGAACTTCTGGAGCTGTAAACCTGGCTGCATGCAGAGATTCATCTCCAGGAGCAGAGAAAGACCAAGGGGTCAAGAAAGATGCTTTGAGATGCACACTACTCTATTTATATGATCGCATTTAATTCTCACAGTAATCCATTAGGGTATTTATTTCTATCCCTATTTTGCTGATGAGAAAAGTGAACTCCAGAGAAATTACATAATACGCTCACATAGTACTATTTGAGTTAGACTTCTATTTTAGATGTAAGAAATATTAGCTTATGAAAAATAAATTTTGGAAGTATGTTTACAATATTGTCTCCACCCAAGTATAAGTTTATTATGAATATTCCACATCAGTATGCAAAAACTGGGTCCGAAGAATGTGTGTAATGATTTGCTGATACTGTTAAAGAAAAAGGACACGTTTCGCATGACAGGTTAGAAGCTGTGGTTGTTGGTCTCTTTTAAGCAACCCTGAATGCTCTTGACTCTGATGGATTTTGCCCATTAAAACAGTACTTCTCAAAATGCAGTGTGAATAGGAATCCCCTGGAATTTTGCTTAGCAGCTGCTGATTCCATAGGACTGGGATGTGGTCTGAAATCCTGCATTTCTAGCAATCTGTCAAGTGGCTCTCATGCCACTGGTTCCTGTGTCACACTGAGTAGCAAAAGGTTGGACTGTCCATGATGGAAGTTGTATTTATTACTTGTAGCTTCTGAAAGATTATAGCCTAAACTGTAATTGTACCCAACCTAATACCACAGAAAATTCACTGGCATGTAAAAGAAAAACCCTACATCAGAATGGATGCTCATGTGATTACTTTAAGTGTCAGATGCCCACCGTACTGCCAATGTGTGGACTAACAGGGGAAAAAGTCTACAACTCTTCGGGGATTCTGGGTGAGAAATTAAGTTCTTACATCATAGTAAATCAAGGCCCTGGTGATGGGGAGGCCCCTCACATCAGTGATGGAGTGATGGGAATGAGGAGTCTGAGGAAAGGAGTTATTGTTGCCTAGATGTAAGTTTTTCCCAAATGTCAAACACACTACATACGCGTCAGAAATAAATGACACTTGCTATTCAAGTGTGGAACTTCCTTGGTACATAAAAGACTTAACACTTATATTTTTAAGCAGTACGTTTTTTTTTTTTTAAGAGAGTTTTATTTCTCTCCCTGGCTTTCAAGCCTGGTTTCTTAGGAAAAAACAATTCATTTTTATCAGTCTGTGAATCAGCTAACTTCAGGGCTGAGACAATTAGAATTCCTGAAAGTTGAACATCCTGAATGGAGTCCCTCTACCAAATATAAGAAAAAAAATTCAGTACCAGCAGGCACATAACAAAATTAATGAAGTCCAATGTTTCATGAGAACTTATGAATTTGAAGTTTTGGGTATTTTACATTGGGGAAGGCCATACTCTGCAAACCAGTAATATTTTCCCTGTGACTGGGCCCATGGGGCTGTACCCCTATTGTCTTCTGGGCAGCATTACCAGTATGGTGCCTTGTGGGAGACGAAGAAGGCAGTACGGAATATCTATCTAATTGTCTTTGTGAAATGCCAAGAGAATTTTTTTGCACGAACAGGACTGAGGGCAATTTTGAAGGTTGTAGCAGACATGTAAGGCAAAGGGATTAATTTAAATTTAGCTGAGAGAAGGGGCTTGCTGGGCAGTCCTGAGTTATTTTCAATATTTCAAAAAAACCTACAGGACACTCTTTGGTGACTAGGCAATGGAGGCTTGTTATAACATCACGTATTCTTAATTCTGGCTGGTATTATAGAATAAGGAGATGACACGGTTGTCTGGAGGCAATTGGAAGTACTGCTTGGACTTCATATGCCTTTGTTTAAGAATGAGATAAATTATTAATTATAATATAATGGAATTAGTCTTTCAAAATATTGGATTGATGTGGACTTGGAATAATGGAAAGACTTGAGTGGACTTGAAATAATGAAAAGACTTGAAATTGGGAAAGTTTTGGGGACTGTGATTAAAAATCAAGTATTTTAGCTCTTGGGTGATACATCTTGAACCAATCAACTTATTTGTGGTCAGTCGGCATATATTTAATGATCATCTTCATGTGTTGGACACTGTGCTGGGAATTTTGGGGGTATAGTAATGAAAAAGTTGTGGTGATTCCCTATGAAACTATATAAGGAAAGGGAAACACCAAAGAAATGATTAGCTGCACATAATGTTAACACAAATTCTAGAGGCTCTTAGTACTGCATAAAATGTTAACATTTTATTTCCATATGTATATATTTGATTTAAGGTATAAAATTCTGAAGAGAAACCAGCAAATAGTTATGTGTTACTAATACAGGCATGAATGGCCCTTGGGGCCCGTCTGATGTACACCCCTTGGCTCGGTTGCTACCTTACACACATATAGTTTTTTCTTGAGGTGTATTTCCCATAAGCAACTCTCATAAAAGGGTTGGTGTTGGTGAAATTGATCACTTTCACCAAAACACAGCATTTGTTTGTTTAAGTTTTGAATTCTTTTTCCAGATACTTCCCACTTTAAGGCTCAGTGTTTAAGCTCATGCCCGTCTGCCATGACCAGCTGTTGACTATTGGATATGTTACTATGTTTTATGACTGCTATTTTGAGTTACTCTTACCATTTGCTCATCATGGTTCTCATAGAGTCATAAACGATCTGTCTATTTACTCTGAATACACTTTCCTTTGGTTTTTCAAATACTTAGCCGTTTTCATATTTCCTTAATTGCTGGAATGTTGATTATGTAATTAAACTTTCAGAAACACAAATTATTTGATTAGGGAGTTTAATGCTCAGAAAAACTGTTATATCTACTAAATTCTTTTATAGGCAGTGTTCTAATTTCAGAATTGGTGACACGTGTTTACTGCTCTATATTGTAGAACTTCAGAGGTTAATCAGAAGTGCTCTATTTCTTAAATTGTGGGCCTAGTTCATGAGTAGAGGTGGGTGCCTCTTTTGTTATTCTTTATGCCTTACACATATTTTATAATTATTCCTTTGTACCTATTCAGTGTTTAATAGAAAATAGTAAACATTAATTGAAATTAGAGGTTGTTATCTTCAGTAACAGAACCCTGGAGAGACCTATGGACTCTAGAGCTTTTGAGAATTTAAAGGTCACAGTTGAGCATCACACCTTTTTTTTCCTATTGACCACATATAAAAAAGTGAATATTACCATAGGACTTACTGTGATACTGAACTTGATGAATTTAGGTCTGTTTCCTGAAATGTTCAGAGATTTCATATAAAATTGACAATTTTATTGTAATGATTCAAGGACTGACTTGTAGGCCAAAGTCGAATATTATGGCAAGATTCATCTGTTAGAATGTTTGTGGCAGAAAAGATTGTATTTGTTCATTTTAATTGCAAGATATTTTTGCTATAATAGGTTGGTTTTATGCATCAACATTGTGATAATTAACTCATTGATATTTTAAATTAAATTTAAATGCATTCAGCTATTAAAGAAGGCTGTGAGGATTTTTCTCTACATCAAGGAAATATCAAAAGGCCTCCTACTTTTAAGACTTATTTTATGAACAAATGAGAAGCAGTGTAATTTAAAAACATTATGTAGAATCTTGATTTCCTGAAAAACTATCAACATAAATTAAGGTGAGGTTTTCCTGTGGTCATTGAATATTTGGGTATTCTTCTGTTGAGTAAATACATAATAGTCTCCCTTGCTGGACTTTGGAAATACTGCTTAGAATTTTCTTTTTAACATATGAGTCTACACACACACATACACACAGAGCACAAGTGTGATTAGTATTATAGACAAAAATCAAAATTTTTGGGTGAGAGGAAAGTTAAAGGACCTACAGACCTTCTATATGGAAATGTTTCATACAGAAAGTCGGCTTGATTCTCCTGTGTCAGGTAAGATGACTGACCCGCACTGCTACCCGAAAGGGAGTAGACCTCCATGGGCAGCTACCATGTACTAGCTCCCCAGCAGGCACTGGGACAGACAGAAGCTCTCTTGCACTTTAGAGACTGGAAATGGACTGAAGGTGGGCAAAGGGGAAGGTGCCAGGCATGCACAAAGCAAGCAAACAAATAAGTGACTGAAAATTGTGATAAGCTGGAGGACAGAAACAAACAAGGTCTGTGAGTTATTTGGTGGGGACAGGTGACTACTTAAAGGAAGAGCATTTCTGATGAGAAGACACTGGGCCTGAGACCTGATGATAAAATGAAGTTTCCACACAAAGGCAGGGGAAAGGCTGGAATGGCAGGAGGAAGGAGAATATTCTGATTAAAGACCCCAGCATGTGCTTGGCTGTGAAGAAGACAATTTAACCTCAAAATGTTCCCTGCTACTCTTGTTCATTTGCACAATACAGGTCCTCTGTGGATAAAGTGAATGTTCCAACAGGCAGGATTCTCACCTAGTCCTGGTCGGCTAACTCACTACACACATGTGGGCAATACATCGTTATTGACGCTATATAAAGAGCATCACCCAGTGCTCTGCACAGCTGCAAGACTGCAGGAGAGCAGACACTGGAGTGGTGGCAGCACCGAGAACAGAGACTGAGACAGCTACAGGGACTGAGAGGCCCAGAGGCAGAGACCGGCTTGCTGCAATGCAGACTCGCTCTGAGTGGACAGAGTTCGAGTGATTGACCTGACACTGTGGGAATAAAGTTGGGTATAAACCCTTTCACCCCAAGAATGTTCCACTGTCATTTCCTTGGTCTCACTGAATCCATAGTGAACTTGTCTGGGGCTGAAACCCAATGGCAAGACAATTACAAATTAAAATAAAACAGTGAAAAGTTAGAATCAATGCAAATGTTTAGTAATGGGTAAATGGTTGAGTAAACTGTGATATATCTACATGTTGATATTACATTCATAACATAGATATGGGGAGAAACCTCAAGTCCCCAGAACCCCAGGTAGTCCCAGTCTTGTCACACATCAAGGAATCCATGCTGCAGAGAAGCCATTCAAGTGTGATGAGTGTGGGAAGGCCTTCAGGTGGGTCTCCCTCCTTAGTCAGCATCAGCTGACTCACACCAGAGAGAAACCTTATAAATGCAACAAGTGTGCAAGAGCCTTTGGTTGTAGCTCACGGCTTATTTGCCACCAGAGAACTCACACTGGAGAAAAACCATTTAAATGTGATGAGTTTGAGAAAGGCTTTGTCCAGGGCTCACACCTAATTCAGCATCAACGAATTCACACTGGCGAGAAACCCTATGAGTGAAGTGACTGTGGAAGAGCCTTCAGCCAGAGCTCAAGCCTCATTTACCATCAGAGGATCCATAAGGGAGAGAAGCCCTATGGGTGCTTTGAATGTGGTAAGGCCTTCAGTATGAGCACACAGCTCACAATACATCAAAGGGTTCACACCAGGGAGGGGCCTTATAAATGCAATGAGTGTGGGAAAGCCTTCAGTCAAAACTCAACCCTTTTCCAACACCAGGTAATTCATGCTGGAGTGAAGCCCTATGGATGTAGTGAGTGTGGGAAAGCATTCAATTGGAGCTCGTATCTTATCGAACACCAGAGAATACACACTCGAGCCCAGTGGTACCATGAATATGGGAACATCCTTGAGGGTTCTACCCACTTGAGCCACAAGAAAGTTAATACTGTGAAGAAACTGCGTAAGTGTAATGAATGAGAGAAGATATTCAGATGGCGCTCACATCTAATTATACATCAGAGAATTCACACCAGTGAGAAGCCTTATAAATGTAATGATTGTGGTAAAGCTTTAAATCAGAGCTCAAGGCTTACTCAGAATCAGAAAACTCACATGGGATAGACCACTCACCTCTATAAACGTGTAAATGTAAATAAACCTTCAGCCTTAAAAAAATTATATTATATTATAATTATATTATAAAGGTGTGTGGAAAAAAGGATTCAAAACATCAAAACCTTAAATTGTAGCTTGTTTTTCCTGCTTAATTTTTTCTCTGTAGCAATAGATACCATCTAACATTCAATTTGGTTGGCATACTTATATTTATTTCCATTAGAATATGAACACCATAGAGGCAGAGGTGTTTGTCAGTTGTCTGCACTGTAATTTTATTGTATCTAGAATGGTGCTTGATATGTGGTAGGTACTCAGTAAACAGGTAGGTACTCAGTAAACACTGAATGAATAGATGTATGATCAGAATATGGAAAAGAATGGAATGATGAAAGAAGTGTCAGTAATGCTGGTCTTTTGCTATGAGATTATGGGGGTATTGATTTCAAATTTATGTTTTCTTGTAATGTTTTGTATAATAAATATCCATTACTTTTGTAATGAGGTTCTCTCTATATGTATACAAGCATACATATATATAGAGAGACTGGATGGAAATACAGCAAAATGTAGCTTTCTTTGAATAGAAGAAATCTTTGATAGATTTTTTTAGTAAATTAAAAAAGAAACTGTTTTCTACATAGAATACAGTAAAAATGTATTAGTTTTAAAATAAAAAAACCCATATTCCATTTGTGGTGGTGGTGATTGATTTGAATCAGAATATAGTGGCAAAATCAAAAGGAGTAAATGCTCCCCTTCTCATTACTTACTATAAAAATGTGAAACTTCATTAAAAAAGTTGGAAAGATAATTATACGGCTTAAAGGATATTTTTTTGATAGAGATAATGGGTACACTGGAGCTTTTATACCAGAGGAGCCTAACTCATACAGAAAGAAGGGAAAACAAAAAACATTAGATTTCTTTGGGATTCAAGAATTTGTGCTTTATGCTTACTTTGACCCTTTGGTATGTAAACCCTTTTAAATACCAAATGTCTTAAAAGGGTTTGGAATAAATCTTTGGAAACTCAAGTTCTAACCCCAAATGCCCTCCCTAGCAAAAAGTGATAAAAAAGTATTCTCCTGATAATAAAACAAGAAACCACAGGGGAAGGAGTGTTACATCAGGAAGCAAGAAGCCTCTTAATCAAACTACCAAGGGTCCATTTTGAGATACGTAATTAAGGTGGCTTCTGGTTAGTTTCATGAAGGAATGTGTCCTCCATAAGGATTATTTCAAATCTGATGGAATTTAGATTTGAATTCTGTGTGTGTTTCGCACATCAACTTAGTTCAAAAGAATAAAGTGTGGACATTGATTATAGTCATTAACTTGCAATTATTCTAACAACTGTGGTCATTGCAAAGGTGGAGAACCTGTACCTCGTTTTGGGCAGGTGACTGGCAAACAGCATTATATTTCTTGCCTGGTCAGGGATAATCCTTTTAGGTCTCTTAGGTGTATCACAAATACTTTGACCACGTTGCTTTAGTGCTCCATGAGCTAAGAGGAACTTCAGGAAGCTTATAGCATGTGGCCTTTTGGGTAAAGTAGTTGTTAAGGTCCGTCTGAAGGATAAAACACAGAACACCTGTGCTAGGGTTCCTGGGCTATAATTTGGAATGGATGTTCAAGGAATGGAATTTCATTTACAAATTATTAGTAAGAAATTAGACATGAACCCTTCTATTTCTGAGGATAATTTTAGAGCTGAATATGAAAATCCTAATATTCTGCAAAAATCAACATCCATGTGTGTTTTCCATTTAAATTTAAGTAAAAATAGCTCCTTTCTTTTTAAAACATTCAGTCTTACATAGAGGAAGAATTTCCTAACCTCTCCACCACAGCACTTCTCCAACTTTAATAGACACCACCTGGGAATCTTGCTAATACAGATTCTGATTCAGGAAGGCTGGGTGGAGCTCTACTGCACTTCCAACAAGTTCCCAGGTGATACCCGTATTGTTAGCCCATGCACCACTGTACTTGTTTTCCCTGGTTCCGCCACCTCTCCTACCCTTTCTCAAATGAATCAAGCCCATTATTTAAGGAAAATATGTTTAAAATTTTCTCCACACACCAAGGATGGCCTTGTACAAGTTTTCCCACTTGGTAATGTTCAATTAACACCAACTGATTGTGGGACCAGGAACAGCTTAAAACTATCAGTTTTCCTTCGTGCAAATGGGGGTTACTTGTGGAGAATTTAGCCATATTCAGATGCATGCTTTCATCTAAAAGTGGGAGAGTGGGAAAAGCCCTGGACGGGAGACAAACACCCATCTGATATGAACCCTGATTCTGCCACGACTTGTGATACCTTGTATATCATGTCAGCTCTCTAAGCCTCTCTTTACTCATCAGCAAAGTGGTGAAGTTAATGCCTACACTGCAGGGTATTTGGGAAAATTAAAGGAGAGAATATATGTGAAGCATCTGTTTCAGGGTTTGGAATACAGCAGGCATAGAGGAAATGCTAGTGTCTTGCCAATGGGTTTCAGCCCCTAGCAAGTTCATTATGGATTCAGTGTGACCAATAAATGACAGTAGAATGTGTCTTTGGGGTGAGAGGGCTTATTACCCGGCTTGCTCTCCAGGTGGTAGGTTGAGCACTAGCGACTCTGCCTCTCCCCAGAGTACTGGGCAGAGCTCTCTGTATAGTACAATAATAGCTTATTGCCTAAGGGTGTGGAAGCAGTAGCCTAGCAACAGGCCAGTTACATCATCAAATGGTTTAGGTTCAGTGAGAATCTTGGCTCTAGGAACCCCAACTTCCCCACACTCTACCCCTCCAGGATTCTTGCCTTACAGTCTACACATTCTCAGTCTTCCACAATGGTCCCTGTGTGAGAAAGCTGGAGCACTGTAACCAGATTCCACAACAACAATAGAGGCAAACAACAGTTTAGAGATAATAACAAAAATTAAGATACAACAAGATTTTGATACAGGTAACAAATATAATAATCCTCAAGCCAGAGGAGGTTCCCAATCCACAAAGACCTTAAGGGTGATAAGACACATTTAAATGAAACCAACATAGGCAAATCTTGTCCATCAGGTAGGATGCATGCAAGAGAGTGGTCCTGTGATAGGACTGTAGCAGGAAGGGGTTCCCTTCCAGGTCTAGTATACCATACTTTTACTCCTTTCCCCATTGGGGTTACCAAAGGGTCTATATATAGTGCTACTGGAGGTGCATGCACTGGCCATAATGATAAAACAAAACTCCCTGGTAAGAGGCTCCTATGTTCTGGCCATTCAGGATATACTACTGTGATCTTTGGGGGCCACTCTGCTGTTATTCCAGGCATACACAGGAGGCCACCTTCCAGACCTTGTCCCCAAGGTGCCAGGAGAGCCAGCCATCGTTGGTCCATGTGTCAAAAGGTCCAAGGCCATGTCCACTCAATGGAGTCTCTGGTGTTCAGTGCAGTTGGTGCTGGCAGCAAGATATTATTCTGGTGGCCGAACCTCGGCTTCAGTGATTCTTCCTTGCTTTGTACTTGCAATTGTAGAGGGAGGCAGCCATATATGTTAACATGTCTACAGGACTCAGGGCTCCCTTTCAGAGTCTCTTGTTCAAACGCTGAAGTACGGTCCATAAGTGGACTGACAATCCCCACAGACTATTGATATCTGACTTTAGTCTGAATTTTAACAAGCCACTGTGCCTCTCTATCATGCCTGCTGCAGTAGGATTGTATGGCACATGAAACTATGATTTGATTCCCAGCTGTTGCACCCATTCTTGGAATGTATGTCCAGTAAAATGGGTGCTCTGATCACTCTCAGTGACTTGTGGTTGGCCATAGGTGGCAAAGAGATGCTCCAGGCCTCTTTTGGTCATCTGCTGGTCTGCACAACGGGTAGGAAAAGCAACCAGAAGTCCAGTAGCTGTGTCCACACAAGTTATGGCATACCAATATCCTCTGACACAGGTAATGACCCAATATACTCTATCTGCCACCTGACTAGGGTATCAGCCCTTAGCTATTGTCCCATGTTGCTGTGGAAATTGGTATAAGTCCCTTTTAGAGCATATGACACACTCCTGCTGGGCTCTACTAACTTCTTCAAAGGTCAAAGGCAAGCCCCTTTGACGGGCTACAGCCCACATTATCTTTTGCCAGCATGCAACAAACACTGATGTAACCACTGGGCTACACCAGAGGCAGGCTTTCCTTCTAACCAATGTATGTGGGCCAATTTATCTGCTTCATCATTTCCTGAGGATGCCAGTGGCAAATGACCTGTCACATGGTAATTATTTTAGTCTGACCACAGGCCCATAATTCTTGCCATAATATTTGACCCCAAAGGGGTTGGTGACCAACCAGCCAGTTGGCATGGTACCAGGTTGGTAGCCACAGGATCAAGCCCCAGTAGACAGCCCAGCTGTCAGTGAAGAAACTGTAGGGGAGGACTTCTGGCTGATCACAAGCCACATGGCCTGCAACCCTACCATTTGACTGCTCTTTCCCTCACCATATTCCATCCATATTGTCTCAGTCTTAGGACGGAAAGCTACAACCCTCCATTTTGAGGGCTGTCCATGGCTGGAGCTGTCTGTGTACCATGCATCTTCGGGTATAGGGGCTCTTCCCTCCCCATAGGAACTCTCATTACTAATGGTTCTAAAGCAAGTTCTTCCTGCTTTTCACTAGTATTTGTCACCAGCCCCAATAAGCGTTGAAGTTATTCACTCAAGGGGCTACTAGAAAGGGCACTATGCTGCTGTAGGTAAGCACCCCACATGGCCAGTGTAGGCATTTGTGCCACACAACTCCTTGGCTTTTGGGTCCAATCTTGTATCCACTTCATGGTGGGATAGGTGGTTATTACCTTTATTGGGGCCATTCCAGTGATGGGTTCTCTAGCCAGCAAGGCATGATATATGACATCCAATTGTTTCTCTATCAATGTATATCATACCTCAGCCCCTTTCCAGAGTTGTGACCAGAATCCTATAGGTTGGTGAGTTTGTTCAAGCCACTGCCAGAGACCCCAGCCATTACCGTCTTTAGTCACATTAGCATCCAGCCCACATGGCCTTGATGGGACTATCACACTCAAGGCCTGCATGGCCTTGACTGCCCATTTTGCCGTAGTAAAGTGTAGATGCACATATCTCATCGCAGTCCCATCTGATGCCCTTTTGTACCAACCACTTGGCTTTAGAATTTGTGCGAAGTGCCGGATAGACACTCTCCAATATCCCAGAAGACCCAAAAGCTCCTGTAACAATGCTACAGTTGTAGGGGTAGGAAAGGCCTGGACTTTATCTGTAACTGCTTCTGGCATAACTTTGGTCTTACCTGACCAGACAACACCCAAGAACTTGACAGACAAACCAGATCCCTGAGCCTTGATACTGTTCACAGCCCATCCTTTCTCATGTTGCAGCAGTCTAGGTCCTGCACCCTCTAGATCTGAAAAAGAATCGGAGGTGAGCATGACATTATCAATATAATGGTACAGCCGCACCATGGGTGTTTTCTCCCATGTAGCCATGTTCTGGGCTACAATGGGGCTGTGGTAGTATTCCTGTGGAAGGACGGTGAACGTCCATTGTACCCTTTCTAAATGAAGGCAAACTGTTTCTGACTTTCCTGCTCAATGTCAATGGAAAAGAAGGCATTAGCAAGATCTACCACATAATGGTATGTTCCAAGTTCATGACTGAGGGTATCCATCAGGCCTGCAATGGAGGGGACAACAGCACGCATAGGGGGTATGACTTTATTCAGTTATCTGTAATCCACAGTCATACGCCAGGAGCCATCTGGCCTTTTTACCGGCCACACTGGGGAATTGAAAGGACTATGGGTGGGTTTTATAATACCCACATTTTCCAGCTCCTGGAGAGTTTCTCCAATCTCTTTATGCCCTCCAGGCAGTTTGTATTGTTTGGTATTAGTCACCCACCAAGGCACAGGGAAAGGTATGGGCAGGTGCCTAGCATGTCCCCTCAGAACTGCCTTCACCACATGTAGTCTCAGTCTGAATTCACCTGCAGTGGTCTGCTACCATAGACCCTGCAGGATATCAATCCCCCAAATATACTCAGGGATAGGAGATATATACATAATATACTTTTGGGGGGGTATACACCCTATTCCCAAAGGGATTTGGGCTTTTTTTTCTCACTCTGATAGCCTTACCCCCATATCCATATATGATAGTGGGAGTCCCGAGGAACTGCTCAGGGTTACCATTAATCAGTGAACATCAGCCCCTGTGACCACCAGAGCCAGGGCACATTGTATGTTTACTGGGGATCAAAGGATAGCTATTTCAACATGTGGCCTCCGGTTACCCCTTGGTCACTCAGTGCAGATACCTTGACCTTCCCCTCTGTCAAACCATGTTCCCCAATCACCTTCCTGTGTGCGCTCAAGTGAGGTTGGCTTGCTCTCCAGCAGGAAGTATTGCAAACACACAGGTCAGACTTGTGGCTCTGTCTCTGACCTCTCCCTCTTTGGTCTTAATGGCTGGAACTGCTGCTTTGGTTTCAGTTGTTGCCGTAGCTCTAGTAAGATCCTATTTGACTTCCATCTAATTTCCTTCATCTGCTCCTTCCCATATTAAATCAACCCACATCTGGGTACTCGTAAACTTCATGGGATCCTTTAAATTCTTCTTGTGAGTAGCAGACCTTATTTCTTTCTGTGTTCTCATTGCTTCAGCCTCTCCTAAGTCTGCTACTTTATGTGTCACCTCGCTTATGGGCTGCCCTAAGTTAGGGGCAAGAATGGCCAGTAGAGACCCAAAGAGGGATGTGGGAGTTGTTTGAAGCACAATATTTCTCATCCCAGTAGTGAAAGGCTCTTCATCTGGGCCATGATTCTCTGGACTATAGATGGCATTCTTATGCCTAGCTCTCATAACACCTGTTGGAGCTCAGCACAAGTCTGCCATCTAGCAGCGAGGATGGTAGATCATCTGGATGGGCGACAGAACATGAAGTGCAACCATAAGCCAATCAAGGAGGGAGTGATTCCCTGGGGTCTGATGTGCACTTTGTAACCACTGCCTCCAGGTCAGCTGAACCATCGGGGAAGCCAGATTTCTCATGTCTGATCCCGACAGAACAATTCCATCCACCCCTAAGTCCCACAGACGCAGGAGCCAAGCTAATATTGACTCTGAGGACTTCTGCCTAAACCAGGAGCCCAAATCCACCAGCTCAGCCTGAGTATAGGGGCGGACCATAGAGTGCTCCACGACCTGGGGAGGGGGCTGCTCCTCTCCTTGGGGAACTTTCAGCTGCTGGGTCTTTATTTTCTTTACAACCACTGGGTGTGCTTTCAATACAGGAGGGGCCAGTGCCTCCGGCACCACGCCTTCATCCTTCCCCAGCTCCTCCATTTCTGGGGCTGATGGCACCTTTCTCTCCCCTCCCCTGAGTGCCTCCTCTGCTACAACCTTTATCTTTTCTACTGTGCTTCGCAGCAATGCTACCTTAGTCTTCAGTAGCTCTCTTACCTTCACCTCAGTGCTTCGCAGCTGGCGTTCTCATTCCGCCTCCACCTGTGCTTCCCTCAGGAGTTCGTCTTTTTCCTTGATGGCCTTTTCCTCCTTCAGAGCACCTGGCAGTGCTCCTCTCTTGTTCTGTAAGGAATCTTTTATCTCTTCAATGGCACCTCGTTGCTGGCATTCTCATGCTGCCTCCTCTCGCATCAATGCCATTTTCTTCTTCAGTGAGTCCACAGCAGTTTGCAGCTCATGTTCTCGTGCCACCATTTCTTGGGTGTTTTCTGGAGCATGTTCTTCTCTTCTGTAGACTTTTTTAATACTGTGAGAAGCAGCCAACCCACAGTCCCCGCTGCCTCACGGGCACTCTGTCTCTCAAAAGACCTACTTACTATACCAAGGGCCACCTCTGCAGTCTCAGGTGTCACCTCCACTTGCCGCCAGTTCTGGGGCGGGTCCCAGCCCTCTAGGAGGCAAGCCACCTCAGACCACATACCCATTGGTGGACAATCCACTGTCTCCCCCTTCACAGGAGCAACCTGCTGAAGCACCCCTCCCATAATGGCAGCCTGACTTTTTCCTTGGTCACCAGTGAACCCTGCTGACTTTGCCAATTGTCTTGCCAATGGGTTTCAGCCCCAGGCAAGTTCTCTATGGATTCAGTGTGATCAAAGAAATGACAGTAGAACATTTCTTTGGGGTAAAAGGGTTTATTACCTGGCTTATTCTCCAGGTGGTAGGTCGAGCACTAGAGTCTCTGCCTCTGCCCAGAGCACTGGGCCAAGCTCTCTATAGAGGGCAATAATAGCTTATTGCCTAAAGGTGTGGAAGCGGTAGCCTAGCAACAGGCCAGTTACATCATCAAGTGGTTTAAGTTCAGTGAGGATCCTGGCCATAGGAACCCCAACTTCCCCACAGCTAGTTTCTTCTTTAATCTCTTCTTCTACTATACTCTGTGGTCTGGAATCAGAGGATTAAAAATTCTGCAGGTTTGGATGTCACAGCCAGAAGAGAATAAAAAAATAAGATCAGCACGATTGTACACAGCTCTGTAACTAACATCCACTTTGGATCTACATTTGTATATTTTGAGATGGAAACTATATTAAGTAAAATGACTTGCATCATAAAATTACCACAATTGTTATTTTGAATATAACAGTGAAGCTTATTTAGGGGAAAATCACAATTTTATTAATTAGACTAAAAATTCTCAACCTCTTTTTTTTGTTAAAACTGAAAATGAAATTTATTCTACTTTATGAAATATGGATAAAACTAAGTTTTGTCCAATTATGAAATCAATCTGTATTAATTTTATTTGCTGCATTGTGTGGAAAATGCAAGTTCCTGTAGCCAGGATCCTCACCTGACCCTAAACTAGTTGATGATGTAACTGGCCTACTGCTGGACTACTGTTCCCTCACCCATTGCCAATGAGCTATTATTGACTGAGTCACTATATAAAGAGCTCTGCCCAGTTCTCTGGGCAGAGGCAGAGATGAGGTGGATTACAGACCTGCAGACTGTTGGATGCAGACATGATTCTAGTGCCTGACCTCCCACCAGGAGGATAAAGCTGGGTATAAACCCTTTTACCCCAAGAACATTCTATTGTCATTCCTCGGTCTCACTGAATCTGTAGTGAACCTGCCTGGGGCTGAAACCCTCAGGCAAGACATGCATAAAAATATTACACATTTATTACCTCACAATTTCTATAGGTTGGGAGTCCAGTCATAGCTTAGTTGGCCCTCTGCAAGGATGCAATCAAGGCCTGGGTTCCTGCCTGAAGACTCAAGTATCTGCTTCTAAGCTCACATGGCTGTTGGTAGAATTCAGTTCCTTGAGAATTCCATTTCAGACAAAACAAATAAATAGGTTGAGGTTGTAGGTCAAGGGTTTTAGTTTCTCACTGGCAGTTGGCTGGGGGCCATCCTCAGCTCCTAGAGGCTATCCTCACATCCTTGATAAATAGGCCTCCCAACATGGCCATTTGCTTTTCAGAGCAAGCAAGAGAGAGAATCTCCTTGCACAATGGAGTTCACCGTCTTATATAACATAATCATGTCAATGCCTCCCCATCACTATTGGCTAAAGGCAAGTCAGAGGTCCTGCCCACTCTCAAGGGGAGCACATTATACAGGAGATGGGGATCATGGGGACACCACAGAGTCTGTTACATAAACATTTGTCTTAAAGTAAAATAAATATTAACATACTAATAAAAGAAAGCTAATATTTTGCAACATATACACATATTAAACATGCATACCTAAAACTTACACCATGTTATATGTCTATTGTATCTCTATAAAACTGGAAAAAACAAATTGCAAAACCAGCCAACCAACAAAGAAAGCAAAAAACAAAACAGAAGGGAAGCTCATGTGGTTTTTTAGATTTTTAATTTTATCCCTTTCAATGTTGAGCATCACATACAGAAAGTCTCTGTATTCACAAATGCTGCCCTCACAAGGCAGGCAAATGTGTTTGTTTCAAGACCAGAAGGGCATATGGCATAACTCTTTTCCCAAAAGTGGAGAAAAGCAGCTTTACATTTCGTGGGTTCACAACCTGTCCTACACATCTGACAAATTCCAGCCCGAAAACTATGTCTTTTACAAAGAATACCCACAACTGGCTCTCTTTAGTAATGCTGTGTCCACTTGTCTCAGACAGTTGTCCTTACAAACTGTCTTTTTCAGAATCCAAGAATAAGGACTTGGGTCTTTCCTGGTCTTAAAAAATCCCACCACAATTTTACTCATAGTGGTGACATGATTTAAAGGTATCTTGCTGATGTATGTGTATCACTCACTTGCTTGTTTAAAACATTACTATTCTGGTTACTATTTCTGCATAAAAAAATTACAGCAAAATTTATTAGCTTAAAACAACCATTTTACTGTGCTTCTGGACTCTATGGTCAGAAACTAAGGGCTTCATGGAGATGAACCTACTCTGGCCCACTGCTTGGGGCTGTCTTGCCAATGGGTTTCAGACCCGGGCAAGTTCACTATGGAGTCAGCGTGACCAAAGAAATGACAGTAGAACATTCTTGGAATGAGAGGGTTTATTACCCGGCTTCTTCTCCTGGTGGTAGGTCGGAGCATTAGTGTCTCTGCCTCTGCCCAGAGCGCTGGGCTGAGCTCTCTATATAGTGCAAAAATAGCTTATTGCCAATGGGTGTGGGAGTAGTAGCCTAGCAACAGACCAGTTACATCACCAAGTGGTTTAAGTTCAGTGAGGATCCTGGCCATAGGAACCCCAAGTTCGCCACAGGGCCTCAGCTGGGAAGACTAAAAGGCAGAGGGTGACTTGATGGATGATAACTGGAATCATTTGAGGGCTTGTTCCCTCACAGGCCTAGTGCCCAGGCTGGAATGACTCAAAGACAGTTGCAGCGGGAATGCCTACACTTGGAATTTTTGGGTGGCCTGGCTTCCTTCCAGCATGGCGCCATCTTATATGCTGGCTTAGGGATAAGCCTCTTCTCTGAACTGCTGCAGGACTGTCCCCCACAATTCTTTGCACTTTGGTTCTGGCTACCCTGTCCTCTCAACACCTATTTCTTACACAGCAGCCAGACTATTTTTTCTTTTAAAGCCTTGGATCAGATAATGTTATGCAATTACCTGGCTCCTACTGTACTTAGCGGCATACCTGAGCATGGCCTCCTTGTGTTGTGTGAATCACACAGCTCTGTGTTCATCTCACATAAACTTTCTTCTCCAGTTGATCTCACTCACCGTCTCAGAGTTCCTAGGATATGGCAATCTCTTCTCACTTCAGGACCTTGTACGTGCTGTTCCCCTCTTGGGAAGCCCTTTCTTTGCCTTTCTCATACCTGATTCCTTACCCACCACCTCTTAGCTCAGATCTCTCCACTTCAGAGAGGACTTTTCTGGCCAGCCCATATGGAAATGTCCTTCCCCAGTTATTTGCTATTGTGGCATTTATGACGTTCCATCAACCACTCTGTTTCTGAGCTCCTCCTGTGGCAGTTCCCAGCAGATTCCAGGTGTTGACTGTTTGTAGAAATGACAAGAGGACAGAGAACAATGTGTGCCTTGTCACCAGCAAGGGATGGGAGAGTGTACATCATTTTCAAACTATGTGTGTAATAAAAGAGACAAGAACAAATTCAACAAAGGAATAATGATTATGATCTTGACTCAAGGGAATTGGCAGATGGGGGAATCATATCCTTGGAGAGAAACAGGCACCCATTTACCATCTTGCAATCCTGAAAGATACCTAATTACTTCTAGCAGCAACATTCATTACAGTTTAAATATGGCATATCACACTGGATTTGGTGCATAGTTAGGACTGTAAGAGGTCTTTAGAGTGTAATCCTGGGTATCCTTCCTTTTTCTAATAAGCAAATCAAGAAGCGGAGTGTTAAAGCATCTGCCTAAGGTCATACCACCACTGTATGTACTTGAAGGGGTTTAGAATCCAGACAGTCTGCCTTTGCTTCAGGGGGATTTCCACTGCATTCTGTTAATGCCAGAGCTTTGAATTCTTAAAAGTGAAGGAGCCTGCGAAATATATGGACCAAAGGAAGGTTTAAAAAAAATTTTTTCCCCAGCTCTCTGTGAAGCTATGGGAACATAACCAGATTTCTTTTTATTTGTTTAATTATTTGTTTTACATGCAGGATTTCACTTTCCTTTCTTAATCAAACAGCCTTTAAAAATATAAGTAATGCATTTAAAAACAGGAAATAGAGATCAGTAAAAATGATAAAGGTAAATATCACGCACAAACGCTTCTGCGTCCTGTGGAAAAGAGTGTTTTGCCGCCACATTTCGTCTCCTTAAGGATGTGTCAGAACAAGAGGACTGTCTTCTTTAGTCTTGAGTCTACCGCCCTGCTGCCAAGAAATGCTGAAAGACAGAAGTGGAGCCTAAGCGTCTCAGTGCCACAGGTTCCTCTGGAAGCTGAGACAGAGCATGACAGCAGAGTGGGTACGTATTTTGGGCTTAAATACTTTTATATTTATTTTAAGACATCTTCAATGAGACCTCAAATGGTTTCACTAAATGCATAAAGTAGATGAAAATCTTTTATTTTTTAAGCTCTAGGTTTCTGAATATATGGAGCCTGTTCTCAGTTACTCACCTTATTTGATTTTAGCCCCTTGAAACAGATGTGTGGGTGGGCTGCTGTGGCTTTTCCCTTGTTGTTATTTTTCCTCCAAGCACAAACACATTTTCTTTGCCTGGGATCCAACTCAGGAGCTTGGAGAGGAGGCTGCCGGCTGAGAAGTGGGGCTGAAGCCTGCGTGGGCGCCTTCCCAGGTGTTTGCCATGAAGGAGACGTCCCAAGAA
The DNA here is from genome assembly GCA_032199065.1 of Smutsia gigantea. NCBI lineage: Eukaryota > Metazoa > Chordata > Mammalia > Pholidota > Manidae > Smutsia > Smutsia gigantea. The sequence continues at coordinate 289,570 of JAVSCE010008650.1, forward strand.
GGAAAGGATGACAAAAAAGAATCAACTCTCTATCAGCAGGTTCAAGACGCCGACGCATTTTGTTGTTTAGTCCCTAGGGAATAAATTAAAATTATATTGTTTCTCCAATATGCCCTGGAACCAATAAAGAGCAAATAAAGGCTCGTGGAGTCTTAGTGTGGCTAAGTCACAGGAAGTACCAGGGTTTGTCTCCTCAGCTCATTACCTCAAAATCTTCAAATACTGAATTGAAAATAAATGCTCCTCTCTCCTTGTGGTCCAACAGAAAGCTTTTGAGTGTAAACCTTGTAATCAGATATGATTATGGTCTGTCTATTCTTGGGCAAGTTATTTTTCTGCGTGACCCCCAATTTTCCCTCGACGTGTGATTATGAAAATCAAATGAGACAATTAGGTAAATGGTTTGGCACAGGATCTGGGATCTCAGGTTCAGCAACTAATCTCCTGGTAGGTGAGAGGGAGGATGAGGGGAGGGGGTTGTCAGGGAGAGTGAGGGAGGAAAGTGGTTCTGAGGATAAACTGTGAGCCAGGAGGGGAGAGTTGTTAAACTTTGGGGAGAAGGTTAACCCAGGTTTTGACCACAAAAATCCTTCAAGTGATACTTTTCCATTGTGATGTTGTACAACCTTCTATTGTTCAGAATTTTAATTTCAAGGTGTAATGTGATGGTAGTAAATGTGACAACAGCTCTGGTATTTTTTAAAAAGTGAAAAATTCCTCTGTAAAACCTAGTCGACTTTGCACATCAGCCAGCAGGATGCTATGTAGTCAGATACTTGTGCCTTGCAATGACCTTGGAGCTGTTGGCCTGTCTCCCGTCTTCCTCCACCCCCTGATGGGTCTCTTGGCTTGATCAGGAATGAAGCTGAACTTTTCGGCCACCCACTGCTTCTCAATGTATATGGATGTCTTTCTTTGAGTTGTCCCCAAAATAACATCTGATCTGTAAGCAACACTAGGGAATTCAATCATCTATGAAAAGAAGAGTGAAAAATAAAAGCAAAGTCAAGTCCCCTGAAAGTTCAGGTTCAGCTTTGGAAATAGAAAGAGGGGATTGGAGGAGTCTATTTCTGGAAGTCTGGCCGCTCCTGCACAGTGTGCTGAACAGTGAGGGGGATGCTCAGAGAGCCTGGCTGCACTGCGTCAGCCTTTCACTTGCTGGCTGGCAAAGTCGGCCTCCACTGCCTGTCCTGTGCTGGGGCCGTTCATTACTTGAGAGCTTTCCCTTGTATAATATACTGTAGCATCTACTCTGATTCTCTAGATGTGCAGGGTCTTGGCAGACAGGGATTTAGAATCCAAGAAAACAGACCCAAACTGATTCTGGAGTTTCTTTCCTATTTGGTTTGTTTCTCCCCCTCGTCTTCTCATCTAATGAATGCACTTTTCCTTCTGGGACATTTCCCTGCACCAGGATATCCGTGTGCATGTTTTCTAATGAGATTTTCTCTTAGGCCTACTGTGAGAGCAATGGGACAAGCCAAGACAGCATGGCCTGCCAGTGCCTGCTAACAGAGCTGTGGATGGGGGCTGCTGCTTCTGGAATTACAGCTTCCTCCCTCCTAGTGCATGCCTTCTTAACCCAGTGTTGACTGCTGAAGCATCATTGGAAAACTCTTGAAACAAACAAACAAAACAAAATGCCTGTCTCATCTTATATTCCTCAAGGCGTCTGAGTTCAGGTGTCCTCTGTTCTTTCCTCATTGGCCTGTTTGGCCCGGATATAGTCCCTCAAGGGATGTGGTTTCTGTCATATTCATCACAGGCAGACTATCTAGCTCCTAATAGGACCACCTGCACTTTTCCCATCTATAGCTATGCCGAAGGGTACATTGAGAAAATGACCCCTCACCATTATCAGTGCAACTCAACAGAAAGCAATGACTGAACAAAATCCTTTGACTGGGAATTTTCTGGCCGTTTCCAGATGAAAGATTTCATTTTGCCTTGGTCCATCAGGATAATTGCCTCGTTTTTCCACTTTGCTTTGCTAGTGGCCTCACTATTACTCTGAGCTTTGAATCCTTTTTCTGGTCTGGACTCTTGTTGCAGCTATTTGTACTTGAAATGTTTTTGCCCCTCCCCCTTTTCGCTATTGCCTGTAACCAAGGAAACTGATACATACTACATACCGAAGGCTTTCTGGCAAATGCAGCCTTGGCCATTTTCTTCTTTGCTGGCTTATTTATTTTTTTAGTAGTCCCATTCCTCTCTTTAAACTCCTTTGAAGGGAGAAACCATTGGTTCAGATGAACCCAAAGTGAGGGTGTGTGACTAGAATAAAACTTTGGCAACTTATGAAGTTGCCCTGGAATTACATTTCAGGGAAAGATTAGTTTTGACAGTCTACTTTACCCTTTGGAGTGGATAGTTGGGCTGAAGTAGTGTCAGGCAAATAATCCTAATATGTCAGCTGAGCTTAATGACATCACTCAAAGTAATCGAAAAAAAACCCCATGGCTGCTCTTCTCCAAGCCCTTTGGGCGTAGGCCATACAATGGGATAGCCACCAGCTACAAGTGGCTATTTAAATAAATGTAAATCGATTAAAATTCAATAAATTAAAAATTGATTTCTTCACACATGCTCTGGTCACATGTCAAGGGTGCCATACCAACATAGGGCTGGGGCTAATGCGTTGGACAGCATGCATGTACACCACTTCCACTGTGGCTGAAAGTTCTATGGACAGCAGTGCTCTAGCCATCATTTTCCTTCATTTGTTTCCCATCCAGGAATATCGGCTTCCCATATCGCTGCCTCTGCAAACCTACTGGTCCTACGGAAACTTGGCTTACTTTCACCTCCATTGTGCATTGGAAGACTTACCTTCCAGTGGGCACTAGTGGATTTTAGAGCATAATCCAGCATATGTAGTCAGTATTCTTAATGTCTTATTTTATGTGTTAGCTCTAAATTTCTAATTAAATTAAAAGCTTCTTAAAGACGAGTTTGTTTTACAGTCCCTCAGTGCCCTGCACAACTGTAGATCATATTATTATTATTAATTTTTTTCCAAAATATGCTCCTGGGCTAAGCTCAGGGGTTTTACAGGAGCCTTCTAGAATGTGGTCTCTTGTAAGGCAGTGCTCATAATTTATTCATTGTTGTGTCCACAGTGTCTGACACATAGTAGGTGCTCAACAACCCAAAGAGAGAATGATTTCATTTGGTTTTCACAACAGCGTGAAATTGGAGTTACCTTCATTTTTACAGTTCAGGAAAGTTCAATAATTTGGTGAGTCACAGCGCTGATAAGCAGTGGGTATTTTGCATCATGATGATCCTGCATGTAACTTTCTTTCCACTTGGGGTTTCACCCTCCTCCCCAGCAGGGGGCACTGGATTACTTCCATGACCGCTTAAGGCTCCTTGAGGGAGTAAGAGGTTTGAGACATGCCAAAACACTACTTCCTCATCATTCAATGAGTCAGAGCAACAGAAAAAAAATCCAGCACAGATTCACCGGAGAGTGGTATAAGCATGTTGGCATGATATATGCAAAAAGTGGGTAAGAGATTGCTGGAGAATATCTTTGAAGACTAGCTACCCAATGGAGTCACCACCTCTACAGGGTCCCGGTTTCTTGGCACTGTGGTTCTTTCTGCCATAGTTCTCCCACCTCAGAATATTCTTCTGTGAGATTTGAAAGCCATTAAAAACAAAGCTGCTGCAATCTACTGGAACTCTCCCATTAAAAGAAGTGACTTGGGTTTGATTTTTAGAGATAAGACCTCTGAAAAACCTAGGATGGCCTCTTATTCCATAAGGAGGCAAATATGGTTGTTAGCTGGCTGTACAAGAAACTGGCACTCTTACCTTGCATGTGATGCTTATGTCCCCTAACAAGAGGCCTTTTGATTAGTGCTACTACCCTGGGACTCCAATAGCTAGAGTTCTTGCCTCCAAGGTAAAGTCGCTCACACTGTGAAGCTGAGACACTTGCATCTTCCTTCCAAAGTGAAAACCAGCAATTTCAGGAAAAGATGGAAAAGACATTTCCCTTCAAAGGATTCTTTTAGCACTCTTTTGCAACCTACTCAGCAACTTCAAAATTTTATAGTCAAATAATGTCTTTTTAGCACATAATCATCTTTCATGGGGAGCTGGGCTTCTATATTTCTGTGAATTACTCATGTTGGAAGTAAGAAATAACACTAACGAAAACCTTCTGAATTCACTCTGGTCATATTCTAAGCAATTACTTTGAAAGAGGAAAATGTTGCCAGGAGGCTCGTGGATATTTTCACCCTGTTGCAGTCAGAGAAGAAAGTGAGGGATTCAAAAGGAGCAGTCAGCATGAGGGGAGAAGCCCATCAAAGGTTTGAGTTCAGTTCAGCTTCTATTAGCTCAATTGTATTTTGGGGAGCAACTAATTATTCAACACAATGGGTGTTTTTAACAGCTTGCCCTACTAATGCCCCTGTGTGTTTCTTTCTCAGGCTGTTCTGGTAAAAAAGAAAATTACAAAAGTCGCAGAGCAAAGCATACTTTCAGGAAAGAGTGAAGCTGAAGAGACGGAAGCAGGCTCTGTCTGAAGCTTCGCTGTGTCATTTCCTCAGAGATTCGGTGGGCAGGGCTGTCTTCTCCATGGGCTCTTGATGCTGCACCGCAAAGGAGCTGGAAAGGTGGTGCGGTCTTGATTGGAAAGATAGAGACCCAAGAAAAGGCCAAACCCCAGTGGGCAAGCCCTGATTCTGAATTGTGCATCATTCTGAGAGCAAATGTGTAGGCTTTCAATCTCGAACTGGTAGGCTGAGATTTAGATACTAACATTCTCCATAGCTTTGCTCTGATGTAATTTGCTTTGCAGTCGAATTTAAAAACAAGGTTTTAGACCCCAACCATTGGAGGTCTCAGAAGGATTTAGTTAAACCCCTGTTCCACTTACAATTGTATACAATTGCGGTGCAATTTAGTGGTTTAAAATAACAACCATTTTATTATATCCCAAAGTCTTCGGGTTGGCAATTAATAAGGGTATAATGGGGATAGATTTATTTGCTTTGTGAAGTCTAGGACTTCAGCTGGGAAAACTCAAATGGCTGAGAGAGCAAGAACCCATTTGCACAGACGGCTTCCTCCCCCACATATGGGCATTGTTGGTGCGGGCTGTGGGTGGGACCCGACCGGGTAGTCAAGCAGAGCATCTGCATAGTCTTTTTCATAGACTTGGCTTCCTCGCTTCCTCACCTCTTGGAGGGCCCTGGCGAGTTGAACTTTGGGAGTGGCTCGGAGCTTTAAATGTGAATATTTCAGGGAACAAGGCAGAAGCCACATCATTTTTGATTGTCTAGCCTCAGAGGTCGAGGTCAGACTTCAGAGGTCACTGCTGCCATTCTCATTCAAGCAATCAGAGGTCTGCCCAAATTCAGGGGGAAGGGGCATAGTGCCACCTTTTGATGATTTGTTGGTAAGGTCACAGTATAGAAGAGCATGAGGCATGTGAAATATTATTGTGGCCGTTTTGGAGAATACAACCTTCTATGTCCCTGTTTCACTTAGAACAGGGTTATGACTTGCCTCAAGGATTGCATCCACCTACAAATGCTCAGAGTCATACACCGTCCAAGGTGATGGGCCAAAAAACTCACATCTAATGGACACTGTATATATATATTCTCTCCTCATAAAAGAGGCACAAGAACACAGTCATTAAACTCAATGACTGTGGGTAGTCTGTCTGGCTGATAGAACATATAAAATCAGTGTACATTGTTCAATTTAATTTTCATGTACACAGCTAATAACATTAGGACATATAATTTTGAAATAATATTACCTAAATGTTGACATGCACTTGTATATATATGTGTATATGTACATGTAGAAAAATCTAGAAATAAATCTAATAAAAGAAATGGAATACTTCATGAAGAAAAATACAAAAATGTGTTCAATTTTAGAAGATCTTTTAATGAAGAGATAACAAATTTTTATAGGTAACAGTTTCAGTGTAGTCAACATATTTGTTTTCCTTAAATTGTCCTATTCATTCAATGTATTTCAATTAAAATACCATTGGGATTTTTGTTAGTTTTGTTTTGTGTCATTTTCTTTTTTGTACCCTAATTCCACTCTGCTTAAGTTAGCCACTGTTTTCTGTCACTTACCACCAAAGGACCCTAACCCAAGAAATGGGTGAATCTACCATCCAGTCTCCCTTTCCTTGATTCTATCCTGCTGGACAGGGATGATATATTGATATAGGCACAGATGGCATGTGAGAAGTAAATGGATATGGTTCTTCATGCTCGACAAGAAATGATCAGGAGTTAAAAACCAGGGTTTTAATGGCTCCAACTCAGTTTTAGTAGTACTACTAAGATTGCTAGTAATATAATTAAAGTCCTCCAAAAATGATTTTCTTTTTTGAGCTCACCATCGTTCAGCACTCACTCATTCTTATCCCTCTATTAATTATTATCAGTTGTGAGAGGTGCTGTGCTGGGGGCTACAGATAATATGGGGGAACGACAGCAGACCTGATTTCTGCCCTCATGGAGTTCATGTTCTAGGTAGGGAGACAAAGCACAAAATAATCTTAGACTGTAGTAACTACGATGGTGGAGATCAGATGAATGCTATTTCTCTTATTGGATGCAGCCATATGGACAACATGTTGGAAATTTTCAGTGTAAGCATCTGCACTTTACGTTGTTGGAAGGATGCAGAATTATTTTGCATTTATCTTCCAACAGAAGTCACAATATTTAGAATCAAACTAATATATTGATTTTTATTGCTTAGCTATCATAATAAAAGTTTACCCCCACCCATCTATCATATTCTGTGTTTTCTGCTTATTAATAGGTTTAATTTATTGCATTAAATGCCAAGTAAGAATGTATCTGAGCCTAATGTACTGAGAAGATAACTCAGTCTTTGGGAGTGGATTAGATTTAGAGGGATTGATTCAGGAAACATGAATTTAATGATTTTAATGGAAAAGTATTCTTTGGAAAACAGAATAAAGAATGCTTAGGGAACTACTTCCAAGCCAAATTCTTAGAGCCAGATTAGATATCCTAAAAGAAGTAAGTAAGGCATAATTGAAATTAGTGAAGTGTAAGAGCAATGTGGGTGCTTGTGCATGGGGTGGGAGAACATGGTGTGACAGAGGGAACAGAAGGAGGTTGGGAAGGAGGAAGGGAGGCAGGGCAGGGAGGGCTGGGGTGGGGAAGACAGTGGGGGGAGGGAGGAGACAGGATGCAACAAGAAAGGGTTCACAATGGAAGGTAGTTCCAATTTAGCGGTACAGTGGGGTTTGTAACCATCAGGGTCCTTGTGTGCTATATAAATTAGTTCATACTCTATCTGTTTTTATTACAATTTTTTTATTAAGATATTATTAATATACACTCTTATGAAGGTTTCACATGAAAAGCAATGTGGTTACTACATTCACCCATATTACTGAGTCCCCCCCATACCCCATTGCAGTCACTGTCCATCAGCGTAGTAAGATGCCACAGAGTCACTACTTGTCTTCTTTGTGCTACACTGTCTTCCCCGTGACCCCCACACACCATGTGTACTAATCATAATGCCCCTCAATCCCCTTCTCCCTCCCTCCCCACCCACCCTCCCCTACCCTTCTTCTTTGGTAACTGTTAGTCCCTTCTTGGAGTTTGTGAGTCTGCTGATGTTTGGTTCGTTCAGTTTTGCTTCATTGTTATACTCCACAAATGAGGGAAATCATTTGGTACTTGTCTTTCTCTGGCTGGCTTATTTCACTGAGCTTAATACCCTCTAGCTCCATCCACATTGTTGCAAATGGTAGGATTTGTTTCTTTCTTATGGCTGAATAGTATTCCATTGTGTATATGTACCACCTCTTCTTTATCCATTCATATACTGATGGACACTTAGGTTGCTTCCATAACTTGGCTATTGTAAAAAGTGCTGCAATAAACATGGGGTGCATATGTCTTTTTGAATCTGAGAATTTGTATTCTTTTGGTAAATTCCAAGGAGTGGGATTCCCAGGTCAAATGGTATTTCTATTTTTAGTTTTTTGAGGAACCTCCATATTGCTTTCCACAGTGGTTGAGCTAGTTTACAGTCCCACCAGCAGATTCACACTCTTATCTTGAGTGCAGTGGGAAAGCCCTAAAGGATGACAAGTAGAAGAATGGCATCATTTTTGCTGTCATCTGTCCTTTATCTGTGACACCTCACATTATTTATTTTTTGAAGATTTATGCATGGCTCCACTTAGGTACAACTGAGTCTGCAGAAGTTTCATTTTAACATCTTGAAACATGACTACCCTGTTGTATCAGTCAGGTTGTGACATAGAATAAGGGACTTATTATTGGGTTAGACCTCATCTAATTGTGGGAGCTGGTGGGACAAGCTGCGCAGACTATTGTCTCTGCATCTGGCATTTGGCTGGAGTCTCTGGTTCAGGCAGCTCTACGACCAGGAAGGAAGACTGGACATGAACGACAGCCAACGACAAATGGAACCCATGAGGATGAACTAGAGCCCATGTCTCTCTGTACCTCCCATCCTGACAGCGTGGGTGACCTGAAGGACCAGCTGGTGCCCTTCACAACAGACCTGCACGTGCACCTGGTCCAGGACTCGGAGAAGCTCAAGGAGGACTGGGGGGGGGGGAGCTGGGGAGCTGCAGGTCCAGGTTATTCCCCGCCAGCCAGTGGGTGAGTAGACAGGGATGGCACGTGCAAGCTGCCACACTGCCTGGTGCTGCGCCAACCTCCAAGGTGCAGTAGCCACTGCTTCATTTCTGCCTTGCAGACCTTGTGATTTCTTCTGTGGCCAGTGCTAACCTAGAATCATACAGAGAAGGGAATGTGGGGGAGCATGATTCTAGCTTCGGTTGTTCATACATTGGTACTGTACAAAACTACCGCCATCACATTTTGAACACACTTAGGACTACTAAGCATTCTTCCAAATATCACACACACACACACACACACACACACGCAAGCACAAACACACACATGCAAGCACAAACACACATAATATTTATTATAATATCCTCTGAAGCATTATTATAATAATTTTATAGATAGAAAAACAGAGAGAGAGATTGAATGACTTGCGTTAGTGAGAAGCAGAACTGGCATTCATATCTGGCCTATTCCCAACCTATACTTTGATGCACTGTGCAAAATGGCCTTCTCTGCCAGGTGTGGTGGAAAGGTAGACAGATGCTAATTAAAAACTCATCACTTTTGCCAGCATAGCATATTTCACACCTATAGCCCTAAAACGAAGGGCAATAATACATGCTGATGCTTGCCGGTGACCCTCGATGCCTGATGCTAGGATTTCTCTGTGGTGCCCTGACAGTCCACCACCAGTGCCATGAGGCGTTGTAGCTCTGACTGGCTTCCTGAATTTCTGAGGCTTATGGACCACTCTAAACCATGGGCATCCAGATTTGGGACATGTATATTATCACTGGCTGTATCTAAATTCTTTTAATGACTGCATCTTAAAATGAGAGGCCTCCCCTGATTTGTTTTGCCAGCTGTTAACACCTTAATACCACTAAAAAAGGTCATTTCCGTAATAGGGGAAATAGGATCCGGGGAAAGAGGAGAAGTGTAGGAACTGATTTTAGTACCCATCCTAGAGCTTTATCGTATCAATTCAGTGTGTTTCTGCCACCTCCAGCTGACAGCTTCTGCATCTCGTTGCCTCCATTCCCAAGCCAGGGAAGGTGGGAGTGCACAGCAGGCCTGAAGAAGCAGGGAATCCACTCCCCCAGGAGCAGCCTCAGCCAACGGCCGCTGAGAGGGGCTGCACAAATGCTCCATCTAGCTCCTTTGACTTCAGCTGGGGTAAATCTGCGGCATGTGATTTTACACAGTTTCCAGAACTTTCTTGTGGGATTAAACTCATTACCCACAGTGTTAACTTCCCTGATACACATCCTTGATCGACTGCTTTCTCTGCTCTGGCCTCTCACCCTGCTCCTCGGCAGGTGTCTTCTGCCCTTTCTAAATAAACTGCTGTACTTGAATCTTGCCTCAGAGTTTGTCTTTCTGCAGGAATCTGAACTTTGATAAATGGGAGAGACGTGGAGGGAAGAAAAAGAAAACAAAGCATAGAGAAATAAAAACAGGGGAGAACTAGTAGGGGCAGCTGTATAGAAAACCGGAACTGGATGGATGGGGCACAAACAAGGGGGAGAAGCCGCGTGGGGTCAAGGAGGAGGCTGTTAACCTAACCTGGAAATAAAACTCAGTGAGCTTACACAGACCACATCTGCTGACTACACATAAATCATGTCTGTGATTTAATCACGTCACCTCTGTGTTGGTACAGGGTCAGAGGACTTATGCACCCATTTGAATTCGATTTTAAAGCAAAACTTCAATGGTGCAAGAGACCTTTTATAAGAAAAGTCTAATTTCATAAATGTTTCACTTCTTTTTCCCCTCCTTCCATTTGCATATCCAGAGATAAGCAGAGGTGTTTTTTTTTTTATCACTTTGGGGTTCATATTTTCTGTTTTGAATTTTGAAAAAGTCCAGCTCAGAGACACATTTGTTATCCTCAGTGCTTATAATATGAGTTGACATTTTCCAAGGTGAAATAAAAATTCAGGCTACATGCACTGAAACAATTTTTATTGAATGGCTCAGGAAATAATTGAGCATTTGAGGTGTAACTTAGTTAATAGACTTTTAGTCCTGTACAATAACTTTTCCACAAAAGGACTCTCCTAGGGGTGTATCTGAGTTTCCTTTAGCCTCTGCTTCTCAGACAGTGGACCCTAGTGGTTTCCTCACCAGCCACTATTTTTTTCTGATTTGTTTGTTCTCTAATTTCCTTACTGGGCTAGAATTGCCCCCCTGGGCAAGAAATTGTGTCATTATAGTCATGATGGGTGATTATGAGGAAGGCAGGCCGCCTCTTTTCAATACTTCAGACCTTCCCATGTCACCAATGCCAATAAACTTTGGCATCTTCCTGGGAAACAATGGTGTTATCTTTTCAGACAGCTTTTCTAGAAACTTTTTCCTCTGTACATTTTTTGGAAACTGAGACCTGAGCAGGTTGAAACATGTCTATTGTTTTTATAACAATAATAAGTAGAAGAACATCAGGCTTTAGAAACAGCGCTTTATTACTGCTAGGAAACTTGGAACCACTTACCCTCAGATTCCTGCTGTTTACAATCATGGGTTAACACAGGAACACAAACCTAACCATTCATGAAATAAATATAAAGATCACCAGTCCACTTCCTGGAACATAACCTACATTCTTTTAGCTGATGAGATCATTTAAGTCTCTAGAGTATAACCTGTTTTAAAATTGGCTTAAATTAACGGGCATTGAATATAGATTAAGTTACAGCTTTACTTCATGGCATCAGTGTAACTCCTCTAGCAGGTGCAGCAAAAAATTCAGTATCAATAGACTCTAGGGTACTTTTCTACCTTCAAGATATTTGTACCAGCTGTACTCATATGTATTTAACATTTTTAATGGAACCACTTTTAAAACTTGAAATATTTATTTAGAAAGAAAATCGAAGTCACTACCATGAACAGAAAGCTTCATTTTTCTAATTCATATTAAAATGGATGCATAAATATTAAAAGCTAATTTGGTCTCTTAATCATCTAAATTCATTTCATAAACCATACTTTGGGGGGAATATTGTTATAGGAGAAATGATTCCAGTGATTCTATCATTTATAATCCATGAAGCAACACTTTTCGAATTGGTGAACATGGTGACCATTTATGTCTAAATTCCCCTAAGGAAGAGATTTTCTTTATACCAAGTGTCATTTCTGGCCACAGTGGGATGAGACTAGAAATCAACAGCAAAAGAAAAACTAGAAAATTCACAAATATGGGAAAATTAAACAACACATGACCAACCAATGAGTAAATAAAGAAATGAAAGGTAAAGTGGAAAATATCTCAAGATGAATGAAAACAAAAACACATATACTGAAACTTATGGGATACAGCAAAAGCAGTACTAAGAGGGAATTTTATATCAAAAAATGCCTACATTAAAAAATGATCTCCAATAAACAACCTAACTTTATATTTCAAGCAACTAGACAAAGAACAAACTAAGCCCAAAGCTAGCAGAAGAAAGGAAGGAATAAAGATCAGAACACAAAAGATGAAATAGAGAAAATAAAAACAATAGGAGAAAAATCAATGAAACTAAGAGATGGGTTTTTTAAAAAAGATAAAATTGAGAAACCATTAACTAGGCTAAGAAAAAAAGAAAGAAGACTCAAATCAGAAATGAAAGAGGAGACATTACAATTGTCAGCACAGAAACACAAATTGTACTACTATGAACAATTATACACCAGCAAATTGGAAACTTAGGAGACACAGATAAATTTCTAGAAACATACAACCTACCAAGACTGAATCATGAAGAAACAGAAAATCTCAAAAAACATATAACGAGTAAAGAGATTGAATAAGTAATCAAACCCCCAAACAAAGTAAATCCCAGGACTAGATGGCATCATGGGTGGATTCTACCAAACACTTAGGACTTAACACCAATTCTTCTTAAACTCTTCCAAAAAATTGAAGAGAAGGACTGCTTTCAAACTCATTCTATAAGGCCAGTACTACTCTGTCAGATACCAAGTTCAGATAAAGATACCATATGAAAAGAAAGCTTTAAGCCAATATCTCTGATGAACACAGATATAAAAATCCTTAACAAAAATACCAGCAAACTGAACTCAATTACACTTAAGAGGGTCATATACCATGACCAAGTGGGATTTATCCCTGGGATGAAGGATGGGTCAACATAATCAAATCTGTTAATGTGATACACTACTTTAACAGAATGAAGGAAAAAAAACTACATGACTGTCTCAATAGATGCAGAGAAAACGCTTGATGAAATTCAACACCCTTTCATGATAAACATCTCAAAACTAGGTACAGAAGGAATTTACTTCAACATAATAAAGGCCATATATGAAAACCCCATAGCTAATGTCATAGTCAACTGATATGAAGAACTGAAGCTTCTCCTTTAAGATCAGGAACAAGGCAAAGATCCCACTCTCACCACTTCTCTTGAGTCCTAGCCAGAAGTGAAAGTCTAGCCAGAACTAATTGTGCAAGAAAAATAAATAAAAGACATCCAAATAAGAAATTATCTGTTTACATGTGACATGGTCTCATATATAGAGAACCCTAAATATTCCATCAAAAAGCTGTTAGAACTAATAAAAAATTCAGGGAAGTTCCAGGATACAAAATCAACATATAAAAATCAATTGTGTTTCTATACACTAGCAATGAACTACCCAAAAAGGAAATTAAGAAAACAATCTCATTTCCAATAGTAACAAAAATAACAGAATACATGGAATAAAGTTCACCAAGGAGGTGAAAGGTCTGTATACCAAAAACTACAAATCACTGATGAAATAAGTTAAAGACACATAATTAGAAAGACATCCCATGTTCATGGGTTGGAAGATAATATTCTTTAACTATCCATACTACCCAAAGTGATCTACAGGCTGGATACAATTCCTATCAAAATCCCAGTGGCATCATGCACAGAAATAGAAAAAACAACTTAAATTCATATGGAATTACAAATGACCCCAAGTATTCAAAACAATCTTGAACAAGAACAAAGCTGGAGGAATCATACTTCCTGATTTCAAACTTTATTACAGAGCTACAGTAATCAAAACAGTATAGTACTGGCATAAAAACAGTAGACTAATGGGACTCATGGGACAGAGTAGAGAGCCTAGAAGTAAACTCAGGTATATACAGTCAGTTGCTCTTTCACAGGGAAGCCAAGAAAACACAATGGGGAAGGGATAATCTCTTCAACAAATGATGCTGGGAAAATTGAATATCCACATAAATGAAATTGGACCTCTACCTTATACTATAAACAAAAATAAATTCAAAATGAATTAAAAACTTAAACTTAGGAACTGAAACTATAAAATTCCTAGCTGAAAAGCTTCATGACATTGGTCTTGGCAATGATTTCTTGGATATGACACCAAAGGATCAGTTGACAAAAGCAAGAATAGGCAGGTGGGACTGCATCAAGTCGAAAAGCTCCTGCACTGCAGAGGAAGCAAGTAACAAGAAGAAAAGTCAGGCTAAGGAGTGGGAAAAATATCTGTGGACCATATATCTGGTAAGGGATTAATATCCGAAATATGTAAAGCACTCTTTCTACTTAATAGCAACAAATAAGAACCCAATAAAAGAATGAGTAAAGGACTTGAATAGATATCTCTCCAAGCAAGACATACAAATGTTTAACAGGTATATAGAAAAAGGTGCTTAACTTCACTAATCATCAGGGAAATGCAAATCAAAACCACAAAGAGGTATTATCTCTTACTTGTTAGGATGGCTATTATAAACAAACAAATGAATGATAACAAGTGTTGGCATGGATGTGGAGAAACTAGGACCCTATATACTGCTGGGAATGTAAAATGATGCAATTGCAATGGAAGAGTATGGAGATTTTCCAAAAAAAGTGAAATAGAAAAACCATTTGAACCAGTAATCCAACAGCCAGTATCTAGAAGAACTGATATCAAGAAAAAGATATCTGCAATTCCATGGTCACTGCACATTATTCGCAACCTAAATGTACATTAGGTAACAACCTAAATTTTCATTGGTGAACAAATGGATAAACAAATGTGTATGCATCCAGTGGAATATTATCCATCCTTAAAAAAGAAGGAGATTCTGCTAAATAGTACGCTAAATAAAATAAGCCACTCTCAGGATTTCTCAAGGTGGCCGTGTGAGTAGGGTGGTGGAAATCTCCTCCAAAACCATATATATTTTGAAAATACAGTAAATACAACTATTCCTAAAAAAGTGATTGGAAGATACAGTACACGAGCCAGGCTACATCTGCGAGGGCCCAACATCTCTTGGAAAACAGTAGTATACAAAACCATGACCCAGCGGGACCCAAGCACTCCCCCTACGCCAGCTCACTGGTGGGAGGAAGGGAATCAGAGTGGGGAGGGAGTAGAAGCACAGGACTGCTAAATAACCAGCCCTGGTGATCTGCACCGGGAGCACAGACACACATTGCATGGTGCACTGGATATCGGAGGAGCAGAAAAGCAAGGTCCGAGACTGAGACTCTGAACAGGTTCCCACAGCGGGCTGCCCTGGGACAAAAGAAAAGTGGGCACTTTAAAAGTCTTAAAGGGACAAGGGTTTAACAGGTGGACAAAATCGTCCTGGCACACTCAGGGCAGCAGGCTGGGAACTTTAAGGAACTTCAGCTGCCCTAACCCCCTGGGTGATGCAGCTCTGAAGGCCCTCGCAGGGATAGGCAGCCTGCCGATCCTTTCCCCATGCTGGCACTGCAAGCAAACCAGCTGAGCCACCATTGCTGTGGAACAGCCAGGGAGCAACCCAGCTTACAGCAACCACACCATTTAATACAGAGGCTTCTCCCCGCACGCGGTTGACCAGCACAGACACCATAGATGGGCAAAGAGTTGTGGAAGCACGAAGGGGCTCCATTCCTGCAGCAGAACACACGCTGCTCGCCTTGCGACCCGCACCAGTGCCCTAGGCCATCCCGAGAGTAGTCCTGCCCATGGCAGCTCAGGGGATAAACCCAGAGGTGCTCCCTGTGTGCGGGTAACGGGCACAGACAGCGGAGACAGGAAAGGTGACCATCAAGCAGAAAGGGACTTTGTTCTCCCAGCTGACACACGTGCCACACCCTGGCGACTACTCCCATCGCCATGAAAAGGCAGAAGAACCTTGTTCAGTCTAAAATCCCTCAAAAACCAGAGAGAGGACTTGGTGAGACTGAAATCACCAATCTTCCTGAAAAAGAATTCAAAGTAAAAGTCATAAGCATGCTAATGGACCTACAGAGAAATATTCAAGAGCTAAGGAATGAATTCAGGAGGGAGATAACAGAAATGAAACAAACATTGGAAGGATTTAAGAGCAGACTGGGTGAGGTGCAAGAGACTGTTAATGGAATAGAAATCAGAGAACAGGAGTACAGAGAATCTGAGGCAGAGAGAGATAAAAGGATCTCTAGGAATGAAAGAATATTAAGAGAACTGCGTGACCAATCCAAACGGAATAATATTCACATTATAGGGATACCAGAAGAAGAAAAGAGAGAAAAGGAATAGAAAGTGTCTTTGAAGAAATAATTGCCGAAAACTTCCCCAATTTGGGGAAGGAAATAGTCTCTCAGACCATGGAAGCCCACAGATCTCCCAACACAAGGGACCCAAGGAAGACAACACCAAGACATATAGTAATTAAAACAACAAAGATCAAATACAAGGACAGAGTATTAAAAGCAGCCACAGAGAGAAAAAGATCACCTACAAAGAAAAACCCATCAGGCTATCATCAGACTTCTCAGCAGAAACCTTACAGGCCAGAAGGGAATGGCATGATATATTCAATGCAATGAAACAGTAGGGCCTCAAACCAAGAATACTGTTTCCAGAAAGATTATCATTTAAATCTGAAGGAGGGATTAAACAATTCCAAGATAAGCAAAAGTTGAGGGAATTTACCTTCCACAAACTATCTCTACAATATGTATTAAAGGAACTGCTCTAGATGGAAGTTTGCCTAAGGCTAATGCTATATGCTGCTTACAAGAGACTCACTTGAAATGTACAGACATACACAGACTAAAAGTGAAGGAAAGGATAAAATATTTCATGAAAACAATAGGGAGAAAAAAATCAGGTGTTGCAGTACTTGTGCCAGACAAAATAGAGTTCAAAACAAAGTCACAAGAGACAAAGAAAAAAATTATATAATGATACAGGGGTCAGTCAAATAAGAGGGTATAACTATAATAAATATCTACGCACAGAACACAGGAGCACCTACATATGTGAAACAAATACTAACAGAATTAAACGAGGAAATGAAATGCAATGCATATGCATTCATTTTAGGAGACTTCAACACACCACTTACTCCAAAGGACAGATCACCCAGACAGAAAATAAGTAAGGACACAGAGGCACTGAACAACACACTAGAACAGATGGACCTAACGGACATCTACAGAACTCAACACCCAAAACAGCAGGCTACACATTTTTTTCAAGTGCACACAGAACATTTTCCAGAATAGACCACATACTAGGCCACAAAAAGAGCCTCAGTCAATTAAAAAATATTGAAATTCTACCAACCAACTTCTCAGATCACAAAGGTATAAAACTAGGAATAAATTGTACAAAGAAAACAGAAACGCTCACAAACACATGGAGGCTTAACAACATGCTCCTAAATAATCAATGGATCAACGACCAAATTAAAACAGAGATCAAGCGATGTATGGAGACAAATGACAACAGCACAATGCCCCAACATCTGTGGGATGCAGTGAAGGCAGTTCTAAGAGGGAAGTATATTGCAATTTAAAAAAGAAAGAACAATCCCAAATGAATAGTCTAAATTCACAATTATTGAAACTGGAAAAAGAAGCACAAATGAGGCCCAAAGTCACCAGAAGGAGGGACATAATAAAGATCAGAGAAGAAATAAATAAAATTGAGAAGAATAAAACAATAGAAAAAAAATCAATGAAACCAAGAGCTGGTTCTTTTAGAAAATAAACAAAATATGTAAATCCTTAACCAGACTTATTAAGAGAAAAAGAGAATCTACACACATAAACAGAATCAGAAATGAGAAAGGAAAAATCACGACAGACCCCACAGAAATACAAAGAATTATTAGAGAATACTATGAAAATCTATACGCTAACAAACTGGATAACCTAGAAGAAATGGACAACTTTCTAGAAAAATACTACCTTGGAAGACTGACCAAACAAGAAACAGAAAATCTAAACGGACCAATTACCAGCAATGAAATTAAACGGTACTCAAAAAAGTGCCCAGGAATAAAATCCCCAGGCCAGAGGGATTCACCACTGAATTTAGTCAGACATTTAGAGAAGACATAATACCCATTCTCCTAAAGTTTTCCAAAAAATAGAAGAGGAGGGAATACTTCCAAACTTATTCTATGAAGCCGGCATCACTCTAATACCAAATCCAGGCAAAGACACCACAAAAAATGAAAACTAAAGACCAAAATCCCTGATGAACATAGATGCAAAAATACTCAACAAAATATTAGCAAACCGAATTCAAAAACACATCAAGAGGATCATACACCATGATCAAGTGGTATTCATCCCAGGGATGAAAGGATGGTACAACATTTGAAAATCCATCAACATCAACAAAAAGAAGAACAAAAACCACATGATCATCTCCATAGATGCTTAAAACGCATTTGACAAAATTCAGCATCGATTCATGATAAAAACTCTTAACAAAATGGGTTTAGAGGGCAAACACCTCAACATAATAAAGGCCATATATGACAAACCCACAGCCAACATCATACTTAACAGCAAGAAACTGAAAGCTATTCACCTAGGATCGTGAACAAGACAGGGATGCCCACTCTCCCCACTGTTATTAAACACAGTACTGGAGGTCCTAGCCATGGAAATCAGACAAAACAAAGAAATAGAAGGCATCCAGATTGGTAAACAAGAAGTCAAATTGTCACTATTTGCAATGAGATGATACTGTACATAAAAAACCCTAAAGACTCCAGTCCAAAACTACTAAAACAAGTATCTGAATTCAGCAAAGTTGCTGGATACAAAATTAATATACGGAATTATGTTGCTTTCCTATACACTAATGATGACCTAATAGAAAGAGAAATCAGGAAAATAATTCCATTCAAAACTGCATCAAAAAGAATAAAATATCTAGGAATAAACCTAACCAAGGATGTGAAACACCTATACCCTGAAAACTACAAGACACTCCTAAGAGAAATTAAAGAGGACACTAACAAATGGAAATTCATCCCATGCCCTTGGCTAGGAAGAATAAATATTATCAAAATGGCTATACTACCTAAAGCAATCTACAGATTCAGTGCAATGCCTATCAAAATAACAACAGCATTCTTCAATGAACTGGAAAAAATAGTTCTAAAATTCATATGGAACCACAAATGACCCCGAATAGCCAAAGCAATCCTGGGAAGGAAGAATAAAGCAGAGGGGATCTCGCTTCCCAACTTCAAGCTTTACTACAAAGCCACAGTAATCAAGACAATTTGGTACTGGCACAATAACAGACCCACAGACCAGTGGAACTGAATAGAGAGTCCAGATATTAACCCAAACATATACATTCAATTAATATACGATAAAGGAGCCATGGACATACAATGGGGAAATGACAGCCTCTTCAACAGCTGGTGTTTGCAAAATTGGACAGCTACATGTAAGAGAATGAAACTGGATCATTGTCTAACCCCACACACAAAAGTAAATTTGAAATGGATCAAAGTCCTGAATGTAAGTCATGAAACCATAAAGCTCTTAGAAAAAAACATAGGCAAAAATCTCTTGGACATAAACACGAGCAACTTCTTTATGAACATATCTCCCCGGGCAAGGGACACAAAAGCAAAAATGAACACGTGGGAATATATCAAGTTGAAAAGCTTCTGTACAGCAAAGAACACCATCAGTAGAACAAAAAGACATCCTATACAGTATGGGAGAATATATTCATAAATGACATGTCCGATAAGGGGTTGACATCCAAAACATAAAAACAGCTCATGCACCTCGACAAACAAAAAACAAATAATCCAATTAAAAAATGGGCAGAGGATTTGAACAGACACTTCTCCAAAGAAGAAATTCAGATGGCCAACCACATGAAAAGATGCTCCACATCACTAATCATCAGAGAAATGCAGATTAAAACCACAATGAAATATCACCTCACACCAGTGAGAATGGCCAACATCCAAAACACAAACAACAACAAATGTTGGCGAGGATGTGGAGAAAAGGGAACCCTCCTACACTGCTGGTGGGAATGCAAATTAGTTCAACCATTGTGGAAAGCAGTATGGAGGTCCTCAAAAAACTCAAAATAGAAATACCATTTGACCCAGGAATTCCACTCCTAGGAATTTACCCTAAGAATGCAGCAGCCCAGTTTGAAAAAGACAGATGCACCCCTATGTTTATTGCAGCACTATTTACAATAGCCAAGAAATGGAAGCAACCTAAGTGCCCATCAGTAGATGAATGGATAAAGAAGATGTGGTACATATACACAATGGAATATTATTCAGCCATAAGAAGAAAACAAATCCTACCATTTGCAACAACATGGATGGAGCTAGAGGGTATTATGCTCAGTGAAATAAGCCAGGCAGAGGAAGACAAGTATCAAATGATTTCACTCATCCGTGGAGTGTAAGAACAAAACAAAAACTAAAGGAACAAAACAGCAACAAGACTCACAGGACCCAAGAATGGACTAATAGTTACCAAGGGGAAATGGACTGGGGAGGGTGGGTGGGAGGGGAAGGATAAGGGGAAAAAGGGGCCTTACAATTAGCACACATAATGTAGAGGGGGGACACAGGAAAGGCAGTATAGCACAGAGAAGACAAGTAGTGATTCTATAGCATCTTACTATGCTGATGGACAGTGACTGTAATGGAGTACGTGGTGGGGACTTGATAATGGGAGGAATCTAGTAACCACAATGTTGCTCATATAATTGCATATTAATGATACCAAAAAAAATAAGCCACTCTCAGAAGGACAAATACTGCATGCCCCCACTTATATGTGCGATCTAAAACAGTCTAGTCACAGAAGCAGACAGTCCAAAGGTGGTTGCCTGTGGCTGGGGGGAGGGGGGAAATGAAGGCTTGTTCAATGGATGTAAAGATTCAGTTATGCAAGCTGAATAAATTCTAGGGATCTGCTGTACAACATAAGATTATATTTAACAATACTGAATTAGGGGCTTAAATTTTTTTAAGAGAGTAGATCTCATGTCAGGTGTTGTTAGCATGATAAAAAAATACAATTATTAGTGATCCAGAAAAAGAATAGATTTTCTTGGGCAGAGGGCCGAACAAGCCTTTTGCTGGCACCTCGTCTAAGCCTTGCCCTGTGCTCTCAACTTCAGTGCCAGGGAACTACTTCTGCCCAGCTTCAGAGCGCCTGTCACAGATAACGGTACAAATATTAAAGAAAGGAGCAGCAAGAGCAGGCATTCACTCACTCATTCATCTGACAAACTTTTATTGAGAATCTCTTCCATTTTAGAGATTTGAGAACACAAAATCAGTGATACTTTGTCTCTGCCCTTAATGGGATGGACAATTCAACGGGAGGAAGCAGACATGTAAATAAGTTCAAAGCACCTTTATGGAACCTAAAATTGAAAGTAGGTATCAGTGCTCTATGGGTGAAGAGGAAAGAGTGGGTAATTCTCCCTGGGAAAGAGAAGCAGGGAAAAGTTTCATAGAGGTAGTGACACTTGAATTTAGAATTGAGAGACGAGAAGTCATTTCCAGGCAGGCCTTGGAGAGAATTTCAAAGAGTCAGGGCTGGCAAGCATGAAAAAAGCCTGAAGTCTTTGGTGGAACTATTTGTTCCCCCATGGGCTGAACTGCTAGATCTGATCTGTCAGGTGGGTACAGTGAGACAGAAAGCTAGAGACACAGGAGGAATGATCCCAAGAGGAATTTTCTAAATTATACTGAGGGGCATGGACATGATATGTAGGCAAAACTCATTGTAGGATTTTAAGCAAAGGAGTCTTAGACTCACATATGTATTTCACAAACATTAATTGTAATTTGAAAAATGTTTTAGTGGCAGAGCACCAGGAGTGTCATTTGAACTATTTTGTGTAAGAGATGATGAAATAATTCTAGTGATCAGGGAAGTGAAGGTGACAAATTTTAGTTACCAAGTGTATGTTGGAGAGATGGAGAGGACTAGGGGAGGGTGGGAGAGGGTTGGGGAGATTGGGAGAGGGGTCTGGAATGTCTGAGTCTCTTTTTAGGAAAACATCTTCCCGCTTCTTGCTCTGGGTGACTTTGAAAACAGAATCCCACTGATGTATGTGTGTTTTGTGTGAGTCCTTGAGATCCATCCAAGCAAAATTTGGGGATGGAGCCAGAGCAGTGGGTTCTGTTGATTTAGTTCATTTATTAAGTGAATTCTAATTTAAAAAAGACATTAAGGACTATTTTAGATAAAAATAAGTTTCCTTATCTGATGAATAATAAATCAAAATATTTCTTGTCTTCAGAAGTTTTTCCAATTCAAAGGGAAGGGGAAAGAAAGGTCATGGAGTAGATTCAAAATTACACAGAAAAAAAGAGGAGTAATGTATGGAATGAACATTATTATAATGAAATAGTAACAGAAATGTTATAAATGAAAAGATTCCTCAGCAATTGATCTTCATTTTCTATAGTTTCCACCATTTTTGTCCATATTTACCAGGTGCTATTTACATAATTTAATTATAGCACAGGCATAATTTTATCTTCTTTCTAAGTAGTACTTTGAATGATCTCATATCATGTAGATCAAATGTACGAATTCGTCAAAGGCTTTGATTTTCTGAAGAGATCTAACCAAATCTATGAAGACCATTGAAGTGGATTTGTACTCTTCACGTTTGTACAATTGGAGTGGATGTGTAGACAAGGTATGTTCCATAGGCTGCTGCTCCAGCAAGCATAGCCGCAGCAGCTTGTCTGGTATTTACTAGATGTTGATTTCTGCTTATCAAGTTTTGTTTGCATTTCCATCAGTCAGAAAGGAAAGTGGTCGATGATCCACGTATTTAATCTCCTGTGGTTTTCTTAGGGTGTCATTCACGAAATAATAGAAGAAAACCAATGTTGCTAACTCAAACTTTGCTTCAAAACTCATGCTCTTGGAGAAGGGTTTTGGGTAAACTAAATGCATAGAGGAATTATCACTGCATTGACTGCCATGTGGTCAGTACAAGAACCCTGGGGTTGAAAGCCCAGGTTTTAGATCATGACTCTGCCACTTGCAAGTTGCACAAACCAGGCAAACTAGGTAAGTCCTCTGAGCCCATTTTTTTAGTTTGTGAAAACAAACAACTGTTACTATAAATTTTTCAAAGACTGAAAAGTTGGAATCTGACTGTCTTAAGACACAGAACAGTACTGAGGTCCAGCACATGGCTTCTGAGGTCATACTGCTCCAATTACTGTGTGATTTTGCACATGACTTAATTTCTCAAGTTCTGTATCAGCAAAATGGAGATAATAATGTTATGTACTTCATTTCATCATTATGAGCTTTAGGTAAAATCACTCATGTAGAGTTTAAAATAATACTTGGTTCTTAGTAAACACTCAATAAATATTTTATTATCATCACCAGTTGATGTAATATAATTTTAACTACTCTATCTTCTTGAAAGTCTCTACTCATTTGGCTTTTAACAACAAACTCTTCTGTGCTTCCATCAATCCTGTGAATTTTTCTTTTCCAATTTCTTTAAGGGATCCTGTTCTGTGCTTGTAAATGTTGGTTGTCCCTAGGGGTCTGTCTTGGGTCTGCCTCTCTTATTACTATTAAGTACTACAAACAATCTGCTACAAACACTTAAATCATCGGATATACCCTGATGAAACCCCAAACTATAACTTTTATCCTGGTTTTTCTTGCAAGCTTCTGTCTCATATGTTTCCAGCTGCCTTCTTTAAATCTCTGTGGCAGCAGAGACGCTAGTGCTCGACCTACCACCTGGAGAATAAGCCAGGTAATAAACCCTTTCACCCCAAAGAAACATTTACTGTCATTTCTTTGATCACACTGAATCGATAGCGAACTTGCCCGGGGCTGAAACCCATTGGCAAGACAATTGGTGAAGTCAGCAGGGTTCATTGTTGACTAAGGAAAAAGTCAGGCTGCCCTTATGGGAGGGGTGCTTCAGCCGGCTGCCCCTGAGACAGTCAATTGTCCCCCAGTGGGTATGTGCTCTGACGTGGCTTGCCTCCTAGAGGACTGGTCCCCACCCCAGGACTGGAGGCAAGTGGAGGTGACACCTGAGGCAGTAGAGGAGGCCCTTGGTATAGTAAGTAAATCCTTTGAGAAGCAGAGTGCCCGTGAGGCAGTGGGAACTGTGGGTTGGCTGCTTCTCACAGTATTAAAAAAGTCTACAGAAGAGACCCAAGAAATGGCAGCACGAGAACATGAGCTGCAAACTTCTGTGGATTCCCTGAAGAGAGAAATGGCATTGCTGAGAGAGGAGATGGCATGAGAATGCCAGAGCAAGGTGCCATTGGAGAGGTAAACAATTCTTTACAGAATGAGATGGCAGTGCTGCCAGGTGTTCTGAAGAGGAAGAGGCCATCAAGGAAAAAGATGAACTCCTGAGGTAAGCACAGGCAGAGGTGGTACGGGAACATCAGCTGTGAAGCATTGAGGTGAAGGTAAGAGAGCTTCTGAAGACTGAGGTAGCGTTGCTGTGAGGTACAGTAGAAAAGATAAAGGTTGTATCACAGGAGGCACTTGGGGGAGGGGAGAGAAAGGTGCCATCAGCCCCAGAAATGGAGGAGCTGGGGAAGGATGAAGGGGTGATGCCAGAGGCACTGGGGCCTCCTGTATTGAAAGCATGCTCAGTGGTTGTAAAGAAAATAAAGACCCAGCAGCTGAAAGTTCCCCAAGGAGAGGAGCAGCCCCCTCCCCAGGTCGTGGAGCACTCTATGCTCCGCCCCTATACTCAGGCTGAGCTGGTGGATTTGGGCTCCCAGTTTAGGCAGAAGCCCTCGGAGTCAGTATCAGCTTGGCTCCTGTGTCTGTGGGACTTAGGGGTGGATGGAACTGTTCTTTCTGGATCAGAGATGGGAAAGCTGTCTTCCCTGACAGTGCAGCCTGCCTTGAGGCAGTGATTACAAAATGCACATCAGACCCCAGGGAGTCACTCCCTCCATGACTGGCTTATGGCTGCACTTCATGCTGTGTGGCCCAATCCGGGTGATCTACCATCCTGTCCTGTTAGATGGCAGACATATGCTGAACTCCAGCAGGTGTTACGAGAGCTAGCCATAACAAATGCCCTCTATAGTCCAGAGATTTATGGCCCAGATGAAGAGATTTTCACTACTGAGATGAGAAATATTGTACTTCAAATGGCTCTTACATCCCTCTTTGGGTCTCTAGTGGCCATTCTTTCCCCTCACTTAGGGCATCCCATAAGTGAGGTGACACGTACAGTAGCAGACTTAGGAGAGGCTGAAGCAACGAGAACTCAGAAAGAAGTAAGACCTCTCACTCACAAGAAGAATTTACAGGGCCCTATGAAGGTTACAAGGACCCAGATGTGGGTTGATTTAATGCGGGCAGGAGCAGATGGAAGGAAATTAGATGGGAAGTCAAATAGGATCTTACTAGAGCTATGGAAACAGCTGAAACCAGAGCAGCAGTTCCAGCCATTAAGACCAAAGAGGCAGAGGTCAGAGACAGAGCCACAAGTCCAGCCTGTGTGTTTGCAATATTTCCTGCTGGAGAGTGAGCCAACCTCACCTGAGCCCACACAGGAAGGTGATTGGGGAACACGATTTGACTGAGGGGAAGGTCAACGTATCTGCCCTAAGGAACTGGGGTGACCGGAGGCCACATGTTGAAATAGCTTTCCATTGGTCCCCAGTGAACTTACAATGTGTCCTGGCTCTGGTGGACACTGGGGCTGAATGTTCACTGATTCACGGTAACCCTGAACAGTTCCCTGGGACCCCCACTATCATAGATGGATATGGGGGGAAGGCTATCAGAGTGAAAAAACCCCAAAAGAGTATACTGTGTATATATCTCCTATCCCTCAGTATATTTTGGGGATTGATGTCCTGCAGGGTCTATGGATGCAGACCACTGCAGGTGAGTTCAGACTGAGAGTATGTGTGGTGAAGGCAGTTCTGAGGGGACATGCTGGGCACCTGCCCATAGCTTTGCCTGTGCCTTGGCAGGTGACTAATACCAAACAATAAAAACTGCCTAGAGGGCATAAAGAGATCGGAGAAATTCTCCAGGAGTTGGAAAAGGTGGGTATTGTAAAGATCACCCACAGTCCTTTCAATTCCCCAGTGTGCCCAGTAAAAAAGCCAGATTGCTCCTGGTGTATGACTGTGGATTACAGAGAACTGAATAAACTCATACCCTCTATGCATGCTGCTGTCCCCTCTATTGCAGGCTTGATGGATACCCTCAGCCGTGAACTAGGAACATGTCATTATGTGGTAGATCTTGCTAATGCCTTCTTTTCCATTGAAATTGAGCAGGAAAGTCAGGAACAGTTTGCCTTCAAGTGAGAAGGACAGCAATGCACTTTCACCGTCCTCCCACAGAGATACCTCCACAGTCCCACCATCTGTCATGGACTTGTAGCCCAGGACTTGGGTACATGGGAGAAACTGCCAATGGCGCAGCTGTACCATTATATTGTTGATGTCATGCTCACATCCAAATCTCTTTCAGATCTAGAAGATGCAGCAACTAGACTGCAGCAACATTTACAGGAGAAAGGATGGTCTGTGAACAGCAACAAGGTTCAGGGACCTGGTTTGTCTGTCAAATTCTTGGGGGTCATCTGGTCAGGTAAGACCAAAGTGATACCAGAAGCAGTTATAGATAAAGTCCAGGCCTTCCCTACCCTCACAACGGTAGCATTGCTACAGGAGTTTCTGGGTCTTCTAGGCTACTGGAGAGTGTTTATCCCGCACTTGGCACAAATTCTGAAGCCCTTATACCGGTTGGTACGAAAGGGTGTCAGGTGGGACTGGGATGAGACACATGCATCTGCCTTTACTACAGCAAAACGGGCAGTCAAGGCCATGCAGGCCTTGAGTGTGATAGACCCATCAAGGTCCTGTGAGCTGGATGTTCATGTGACTGAAGACGGTTATGGCTGGGGTCTCTGGCAGTGGCTTGAACGAACTCACCAACCCATTGGATTCTGGTCATAACTCTGGAAAGGGGCAGAGTCACAATATATTTTGATAGAAAAGCAATGGGCTTTCATGTATCATGCCTTGCTGGCTACAGAACCCATCACTGGAATTGCCCTGATAAAGGTAATAACCACCTATCCCATCTTGGGGATAGGTATGAGACTGGACCCAAAAGCCAAGGAGTGGTGTGGCACAAACACCCATACTAGCCAAGTGGGGTGCTTACCTACAGCAGTGTAGTGCCCTCTCTAGTAGCCCCCTGAGTGAAGAACTCCAATGCTTGTTGGGGCCGGTGACATATACTAGTGAAAAGCAGGAAGAACTTGCTTTTGAACCACTAGTAGCAGAGAGTCCCTATGGGGAGGGAAGAGCCCCTATACCCGAAGATGCATGGTACACAGATGGCTCCAGCTGTCAGCAGCCCCCAACATGGAGAACCATAGCTTTCCATCCTAAGACTGAGACAATATGGATAGAAGATGGTGAGGGGAAGAGCAGCCAATGGGCAGGCTTGTGGGCAGTGTGGCTTGTGATCAGCCAGGAGTCCTCCCCTATAGTTGTCTTCACTGACAGCTGGGCTGTCTATCAGGGCTTGACCCTGTGGCTACCAACCTGGTACCATGCCAACTGGCTCGTAGGTCACTGACTCCTTTTGGTGCAAGAATTGTGGCAAGACTTATGGGCTTGTGATCAGACTAAAATAATTACAGTATACCATGTGACAGGTCATTTGCCACTGGCATCCCAAGGAAATGATGAAGCAGATAAATTGGCCCTGTTACGTTGGTTAGAAGAAAAGCATGCCTCTGAGGTAGCCTAATGGCTACATTGGCATTTGTTGCATGCGGGGCAAAAGACAATGTGGGCTGTAGCCTGTCGGTGGGGCTTGCCTTTGACCTTTGAAGACATTAGTAGAGCCCGGCAGGAGTGTGTCATTAGCTCCAAAGGGACTTACACTGAGTTCCACAGCAACATGGGGCAATAGCTAAGGGGCCTATACCCCTCGTCAGGTGGAAGATAGACTATATTGGGCCTCTACCTGTGTCAGAAGGATATCGGTATGCCATCAGTTGTGTGGACATAGCTACTGGACTTCTGGTTGCTTTTCCTACCCATTGTGCAGACCAGCAGACGACCAAAAGAGGCCTGGAGAGTCTCTTTGCTGCTTATGGCCGACCACAGGTAATTGAGAGTGATCAGGGCACCTATTTTACTGGACATGCAGTGCAAGAACGGGTGCGACAGCTGTGAATCAAATGGAAGTTTCATGTGCCATACAATCCTACTGCAGCAGGCATGATAGCGAGGCACAGTGGCTTGTTAAAATCCGGACTAAAGTCAGATACCAATAGTCTGCAGGGATGATCAGTCTGCTTATGGACCATGCTACGGTGTTTGAACGAGAGACTCTGAAAGTGAGCCCTGAGCCCTGTAGATATTTTAACACATATGGCTCCCTCCACCATACAACTGCAAGAATAAACCAAGGAAGAATCACTGAAGCCGAGGATTGGCCACCAGAATGACATCTTGCTGCCAGCACAAACTTCACTGAACCCCGGAGACTCCACTGAGTGGACTTGGCCTTGGACCTTTCAACACATGGATGAATGATGGCTGGCTCTCCTGGCACCTTGGGGACAAGGCCTGGAAGGTGGCCTCCTGTGAATTCC
>JAVSCE010008651.1:0-38869 GCA_032199065.1 Smutsia gigantea
GCTCAAGTTATGAACAAGAGCTCTTGTCAGTGTTTACGTTGTTCATCAAAATTTGTGTGGCTCCAAATCAACTTCAGTTGTTTTGATGCTTGCTGAGTTCTAAATAATAGAGCGTTCGTTAAATTTAGAAGTCAAATGTAAGTGCTGAGTATAGAAAGTAGGTTGATGTAAACTGATAGGCTTGGATGAGGTTTGCTCTAAGATGTGAAAGCTCTCAACTTTATATCCTTTATTGAAGATAGGAAAGGGATGACTTTGTTCAAGTACTTGATCTGTTGTTTCATTATATCTACAACCGGTCTGACGCAGAAAGAGACAAACCGATAGAGAGCTTCCCTTACTGTGCGGGGGGAGGTCTGAAGTAGTAATTGTCCTTTATTCTCAGAGGCCTTAAAGGGCATGACCTTAGTCAAGTAGTTGATACGCTTTGTTATATACCTACACCTGGTTTGAAGTGTGAAAGATCTGGACTTAGTAATCTTCCTTAATTCTTAGAAATAGGAAGGATTTAAAAAGAGATTTTAAAATGTATTAAAATAGTTGATCCATTTTGTTCTATCTAAAACTGGTGTGAGGCAAAAAATGTGAGCAATATACTTTGGTTGATATTTGAGACCTGCTGATATCTTGAATTTGCCTAAAGAATAGTAAAAGTGAAACGATTTGCAGTAAACAATTTTTAAAAATTTGTATCTTAAGATCCTGTATTTCAGAGTTTAAATTCCTTAAAAAACAATTCCTTGTACACACTGAATTTTTAATAAAATATATAAATCCAAAAAACAAAGAAAATATATATATTATGCCATTTGTTTCAAAAATAAAAACAGTTTAAAAAATACCTGGTTCTCTATTTTTGTGTAGCTGAACTTAGTTCATACAGAATTTGTATCCCAAGCTCTACTTCAGCAAAGGAGTCCTGGAGGGCTAGGGAGCAGGGCCTTGGCCAGGAGGATGAGGTTTCTGAAAGGAGCAATGGGCCTTCAGTCTCGGTGGTGACCTGGAGTTGCAGTATTTCCCTGGGAAGGCTTTAAGCAGGAACGTTACCCTGAGACTGTCCAGAACTGATGTTTCATTCCATGAAAAGGTATAGGAGGACAAACGGGACATGGTGGGGAAGAGGGGGACTGGCTGGGGAATAGGGCATAGGTGGTGAAGAGAACCTGGCTAGCAGAGGAGACCTAGATGGCATATGGGACATGGGTGGGTGAAGGGGGCCCGGCTGGGCACATGGGCAAAGGCTCCTAAAGGCTTCTAGAAATGGGATGGGTGCTCTGCTGGGGTGGGCTGCACTGGGGGGACACAATTTAAAAGAGGGGGCCTGGCTAGAGTAGGGGACTTTGATGGATAAGGGGACCCAGATGAGTAGGAGGACACAGGCTGGGGAAGAGGGCCTGGCTATGGGCGGATTCCTGGCAAGGGAAGAGGTCTGGACTGGGGACAGGGGCATAGGCTAGTAGTGAAGGGCTTCTGGGAGGAGACGGTACCCCAGCTGGTGGGTTGCATAGGCAGGGGAAGAGGGCTGGCTTGAGAAGGGAAGCTGACTGGGAACTAAGCCACATTCTAGGGAAGGGGGCCTTGCTGCAGGGGTGGGAGGGGGTGAGAGTAGAAGGGGAAAGGAGGCTGGTGGGGAAGGAGACACTTGCTGGGAAAAAGGACCTGGCCTGGAAGGAGGCAGAGGCAGAAAAAGGGCTCCTTACTGGGGAAATGGGTCTATCTAGATGGAGAAAGAAACTTAGGTAGGTAGGGGACACAGGCTGGAGAGGGGCCATATGGTATGAATGGGGTCATGGAAGGAGAAGGAAGCCTGGCTAGGACTGGCAAGATGTCTGAGGGTGGGGCCTGAAAGCAAGGCACTGGGGTACTGGCTGGAGAAGGTGGCCTGGCCAGGGATGGGGGCTTAAGTAGGCAAATAGGGCCAGGTAAGGGAAGCATGCTTATTGGAGAGTGTCTTGGAGAAGAGGGAAGGTAGAGGAAGGGGATGTGCTGGGCAAGAGACAGGGACACAGGGCAGGGACAGAGGTATGGCTAGGAAGGGGATCGTAAGGGATGCTGGTTAGGGAAGGGGGGGTTGGCTGGCAGGGAGAAGGAGGCCTAGTTGAGTTAGGGAGCAAAGGATGAGAAAGGTACCCTTGGATGTTCAAGTGCAAAAGCCTGGCAAAGGACACCTGGTGAGGAAGGAGATCTGGCTGGGAAAGTAGGTATAAGCTGGGGAGAAGGACATAAGTTGGGGAAGAGGCCTGGATGTGGCAATATGCCTGTCTTGGAAAAGAAGCACATGCTTGGTTGGGTAGAACCAGTTGAGGGGGCACTGGAGGGTAAAAGTATCCTGGCAGGGAATGTTGGCCTGGTGAGCAAGGGGCTCTGGTGGCAGGGAGGGTTCTGCCTGGAGAGGGAGGCACAGGAAAGGAACCTGGCTGCAAGAGGTTGGAATGCTGAGGGCTACCTAGGTTGGGCATGGGGTCATAGGCGGGTTAGTGGACCTGCCAGGGCCTAGCAGGTAGAGAAGGCCTGCTAGCAAAGGGATCCTGCCTGGGAATGAGGGCCTGTGCCCTGACAAGGGTCCTGGCTAAGGGAGGCTGCATGGTTGAGGAGAGGGACCTAACTGAGGAGAGGGCACAGGCTAGAGATGGGGTGAGTTCTGGCTGAAAAAGGGGAATAAGCTACAGAAGGGCTTGGCCGAAGTTCCATCTGGGAAAAGGAGCAGAGACTGGGGAAGAGCATGTGGGTCCCTCCATGAGGGGAGCCTGGCAGAGGAGGGAAGTTTCCAGCTGGGAAGGAGTTCCTAGCTAGAGAAGAGAGGCTTAGCTTAGCATGGGGGCATGTGTGGGTGAAGGGGTCCTGGCAGGGGAAGGTCACGTGGCTCAGAGGTGATGGAGAGCTCAGGGAGGAGGATGCTTAGCTAGGGAAGGAGGCTGACTATGAAAGGCCAATGAAGAGGCAGCTCTCTGGAAAAGTGATCTAGCTGAAAAGGGAAAAGGCTGGGCATGGGTGCCTGGCTGTGGGACGGAGGCACCTTCTGGACACATAGGGTTGAAAAGGGGCCTTGCCTGGGCAAGGGTAACCTGGCTAAGGAGACTGTCAACAGGGTCTCAGGGTGGGGAATGGGCCCTGGCTGGGGGTGGGGTTCTTGGAGGCAAAGGGGCTGGCCTGCACGGGGATAGGGACAGGCTGCAGTTGAAGCCTGTCTGGGGATGATGGGAGGCTGGAGGTCATAGGATGGTAAGGAGACTCGGCTGAGGCAGAGGGTGGGAAACTACCAGGTAAATGCTTAGAGGCTGGAGAGGTGGACACAAGCCAGTAAGATGGTGGATTCAGAAAGGGGGCCAATCTAAAGAAGGGGACAGAGGCTCGGGAAAGGGGGTTGGTTGGGTTAGGGGACATAGGCTGGGAAAGGAAAATCGAGTTGGGTCAGGGAGCCAGGGCTCAGGCTGGGGAGGGGTAACAACCTGGGGCAGGGCCTTGGGGTAAGGTTGCTGCAGAAGGGTATATGGGCTGCGAATGTGGCTCCCCTGGGGAGGGGGTATAGATGGGTATAGGGGAAGCCTGCCTATTGCCTAGCAGGGCAAGGACCAGGGCTGGGAAGCTTGTCTTGGCCGGGGAAGGAGGCCTAGCTGGGGATGAAGCCATAAATGGATGGAGAGAGCCTGGCTAAGTGAGGGGACCTGGCTGAGAAAGAAGGCATGGCTGGTTTCTGCAGCCCAGGCACTAAGGGCTTCTGACGTGGGAGGGTGATCTACTGGGTGAGCTGCATAAGATGGAGAAAGGGGACAACCTAACCAAGATGGCCTGGCCCTCAGGGAGTATAGACTGAGGAGCAGGGTTAGCGAAGTGGACCTGGGTGAGGAGTGGGGAATAGGCTAGTGACAAGGACCAGGGGCCTGACCTGGCTGCTATAGGGAACAAATGGATGTAGGATGAAAAAGGGATTCCTGACTTTGAAGGAGGAAGGGCTTGGGAGGGAATTCCTGGCTAGGGGAGGAGGGACTTTCTAGGGAGGGGATTCTGCATGTGAAGTGGGGTGTGCTGAATGAGGATGCAGCACTGTTGCAGGAGAAGGGTTCACTGGTTGAGGAAGGGGGCATGGACTGGGCAGGGTACATGACTGGGTGAGGTGGACACTGCCTGGACATTGGGAGCCTTGCTGGGAGAGGGGAGAGACTGGTGCTGCCCACAGTATTCTTTGGCAGACTGTACCAAACAAAGACAGCAGAGTCCCATTTCACAGGTTTGTCCCTGAATATGAGAGAAAGAACTCTTCCTGTCTTGGGAACCCTTAAGATCTCTCTGGTCCTGCCCCAGCTACCTCTACGGGCTCTGCCTTCCGCTGGAAGCAGAGGGAAGAGTTAACCCCGAACAGATCCTAACCAAGGCCCAGAGCACAAACCAAGAGGGGGCCATCACTGTGGGAGCTGGCAGGACACAAGGGGTTTGCAACCTGTTCCATTTTGTAACAGTCAGTGAGGAAAGTGACTATTCTGGGCAATTTTGTGTGCAAAAGCCACAGGGTACTTTTCTGGTTTTGAAGCTCAGCTCATCCACCCACTTCCCAGTTTTGTGACTTGAATAAGTCATAAGTCACCTTATCTTTCCGGGCCTCAGTTTCCTCAGAAGTATCTCTTGTGATGCTAGGCGCATGAAATGAAAATACATATGTTACCGTTAGTATCATTATGCAGGAGCCCAAGAACATAACATTAACAGCTCTGGTAGCAACCACTCCTTTATTTTCTCTGTGGTGACATTTGGGCCCACTTGGCTGCTTCCCACAGGTCCTGTTGTGGGAGCAGAGCCTCTCCCAAGGCTGTGGAACCTGGCTTTTGCCACCAGGGTTTCCTAGGCTGAAAAGCAAAAGCAGAAGCCCCTGGAACTCACCCAAAGTGTCCTCCTGCGGACAGGGTGGCCTGTGTGCAGGGTCTCCTCAGACCAGTCAGTATCTTCCTTCCAGCCTTTTTCTACACAAACATGTAGACACACATGTTCTAAAAAACAAAATCATTATTCTATTCAAGCTACTTTTTCTTTTTAACTTAACAATACATTATAAGCATTTCCCTGTATTCTTAAACAGTCTTTAATACAACGATATCAAAATGCCGGTGTTCTAGCCCGAGAGTGTGCCATAATTTATCCTAGTCTATTGTTGGGCATTTAGATGGCTTTCAGTTTCTCACTACTATAAATATGCCACTGTAATATACTTGTAGCTGAATCTTTGTCTTGATGAGATTTCCAGAAGTGATCTAGGTCAAAAGGAGAGGCTTTTAATACACACTGGTGAATTGCCTCCAGAAAGATTGCACCAGTTTACATTCTCAGGGTAAGAGAGTGTTATTTTCCTATATAGTTGTCAACACAGAAGATTATCATCTTTGCTAATTTGTTAGGTGAAAAATGTTGCATTAGTTGACTCTTTGTGGATTACTAGTGAGGTAGAATATTCCTTTTAGTGTTTATTAGCATGTCTATTTCATTACACAGAAACAGAAAAATTCTTAATTTATTGCCTGTTTCTGACCTTTGTTTAATCTCCTATGAGTAAGTTTGTCTGTTTCTTATGGATCCTTCCATTTGTCATCTGGCTATTTTAAAAGATAGTTTTTCTTGTACATTATTTCAGCTTTGTTTCTGACTTTTTCAATATGCTGAAGTTTAAAATCATAATGCATTCTTATCAATCAGTCTTTTTCTTTATGGTTTCTGTCTTGGTATCATGCTTAGAAAGGGCTCCCCCATCCCAAGGTCAGATCAATATTCATGTATACTTACTTTTGGGTATTTCATGCTTTCTCTTTATATTTAACATAAGCATCTGGAGATTGAGTGTAAGATAAGGACATAAATTGATTCTCCCCAATTATGGTAATTAACCGGTTAGCCCAACACCATTTATTGAGTAATCCACCATTTTGCCACAGATTTGAAAGGCCACCTTCCACATATATTACTTTCTCATACAACAAGAGGGTAAATCTCTTTTCAGTCAGTCACAGAAAATAGCTGCATTCCAGTGACCTCAACTGAAACTGCCATTCATCCATTTATTCAAAATGTACTGAAGAGGTTGCTGACAAACAGAGGTAAAAAGAGCCAGTCTCAGCCGTCACTGTCTCATGGAGGGGGCAGACAGGAAAACAGACAGTAGAAATGAAGCAGCATGACCAGTGCTGTTGTGGAAGGAAGCACAGAGGAAGGGAGCCTCGTCAGACCTGGGGTGTCAGGGCAGCTTGCAAGGGACTAGCCAACAATGCAGCCAGAGTAGAGGCAGGAGTGGAAGAACAGGGTATCTGCCTGTCAGAGGAACAGGGGGATAGAGGTGAGAGGTGAGGGAGTTGTGGGAAGAGGCTCGAGAGGGAGGCAGGCATGGAAACATTAGTTTTACTTGTAATATTACAAATTAAATAAATACAAGTTAAATGAGATAACCATTTTTCATCAGCCAGCTGAGCAAAGAAGTAATGTTTGCTAATGTGCTGTGTAGATGGGGGAATGCAGACACAGGCACTCTCAAGCATTGTAGATGGTGTATCAATAGGTACAATCTCTTTGGAGGGCAATTTGGCAATAGCTGTCAAATTCAAAATGCATAAGCCCATTATCATTTGTACTTTTATAGATATAAAAATCCAGTTTTGCTTGTGCACAACCAAAGTATATATTAAAAATGATAGTATTGGCTGCTTTGGAGGAGGGGAACCAGGTAGCTGAAAGAAAAGGATAGGAAGGGGCTTTTCACCATGTAATCTCTTGAATGTCTGATATTTTGGACTATATGAATTAAGAAATAACTCTAAACCTAACTCACCAAATAAAATGCACATAGCTTTTGAGCTAGCAGTCAACAGGGCAGGGATCTGTGCCACAGATGTGTATTTTATACAACATTATATTTCATGCACATTCAGCAGTGTTGTTTGTCAAAACAAACATCTAGATATGACCTCAGTATCCTCAGTAAGGACTACTTGGATAACTTTTGGATTACTCACATGAAACGCTTCCTCTAGGGAGAGGGGTGGAAATGGGTGGGTAGAAGAGGAAGATGGTGAACTTTTACTTTTAAATTATATGCTTCTATATACTGTGTTGGCTTCAGCATGGTGCTTAACATGGTAAAAATAACAACCAGCACAGCTAAAAACAATGCCTATGCTTCCATGTAGATTTTTTAAAAGAAAGAAAAGAAAACAAAGGAAAAGCTAGACCTTGGAGCAAGAGATAGAAAACAAAGGACACTGAAAAAAAGAGTTTACTGTCCTTTGTCATGGGGCAGTGGGGGGAGCAGGGTAGCCTCTGCCTTTTTCTCCTGGGGTCATCATTTTTAATTTGGCTTAAATTATTTTGCACATAGGAGGTACCAAGGTTGTGCTATGCTCCTGTGGCCTGTATCTAGTTTCAGAAAGAAGTCATCTTCTTAATTCTTTTTGGATCCTTTTTATAGCTGTCAGTCTTTCCTAGGGGAATTACGCAAATGCACATTTACTCAACCATCAAGTCCCAACTACACTTTGAAAGGGAAAGACATACGCCCTAAATATGTTTATTGCTCCTGAATTAAGCTAGCCAAAAGCTTTGTTTACCACTGACCTGGATGATCTCTATGATCCGTCTGTGTCCCTTTTGGTCTCTGTCTCTCTCTGTCTGTCTCTGTCTCTGTCTCTCTCTCTCTCTCTCTCTCACACACACACACACACACACACACACACACACACACACACACACACACTCAAATGTAGGACCTATCTCTGAAAGTTGTGTGTGACCCCAGAGCACCACAAGGCAGAGCAGTAGGGAAGTAATTTTGGTTTGGCATAAGAAAAAATGTTCTGCTAATCAGAGGTATTCAAAGATACTAAGCTCTCTTTATCGGAGGTGTGTAAAACTAAGATGAATAACCTCATCAAGGTTTTCAGGCCATTCAAGCCTCAAATGGGAGCTTAGGAGCTTTCCTCCTCTCCTGAGAAATTAGAAACGAGAGGTTTGTTTTGTTTGTAGGCGGGGAGTGAACCAGAAGGGAAGCACAGAAAGCCCCAAGGCATGGGGAAGGCTGGGCTGGGAGCTGGTGGGGTACTGAAAGGGGCTTGATAGGCTCCTTTTGCCCAATTGAATCCTCTTTCTAGAACCACAAAAATGTTAATCCCTGTCCCAGACTCTGAGCAGTCTGGAGATGTCTGGGAACACACCAGTCATGCTGAGCAGTAAGAGTAGGCCGAGGTGGAGATCCCACCGCAACGGCATTGGTTACACACCAGCCCTTGTTCCTGAGTGTGAAACTATTGCTTCAGCCTGGCTGGGAGAGCTGCTCAGGGGGTGTCCTGATGAAGAGCCTGAATGACTGGAACACATTCTCAACCATGTGAACAGTGCTTCTGAAATATTTGAGGGGGCTTGAAAACCGCTTGTTCTCTAAAGTACGCTATTCAGTTCAACAAAATACATCAGATACCGCCAGTAGCAGACACTGTTGACACCCAGGAGGGCCAAGTAAGGAACCTTAATAATTAAGAGTGCATTCATGATGCCCAAGGTGGGCTTGCAGCCTCCGGAGGTGCCACCCACTCAAATCCAAGTGACCACCAACCCAAGTCTCACAAGTAAGTGCTGTGGTCCTTATGATGATGAAATTAAGTGGGAATTTCTGGGCCAGCTTGGGGCTGGTTGGAGGTAGACAGAAGAGGGAATGGGGAGCCCTGAAAGGTCAGCTTAGATTTAGGAAGGCAGCCCTGAAGGGAAGGGCGGTCCAACCTGAGAGGACCGTATTAGGCAAACACACAGAAGTGGTGGTGGCAAAATGCAAAATAGAGAACAGTTACTCACATCTCCAGCATCTGTTTCCTCCCCTTCCCGTAAAGGCCTCCATGATCCCTTTGGGGTGTCAGCCCTCTGTCACCCTCTTGGGGTGAAAGGCTGAAGGGGTTCATCTCCAGGGCCTGCCCCCTCTGGCCTGCCAATCAGCGTTCCACTTCTTCCCAGCCACAGCGATTGGTTCAAGATTAAGCTGAATCTTGCGCCCATCCAATGAGAGTGAAGGCCAGAATTTGATGCGCACGTGTGCTCTGCTGCTCTTTTTAACTATGAGAAACAGAATCTGTAGCCGTAGCCATCTTACAGCCTTTGGGGTTGGGGAAGCAAGGCCTGCAGTTACCGGGGAGGGTCAGGTGAAGCTTCCATGGGAAACCACCAAACTGAATCAGCTCCTAGGAAGAGACTAATAAGACCTTCCTAGAATTGGAGGTGAGTTCAAACTTCTTGGAAAATCCCAGTCAGAATTTTGTGTAGAAAGAAAGGAGGAAGGAAATGGGTAGCAACAACAGTGCTTTCCTAAGTTCACGAAGCTATTTTATGTGGGTTTCTCAGCTATCTTGCAACCAGAAAGGGGGATATCAGGGTGTTATAGCCTGTTGGGAAGCGGCCTAAGTGATAGTAAGTGGGAATTCTGGGGCCTGTGGCAGTCTGGTGTGAACTGAGTTAGTGTTTGTTCATTTCCCGGAATGCAAGCATCACTGGGGGATCCTGGGAGTATCCCCATTTCTGACCCTGAGAACCAGCCCCTGTGGCAACTTCATTAGCTGCCTTGCTGCAGGGCCCAGACTCAGCAACGAGACACACCTAAGCAGAGGTAGTATTTCTGCAACCTGCTCCACCCTTTGGGTTAAAAATCTTCTGTATCAAAGAGTTAGAATGTTCCTCTAGGGGTGGTAGACATTAAAAGTTGTTTTTTCAGGACTGAGACATCGGAACTATGCTTTAAGGATAAGGAATCTGATGGCATTTGGGGGAAAGAATGGATTGCAAGGAGACAGATTGGAGGCAATAAGATGATTTGAGTGGTTCTCTTTTAATCCATAACAGAAAGCACTGACCTGGCTGGGTGCTGTGGCAGCAGGGAGACAAGAGGAGATAAAGTGATGAGCACTGGGAGTGGAATGAACATTTGTTTTATGTGAAGAGTAAGGATGAAGACAGGATTAGAAATGACTGATTCCCTGGTTTCTGACTGGAGTAACTCAGGAAATGGTTCATTGAGAAAGGAACCTAAAAGTCCCTTAAATTGCCAATCAAGTAGTGTCTCCAATTTCATGCATATGACCTTTGCACACTAAAGCTTTTTGTAACTCTGAGACAAACTAAAGGGAGTGTGTGAGTGTGAGCAAGTACAGACTATCTTGGAATGGCTACACAAGGAATTTCAAGGAGACAGACTCAGTGGCTAAGAAAAGGGTGTGAGTGCATGGCTCATTCAAAACATAATACAGTGTAAAAATTTAAATATGTAATTATCCTTGATGTAAATGTAAATATGTAATTAAACTTAAAAACTGAAGCCATTTGCAAGCCAGCAGTAAACTCACTGTTAACTCACCCAGAAGTACTGTCACCACACTCAAAATGGTTGAGTTGACAATAAGACAGGAACCTCATCAAGTCAGTGCAGGAAGGGCCCTGGCACACTCTGCAGGTGTAATGTGCTCTGCATCCTTCTTCCTGCAGCACCCCAGTAGGTAACTGTTTGACCAGTGTTGACAGCCTCTCTTGGTCATATGCACAATCCCACCCCTTTTAAGGAAAGC
The DNA here is from genome assembly GCA_032199065.1 of Smutsia gigantea. Lineage (NCBI taxonomy): Eukaryota > Metazoa > Chordata > Mammalia > Pholidota > Manidae > Smutsia > Smutsia gigantea. Next base: position 10,572 of record JAVSCE010008651.1, read on the forward strand.
AACGATTCTCAGAGAGAATAAAGTCTAAATCCACATTTTAAAAGCAATATAATTTTTTCCTGAATTCAGACCCACAGTGGATTTTGAGATTGGCAAACAGTTTATGTTTCTTTCCTCTTATTTTGGTGCAGAGACCTGAGGCCCATTACAATGCCTTGTCTAAAAGCAGAACCACTAAATCCTAGTCACACAAAGAAACTGCAGCAGAAGCTTTGAAATTCAAAAACTTTTGATTTTGCTTTGTTACCTTGTTTGCGTTTTTTCACTTTGAGCCACGTCAGCTTTATAGCCTTGGTGTATTCCCCTCACTGATCTTTGAAGATAGAAGGGAAGTCCCAAGAGGCCAAGTCAGGGAGGGTGATAAGCAGAGAGGATGGCAGGAGCTACTCTTACAGTTCCATTTTCATACAGTAAGCACAGTAAGAACAGACACCAAGTACTAACAGCTTTTCGCTCAGTGGAATTACAGGTGCATTTAATTTCTCCAATTACTGACACATTTGATTTTCCATTGTATATTTTTTCTGTTTTTTTTTAATTCTTTTTCCCCAATATGTTTTTAATTTTAACATTAAGCTACAATTACACGTGCAACATTATGGTTACTAAACTCCTCACTTCATCAGGTACCCCCCACCAACCCATTACAGTCACTGTCCGTCAGCATAGTAAGATGCTTTAGAATTACTACTTGTCTTCTCTCTGTTGTACAGCCCTCCCGTGGGCCCCTCTACATTATGTCTGCTAATCGTAATACCCTTTTCCCCCTTATTCTTCCCTTCCTACCCATCCTCCCCAGTCCCTTTACCTTTCGTAACTGTTAGTCCATTCTTGGGTTCTGTGAGTCTGCTGCTGTTTTTTTCCATCAGTTTTTTTCTTTGTTCTTATGTTCCACATATGAATGAAATCATTTGATATTGGTCTTTTTCTGCTTGGCTTATTTCACTGAGCATAATACTCTCTAGTTCCATCCATGTTGTTGCAAATGGTAGGATTTGCTTTCTTCATATGGCTGAATAATATTCTATTGTGTATATATACCACATCTTCTTTAGCCATTCATCTACTGATGGACACTTAGGTTGCTTCCATTTCTTGGCTATTGTGAATAGTGCGGCAATAAACATAGGGGTGTATGTGCCTTGTTCAAACGGGGCTGCTGCATTCTTAGGGTAAATTCCTAGGAGTGGGATTCCTGGGTCAAATGGTATTTCTATTTTGAGTTTTTTGAGGAACCGCCATAGTGCTTTCCACAATGGTTGAAATAATTTACATTCCCACAAGCAGTGTAGGCAGCTTCCCCTTTCTCCACATCTTTGCCAACATTTGTTATTGTTTGTGTTTTGGATGTTGGCCATCCTCACTGGTGTGAGGTGATAGCTCATTATGGTTTTAATCTGCATTTCTCTGATGATCATAGTGATGTGGAGCATCTTTTCATGTGCCTGTTGGCCATCTGCATTTCTTCTTTGGCGAAGTGTCTATTCATGTCCTCTGCCCATTTCTTAATTGGATTATTTGCTTTTTGTTTGTTGAGGTGCGTGAGCTCTTTATATATTTTGGATGTCAACCCCTTATCGGATATGTCATTTATGAATGTATTCTCCCATACTTTAGGATTTCTTTTTGTTCTACTGATTGTGTCATTTGCTGTTCATAAGCTTTTCAGCTTGATATAGTCTCACTTGTTCATTTTTGCTTTTGTTTCCCTTGCCCGGGGAGATATGTTCACGAAGAAGTTGCTCATGTTTATGTCCAAGAGATTTTTGCCCATGTTTTTTTCTAAGAGTTTTATAGTTTCATGACTTACATTCAAGTCTTTGATCCATTTTGAGTTTACTTTTGTGTATGGGATTAGACAGTACTCCAGTTTCATTCTCTTACATGTAGCTGTCCAGTTTTTCCAACACCAGCTGATGAAGAGGCTGTTATCTCCCCATTGTATATCCAAGGCTCCTTTATCATATACTATTTGACCTTATATGTTTGGGTTAATGTTTGGATTTCCTATTCTGTTCCACTGGTCTGTGGGTCTGTTCTTGTGCCAATACCAAATTGTCTTGATTACTGTAGCTTTGTAGTAAAGCTTGAAGTCTGAGAGCGTAATGCCCCCTGTTTTATTCTTCCTTCTCAGGGTTGCTTAGGCTATTCGGCGTCTTCTGTGGTTCCATATGAATTTCAGAATTATTTGTTCAAGTTCATTGAAGAATGTTATTGGTATTTTGATAGGGATTGCATTTAATCTGTAGATTGCATTAGGTTGTATAGCCATTTTGACAATATTTATTCTTCCTAGCCAAGAACGTGGGATGAATTTCCATTTGTTAGTGTCCTCTTTAATTTCTCTTAGGAGTGTCACGTAGTTTTCAGGGTATGGGTCTTTCACTTCCTTGGTTAGGTTTATTCCTAGGTATTTTATTCTTTTTGATGCAATTGTTAATGGAATTGTTTTCCTGATTTCTCTTTCTGTTAGTTCATCAATAGTGTATACGAAAGCAACAGATTTATGTGTGTTAATTTTGTATCCTGCAACTTTGCAGATATCAGATATTAGTTCTATTAGTTTTAGAGTAGAGTCCATTGGGTTTTTATGTACAATATCATGTCATCTGCAAAAAGTTACAATTTGACTTCTTCTTTACCAATCCGGATGCCTTTTATTTCATTGTTTTGTCTGACTGCTGTGGCTATGAAATCCAGTAGTATGTTGAATAACAGTGGGGAGAGTGGACATCCCTGTCTTGTTCCTGATCTTAGATGAAAAACTTCCAGCTTCTGTTGTTAAGTATAATGTTGGCTGTGGGTTTGTCATATATTGCCTTTATGATGTTGAGGTACTTGCCCTCTCCACCCATTTTGTTGAGAGTTTTTATCATGAATGGATGTTGAATTTTGTCAAATGCTTTATCATCTATGGAGATGATCATGTGGGTTTTGTTCTTTTTGTTGATATGGTGGATGATGTTGATGGATTTTCGAATGTTGTGCCATCCTTGCATCCCTGAGATGAATCCCACTTGATTATGGTGTATAATCCTCTTGATGTATTTTTGAATTCGGTTTGCTAATGTTTTGTTGAGTATTTTTGCATCTACGTTCATCAGGGATATTAGTCTGTAATTTTCTTTTTGCTGAGGTCTTTGCCTGGTTTTGGTATTAGAGTGATGCCAGCTTCATAGAATGAGTATGGAAGTATTCCCTCCTCTTCTATTTTTTGGAAAAGTTAAGGAGAATGGGTGTTATTTCTTCTCTACATGTCTGAGAAAAATCAGCAGTGAATCCATCTGGCCCACGGGTTTTGTTCTTGGGTAGTTATTTGATTACCAATTCAATTTAGTTGCTGGTAATTGGTCTGTTTAGGGTATCTGTGTCTTGCTTGGTCAGTCTTGGAAGGTTGTATTTCTCTAAAAGTTGTCCATTTCTTCTAGGTTTTACAGCTTGTGACCATATAGATTTTCATAGTATTCTCTTATAATTCTTTGTGTATCTGTGTGGTCTGTCTGATTTCTCCTTTCTCATTTCTGATTCTGTTTATGTGTGTACATTCTCTTTTTCTCTTAATGAGTCTGGCTAGGGGTTTATCTATTTTGTTTATTTTTTCGGAGAACCAACTCTTGGTTTCCTTGATTTTTCTACTCTTTTATTCTTTTCAATTTTATTTATTTCTTCTCTAATCTTTATTATGTCCCTCCTTCTGGTGACTTTAGGCCTCATTTGTCCTTCTTTTTCCAATTTCACTTATTGTATCTTTGGACTATTTATTTGGGATTGTTCTTCCTTCTTTAAATAGGCCTGGATTACAATACACTTTCCTTTTAGAAATGGCTTTTCTGAGTCCCACAGAAGTTGTGGCTTTGTGTTGTTGTTGTCATTTGTCTCCATATATTGTTTGGTCTCTGTTTAAATTTCATTGATCCATTGATTATTTGGGAGAATGTTGTTAAGCCTACATGGATTTGTGAGCCTTTTTGTTTTCTTTGCCCAATTTATATCTAGTTTTATACCTCTGTGATCAGAGAAGTTGTTTGGTAGAATTTCAATATTTTTGAATTTACTGAGGTTCTTTTTGTGCCCTAGTATGTGGTCTATTCTGGAAAATGTTCCATGTGCACTTGAGAAGAATGTGTGTCCTGCTGCTTTTGGGTGTAGACTTCTGTAGATGTTTGTTAGATCCATCTGTTCTAGTGTTTTGTTCAGTGCTTCTGTGTCTTTACTTATTTTCTGTCTGGTTGATCTGTCCTTTGGAGTTAGTGGTGTGTTGAAGTCTCCTAAAATGAATTGCATTGCTTTCCTTTTTCTCCTTTAATTCTGTTAGTGTTTGTTTCACATATGTCAGCGCTCCTGTGTTGCGTGCATATATATTTATAATGGTTATATCCTCTTGTTGGACGGACCCTTTATCATTTGTAATGTCCTTTATCTCTTGCTACTTTCTTGGTTTTGAAGTCTATTTTGTCTGATAAAAGAATACTGCAACACCTGCTTTTTTCTCTTTGCTGTTTGCGTGAAGTATCTGTTTCCATTCCTTCACCTTTAGTCTGTGTATATCTTTGGGTTTGAGGTGAGTCTCTTGTAAACAGCATATAGATGGGTCTTGCTTTTTTATCCACTCTATTACTCTGTGTCTTTTGATTGGTGCATTCAGTCCATTTACATTTAGGGTGATTATCGATAGATATGTACGTAGTGCCATTGCTGGCTTTAGTTTCTTGGTTACCGAAGGTTCAAGGGTAGCTTCTTTACTATCTAACAGTCTAACTTAACTCTCTTGTTAAGCTGTTATAAACACAGTCTGATGATTGTTTCTCTCCCTTCTTATTCTTCCTTCTCCATTCTTTATATACTAGGTGTTTTATATTGTACTCTTTTATGTTTCCTTTGACTGTTTTTGTGGATAGTTGATTTTACTTTCAGCCTTTAGTTAGTATTTGGATGGTCTGCTTTCTTTGCTATGATTTTATTTTCTCTGGTGACATGTTTTTAGCTTTAAGAGTGTTTCCATCTAGAGCAGTCCCTTTAAGATGTCCTGTAGGGGTGGTTTCTAGGAGGCATGTTGCCTCAGCTTTTACTTGTCTGGGAATTGTTTAATCCCTTCCTCAAATTTAAATGATAGTCATGCTGGATACAGTATTCTTGGTTTTGGTTCAAGGTCCTTCTGTTTCATTGCATTAAATATATCATGGCATTCTCTTCTGGCCTGTAAGGTTTCTGTTGAGACGTGTGATGATAGTCTGATGGGTTTTCCTTTGTAGGTGATCTTTTTTCTCTTTCTTGCTGCCTTTAATACTTTGTCCTTGTCTTTGATCTTTGACATTTTAATTATTATGTGTCGGTGTTGTCTTCCTTGGGTCTCTTATGTAGGGAGATTTGTGGGCTTCCTTGGTCTGAGAAACTATTTCCTTTCTCAGCTTGGGGAATTTTTCAGTAATTATTTCTTCAAAGACACTTTCTATCCATTTTTCTCTCTCTTCTTCTTCCTCTGGTACTCCTATAATGCGAATATTGTTCCGTTGAATTGGTCACACAGCTCTCTAAATATTCTTTCATTCCTAGATATCCTTTTATCTCTCTCTTCCTCAGCTTCTCTGTATTCCTGTTCTCTGATTTCTATTTCATTAACAGTCTGTTGCACCTCATCCTGTCAGTTCTTCAACCCATCAATTGACCGTTTCATTTCGGTAATATCTCTCCTCACTTTCTCCCTTAGCTCCTGCATATTTCTCTGTGGATCCACCAGCATGGTTCTTTTATTCTGAAATTTTTTCAGGAAGATTGTTTAAATCTGTCCCATCAGGCCTCTCTCTGGAGTTTTCTGGTTGATCCTTGTCTGGACCATATTCCTCTGTCTTTTCATGGTGATAGAAGTGGTCACTGGTAGATGCCACGTGTGTCAGCTGGGAGAACAGAGTCCCTTCCTGCTTGTTGTTCTCCTTTCCCTCCTCCAGGAGCTGAGCTGGTTTCCCACACACCAGCAGGGAGTCTCTGGGATAATCTCCTAAGATGCCTGTGTTCTGGGCCACCTCAGCCCAGCCTATAACTTGTTATGGGTTCTGGGGCCCTTTCCGCCAGTGTGCCAGCTGGGAGTAGATTCTGTGAGGGTGCTGGGGGCGGGGGTGCTCCTCTGGTGTTCCACAGAAGTGGTGTCTCCTCCGAACCCTTTGAGATGCCAGCCGAAGGGGGAATGAATGGAAGGCTGTTGATCTCTGTGGGCAGCCCCGGCATGGCTTTGCCCAGCCACTGGCCAGAGGATCCCAAATTCCCCAAGATTCCCAGCCTGCTGGGCTGAGTGCACTGGGATGATTTTGTTCTGCTGTTGGGCCCTTGTTTCTTTAAGACTTTTAAAAAAGCACCCACTTTTCTTTTGTCCTGGGGAGCCAACTGAGGGGACTTGCTCACAATCTCTGTCTCAGATCCTGCCCTTCTGCTTCTCTAATCTCCGATACACTATGCAATGTGTGTCAGTGCTCCCGGCACAGATCACCAGGGCTGGTTATTTGGCAGGGTTGTGCTTCCGCTCCCTCCCCACTCTAATTCTTTTCCTCCCACCTGTGAGCTGAGGTGGGGGAGTGCTTGGGTCCCCCTGGGTGGCGGATCTGTATCTTACCTGCTTCGTGAGGCACTGAGTCCTCGCAAATGTAGCTGTAGCCTGGCTGTTGTACTGTATCTTCTGGTCTGTCTTTTAGGAATAGTTGTATTTGTTGTATTTTCACAAATATATATGGTTTTGGGAGATTTCTGCTGCTCTGCTCACACTGCCATCTTCCCAGAAGTCCTTCTTAATCTCGATTTTACATTGTATTTTAATGATAGCAAATCAGTGTAAAGATTCCTAGATCCTGTTAGAGACTCATTAAAATGATTTTGTAGTATTTTTCCTCAAACAAAATAACTTTATTTAAATAGCAATAAAAAGCACCTTAATTTCCCAATGCTTTCCTTTTTATTTCCAGTGGAAAAACAATGATCCTTTTTTTTACAATGAATAAAAGTTTCCCCAAACAGGCTTGCTTTAAATGTCAATATCTTAAACATTTCGGTGATGTAGTGTGCTGTCTCCATATGCAATAACTAACATGATTAAAAGTTAAAATCTTCCTTAAAAATCCAAAAATCATTGTAATGAATAGTTCAAATTAAAAATTTGAAAATTCAGTGTTTTCCTAAAAATAGCTTCATATTTTAAGGACATATTAGAAAAATTGAAGCTGCAAAGTAAGTTTTAAAAAAAGACCATACAAGTAAATAAGTATTTACTATAAAATTAATCATCCTTCTAAATGTTTAGGTATTATATAAAATATATAAATGTTAAAAATAAATTTTTACGAAAGGATAAGTGACTAAGAGAGCAGAGGAAGGGAGGCTTTTGGGAATAATGATACTGCTCTGTTTCCTGATCTGAGTGCTGCTAATACGGGTCTATTCATATGTAAAAACTTATGCAGTTACACCCTTATGAAATGGGCACTTTTCTATGTGTATTCTTCAATAAATAATCTCAAAAAACAAAAAATGGGAATTCAAACAGATTTGAAGATCACAGAATTTCAGGATGAGGACTGAGACTAGGTTGTTGGATGTTATGAATAACAATAATATAATAGTTACCAGGTATATGACTAATAATTACTATAGTGAACACATCATGTGCCAAGAATCAGTCCTCGTACTGTACATGTATTAATAAATCTACTCCCTAATCCCATAAGGTATATACTATTATAATCATCATGGCAAAGCTGAGGAAAGTGATACATAGAGTCGTTAAGTAACCGGACCAAGGAGGTTTATAAAGTACTCTCTAAGAAGTTTATAGTGAATGAAAAAAGAGAACAGTAATTTGTGCAGAAAACAGAAAGGTTTGTTTTTGTTGTTCTGTTGTTGTGGGCAGGGTTGAGTGCATGTAAGGTTTGAGGAGAGAAGTAGAGCAAGAAGGAGTAGGAGAGAAGTAGTGCTTGATCATGCCCCAGGAGGCCAGAAGGGGATGGATCAAGAACCTGCATGTGTAGTTTTTCCCAAGGGACAGACACCTTCAAGATCTGAATAAAGATGGGGTCTGTGCATTGGAAAGCTGAGAGATTTCCACCACAGGTAAAGGAGATGGTGAAGACCTTTGCTGACCCTAAGGAGTCCGGGAATAAGTGAGAAAAGCTGGAGAAAAACTGCAGCGAGGATTACTCAATGTTTACGACAGTTAAAATGATTACAATTGCTCATTTCAGGATCCCACCCAGACCTTACTGAATCAGACTCTCGAGGTGGAGCCCCAGTGCCTGTATTTTTAACCAGCTCTAAAGGCAGTTCTGATGACTCCTGAGTTTGAGTGACATACTGGGTTATAAGGTCCTCAGGCCTCAGAAGATGATGGGAAGATGGGTCCACCCCGTGAGACAGAGCAGGAAAGGATACCTTTCCCCAGTAATTGGAACCTTAATATGCTCTCCAAGTGATTCTGATGCAGGTGGTCTGTGGAAACACTGGGAAAATTTTGCCTATAGGGTGATGGTGGCTAAGCATGCAGGCTTTGGAGCCAGATTGTAATACTACCATTTATTTCCCACACCACCTTTGACAAGTTAGTTGGCCATCCTGTGCCTTAAGTTCCTCATCTCGAAAAAGGACCTAATAATAGATAGTACCCACTTTATAATGTGATTGCAAGGATTAAATAAGTTAATGTATATAAAGTGCTGGAAACGTGATAAACACTCAATCCTCAGTAAATAGTAGCTATTAGTGTTGCTATTTCTGCTATTCACCATAGCTGGGGGGCCCAGAGCACTGAAAGTGTGACCTATGGAAAACAGATTAAGCGATGTAATGTACAAGCAAATTCATGAAAATCACCCAGAGAGTGGAAAAGACAATCTTGTGGCCAGAGAAGAGCTGACAAGGACAAAGGGGAGGTAGCAAAGTGAGGGATGTAACCTCCCTGGCTTGTCTTACTAGGGTCCCTGACTGGCGAAGACAGCCACTGACAGGGTGTACTGGAGCTACATCCTGCAAAGTCCTTGAAGGAAAGTGAAACAGGGGTGGTGGCAGTGACTATGAGGCAGAGATAGAACTGCTGGTGTGCCCTCCCTAGCTGGATAGAAACCAGGAACCAATCCTGCATCAAGACCTAACTGCTTAAAAACTGCCCTGTTTTTTCTTTGGTGGGACCACCAGGCTCTAAAAATGTTCCCAAATGAACAGAAGTCCTTTATTCATCTGATAAAGTCTGCCTGTAGATTCTAAGCTGAGCTTCTTGGTCAGGGACTTGGAGACCTTTCTTCCAGCCACGGGTTCAGGCTGCTGCTTTAGCGTCTTGGTCTCTCTTTTTGCACTTACTTCTGCTTGGGTTCTGGTTAAGGGGAGCACAGACAGGCTAAGGAGAGAGCTGGAAGTCAGGTCCCATGAGAGACAGTTGAAGAAGCTGGAGCTGTATAGCTCAGAAAAGACTGAAGGCAGCGTGGTTTCTGTACCTCTGAAGTGCTATTCCAAGACAGCAGAAGCAGACTGGGGGTGGGGAGCAAGCGACAGAGCTAGGACTCACAGAAAGATAGAAACCATGGTGAAGCATATTTCAGCTTAGCACAAGGAATTACTTTCCTAACAGAACTGATCACCCATGGATCAGAATAGATACCTCATGAGGTAATGAGCTCCCTGTCACTGGAGGAGTGCAAGCTGAGGTTGGATGACAGCTTTACAGCAGAGAATGTTTCAGTGCCTGGTTAAACTTTATAGCTAAAACATTTGTACTATATTTGTGTTCATCAATCTGGTTTCATTCCCATAACCCTTGGCTTTCTTAGCACTGCTTTAAAATACCAAGGAATGCCCCCAAGCAGAGCCAGGTCCTCCAGGGACCGACCCCACAGGTCAAAGCAGGTGATGCAGAGGTGATGGTATGGACATGGATGGGAAGAAACAGTGGAAAGCTGGGCCGCCAAGGACTGCCCTTTGCCAACCCGGCTCCCGAGGAGAAAGGCACACTGACAAGGCAAAGCCATGGCAAATTTGCAGCCGCCTGGGGCGGAGGAGTGGCAGGTGAGGCGGCCACAGGGAGCCAGAGGCCAGAGGCCACCGGGGTATCCACAGCGCTGAAGGGACGGGCTGCACGCCCAGAAGAATGGCCTTCACAAATGAGGGCAAAATAGACATTTCCAGACAGACAAAACCCGGGAGAACTCTCCCCAAGCTGCAGGCAAATTGCTCCTGAGGGAGGCTCAGAGACGCAGCAGAGGCTGAGGAGGTGGCCATTTGGGACACGGGCAGGTAAGACAGCAACCTCGGTGCAGGGTGGAATTCGAGTGCGGTAGACATTAACACGTGTGTAGAACTGAACTGTGAAACAACAGTGAACCAGGAGTCGCGGAGGCAACGGGTCCCGGAGGCAGCCAAGGGCGGGGTCGCCGGGAGCAGAAGCGTGTGACTGACGGGCCACGGAGGGGGAAAGTGGACTAGTAAGAAATGCATATTAAATACCGAAGAAGGCAGGAAAGGGAGACCCCGAGCCGACTCCCAACTGCATGAACACCATGGCCGATGAGCGCCTCCATCAACATGCGCTCTGACGACATGGCCATAAACAGCAAAAACTGCCAAACTGTCTAAAGAAATAGACACTCTGTGTGTGCTAACAGAGATTTTTAAGACACCTCTCTCAGTAACAGAGAGAATGGGTGGACAAAAAAAGGAAAACAGTCAGTAGAGAGAAAGGAAACTGGAATCACAAGTGTAACAATATTGGCCTGGTCAGCCCTAGAGCATGCACCCGGAAGCTGCACATGCATGTTCTCCCCCAGTGCTCACAGACATTTGGCCACATGGACCAAATTCTCGACCATAATGCAAATCTCTGTGCATTTCCAAGAAGGGAATGACAGAGTTGGATCACAGAGAACTGAAGCAGGAAATCAGAGAGAGAGAGAGAGGTTGCCTGAAAATACCCTGGGCATTTGGAAGTTAAGCAACATGTTCCAAGAGATGAGATGAAGGAAAAACCACAACTGAAAACAGAATATTTTGAACTAAGTGATAATGAAATTACAACTTTTCAAAACCTGTGAGACGCAACTAACACCATATGCTGTGAAAATGTCACCAGAGCAGATGCTGCAAAGATCACAAAGAGTGTGGAGGGGTCAGACTGTGTCCCCCTAGAAGATATGTGGAAGTCCTAGCCCCAGGAGCTGTGCATGTGGCATTATTCGGAAATAGGGTCTTTGCAGATATGATCAAGGTTAAGGTGAGACCGTCCTGGAGTAGGGCGTAGGGCGGTTGTGATACAATGAGTTACTTGTAAGAAATACATATTTCCCAGGTATATTTGATCTTCATCCACAGTTCCTGAAAACACTGCAGTCTTAAAGGTGAAATGGGGGTCTTGTTATGTTAATAAGACTTTTGGACCCCACCCAAGGGTGAGAGGGTGGAGGCTGAATCAGCCAATGGCCAAAGATTTAGTCATCAGGACCAGGCAGTGAAGCCCCCACAGAACTCAGAGCCTGTCCCTCTCCGGAATCATGCTCCTCCATCGGAGCTTCCGTGCCTGGGCAACCAGATGCGTCCCTTTATTCGGGACCTTGCCCTGTGTCTCTTCATCTGGCTGTTACCTTGTATCCTTTATGGATCCTTTACTAAAACAGTAAACCTGTAAATAAATAAATAAAATGAAATAAAACCAAGGAATGGAGGTTGGAGAGCACTCTCACTCTCCCATAAGCCCCAGGAATTGGGTCTGTGTTTGTCTCTCCCTTCCCAGACTGCCTACAAAGTGGGATACTTTCCCTAGTTCCATGCATTCTTGCTGTCTGTGAAGCAAACTTTAGGATTTAGGTTATAGAGTCACTGGTGGGAAGTAACAGACAGGAAACATGGCAGGTAATCCAGAGGCCCAAGAACTCTGAGCAAGATCCCCTGCAGTTGTCTGTGCTCTATTAAACAAGTGCTTTTCACACTTTAATGGGTATCGAATCACTCTGGGATCTTGTTAAAATGCAGATTCTGATTCAGGAGCCTGAGATCATGCATTTCTAAGCAGCTTCCAGGTGCTACTGACATTCCGGGTCTGTGGATCTTAATCATCATACAAATATCAGGGTTGTGGCTGTGGTTGTAGTTATCATTGTGCATATCATTTTGTTGTTCCAAGGCAGAGTTGTAATAAGGGTTGCAAACTCAAATGCCCATCAGGATTAATATAAATGGGTGAGGGAACCCAGACATAAGACAATGAATTCTAAACCATTTGGATTGAGACCCAGCATAACACCAAATGCAAGAGGGTAGACACCTAGCAGCCACTACTCTGGGAGCTCTATGAGTCTACATCCACTCAGAGCCCTCACACGTGCATGTATGTGGGTGTGTGGGTGTGTTTAATTCTTTGTGAATAGCCCCTCATCTTGATCTCAGCTCGGTAGAGGTCCCGTCCATTTGGAGGGGAGAACAAAAGGATAAACCAGTTGCTCTTCAGATGCCTCTGGACTCCCTGGGACCTAGACCTCCCCATCTTGGCCCAAGTGAAGGCTTCCTTGGCACTCTCTTAGATTTCTCCCTTCAAACAAAGGGCTCATTTTTCTTCATTCAACACAATTAGCAGTGGGGGGCCTGTCCCCCTTGTACACATGCATTAAGGAGAAGGTTTGCTGCAGTCATTTTTGCCTGGCAGGCTGCATGACAAACCCCAGGGTCAGAAGGGTAAGAGGTGAACTAGGCAAAGGCCAGAGTCAGCCTCTGGGCTGTAGGAGTGTCCTGCATATTAGTTCTCCCACTAGCAAAGGGGGAAATTGAAAAAGAGAGTAGTTGTAATGATATGGAGATTTAGTGATGGGAAAACAGGTATTTTATCCCAGAGAGAGTGTTCCAGTTCTAGAAATCCAGGCCTTCATCCAATACTGTAACCTTAGGTTTGGGGAAAGAAATTCATTTGAAACAGGAAGGGATGATTTCTCAAGCTGTTACTCGAGCCAAATCAAAAAGTTCCCAGCAAACATTAGCCTTTGCTCTGATTCTTACAGCATGAACATCATTCCCAGTTGGAGATCTTAGTGTATGTCATTTAGTCTAGCTCATCACTGCCACCTCCCGCCCAGCAACTTCTCAATGTCTTTTCTATTTTCCAAGCAGCTTTGTGAGTTGACATTTATTTTCCAGAGTGATCTTTGTCCCCACAAAAAGGAGTTTTACCTGTTAGGAAACCACTGTTCTTGGGCTTAGTTCTTGGGTATAAGTCAATCTTCAGTAAGTACAAGCCCTTCACTTCAGGGCGTGATCTCTACCATCAGGGTCAGGGGCTAGAAGTCACAATTCTCAGTGGAAGTATTGTTCTTCTACAAAAATCTAATTCCCTTAAGGGGAAAAGATTTACACCAAAATTTATAATCGCTGATAGGAACCCCCACCTCAGCCCCCATGGTGCCCTTAGGAAGCAGCATTGGAGAATAAACCACAGCTCGTTTTGCAGAAGAGGCAGGATGCTGTGCTGCATTTTGTCACCCCTTCTAGCCCTCTTTCACAATGGAAGGACAAAAGGACAAACACCTCCCACCAAGGAACTGTGCTGACTTTTGAGAGTGGACAGCCTATCATTACACACAACTTGGGCACAGAGCCAAATGAGGAAGAAGTGGGAAACACCAGGGAGCCCAAGGAGGTGAGAGGTCTCCGAGGACTAGCTGCCTTCCCTAGGGGAAAGGAGGAGCTGCTTCCAAGGCTCCCGGACTTTATCCTTCTCACACAATGCTCTGGACCATGTGGAGGGTGTCTCATCCCCCTGCCCAGTGTCATCAAATTGACCCCCACAAGCCTATCTCTCAGCACCTCCTCCCTCCAATTACACCTCTATGCTTGATTAAGCCTTATTAGGTTTAGAGGGGCCAAGATCTCTGCCAGCTGGCTATTCATGTGAGAATGATGATGGCAGCCCTAGCTGGGCATAAAGGTAAGTCCCAGGATGGAAACTCAGTGACATCTGCTCCCAGATAGACTGCTACCTGGTAGAAACATCACAGATGTCACAGACACTGTGTTGAGCTTCAGGAAAAGCTTGCTTTGAGAATCAATCCCATTTGGAATCCCAGCTCCCCCACTTTCTAACTTTGTGACCTTGAGCAAGTTACTTCTCTGCTCGGGGCCTCAGTTTCCCTGTTTGCAAAAACAAAGAGTTAACTACTTTTTAAGTCTACTGTGAGAATTTAATGAAGGATTTGTAAAAGCACTTGACCCAGAGCATGTGCTCAATAAGTGTTCCTTCACTTCTCTTGTCTTGGCAGAATATGTTTACTCAGGAAAGCTGAGATACACAGAGGCCAGCTGTATCCCTTAGATTGATGTCAAATTAGAAGCCTCTTGATGCCATGCCCAAGAAATAAAAATAAGACCAGTAAAAGGTTAAGTAAAGCTGCTCTCTGCCCTCTTGCCAGTGTGACTGCCAGTGTGACAGTGTCCGGTCTGTCCATCAAATACATAGCTGATCCTCTGTGTCCATAGGCATGTTTAGGGGGTCATATCTCTACACCAGGCTCGCCACAGTCTGGTCTTTCTGTTACCAGAAGCAGTTATTTGCAAGACAGCTGACCTGAGGAAAAGTGTTTCTCTGTGAAGCAAATTAGTCCATGAAGTAATATGAACTTGGCTCCCTCCTGTGTCAAGCCCTCACAAATCCCCATCCCTCACCCTTTGCCTGGCTAACTTCTCCCGGTGGCCTCGACCTGAAATATTGGTTCTGCACAGAAGCCTTCCAGACTACTGGTTTGCTGGGCCAAAAGTACCTGTACATTACCTGGGCACTTTGCGTACCTACAAGTAATGAAAGTATAGTACATTTCTCTATAGGGACTGTTTCTGCTCTCGACTGGAAGCTCCTGAAAGCGGGCCATGCCTATATTGTTCAGCAGTATAACCTTAGCACCTAGCATAGTGCCTGACACATGGTATGTGCTCAAAATATTTATTGGCTGATTTGATGGTCTGTATAGCCCCTCTCACCCTTAGGATTCTATGGTCACCTGGGCAGGCTGTTCCTCTATAACTTCCAATGGCAAAGGTACAGCTGCCCAACCAGAGTCCTGTCTGAAAAGGCCTGGCACACCCTACAGTGTGACATCATTTTTTTCCCTCTTTTTCTTGCCTTGCTCATCGCCATCCCTATTGAGGTGGTGATAGAACCTTGAGCAGCCAGCCACTCAACCTACACCACAGCAGAGAGGGTGAATTAGCCAGCAATCCTAACAGGCCTTTGTGGTTCTGACACAGGAGAGCAAACCAGGATAAACATAGCACCAGCTCATGGTGTTCCAGATCTCACAACAAGGACCGATGTCCTGGGTGACAAAGACAAACTCCCTAACTGCCTCAGCCTACCATAGAGTCTAAGGCTGGCCGATGTGTACGAGAGGCCTATACTGGGGAGTCACGATAGTTCAAACTCTGACTGCCAGGATAAATGTGGTTTCCGGAGTCTGAGGTCAAGAAGCTTCCCTCCTGCTGAGTGCTGGAGAAGAGCTCCAGTGAACAGGAGGTGCAGAGGGTGGGCCGGCAATGAGGCAGCCCCAAGGAACCATCCAACAGAGGCTCAGATTGCAACTGCTCTTCTACACTTTGGCTTAAAAATCAAATTCCATTCTAGACAAATTTCCTTACTGCATGCAAGCTGCTCTCATTTTAAGAATGTCATATACGCAGCCAAACACAAATACATTTTAAGCACAGCACTGACTTGAAATATAGCACAAATTTCTAAACCAATTTTAATCACGTTACAGAGAGGGCAGACTTGCTCAGCAATCTGAAATTCCACCTTATCCATAGAGTGTTTCCTGATTAGTTAGAAGAGCGGCCAATTTGCTGGCTTTGCGCTGTGTAGTCTCCTCTTCACTCTGCTGTCAGGTATGCATTTATCCTTCATCTTGTACATAATGTAGATGTGTTTGTCAATTATTCATTCTGCCCTGGTTGCCTGTTCACTCAGTTAATCACATGCCCTTTGTGGCTGAGCAGCGTTTTGGGTGTTTCTTTCTGGTACTCCTCTGTGAGCATAGTCCTGGCCTTGGACTCCTTTCATGCAAGGGCTCCCCCAGCCCCACCCTGCCCAGGGACTGAATGTGGGTTCCTTGAGGATGAAAGAACGCTCAGGGAACCAGAGGTCAAGCCAGGTGGTTGCTGGGACAATGTGTGGCAGCAAGTCCAAGCTCCCCTAGAATTTAAGCATCAATGATTTCTGTCTGGTTGGTGGGTCTAAGTGCCTTAGCATCACTGCCATCTGGGAGTCTGGCATACTACTTGCAGGCCAGCATCACCAGAGATACCTTTATAGATATTTCCACCAACAGGTAGGAAGATCTGTCTGAGTGCTCCCCGTGCTGCCCACATGGCTGACCGAGGGAACCACATTCATGGGACAGCTGACTGGGGAGAGCAGAGCCCTGCTAGTTAGAGGGTCTGTGCCTGGCTCGCAATTGGATTTCTTCCTGTTGGAAAATTTAGGACAGCAAAGGATTCCAGGCTCCACAGTCTACCTTAATCTCATGCTCCCTTCTTCTGTTGGCTCCAGGGTGTGTGTGTGGCAGTGGGGGGGATGTCTCTTCCTCTTTCTTTTTCTTTTTCTTTGTGTATCTCGCTGTCTCTCTTTCTCTCTGTGTCTCTGTCTCTTTGTGTGCCTCTCAGTCTTTCTCTATGATGTTTTCTGTCTCTGACTACGTGTATGTGTCTCTGTCTCTTTCTGGTTCTCCTCTCTCTACTCCCTCACTCTCTTGCTGTCTGTTTCTGCATATGTACAAGCATCTCCCTTGGTGTCTCGGTATTTCTGTCTCTCTGTCTCCCTGTTTCACTGCTCTCTCCCTCTCTTTTCCACCCCACATACTTCCCTTTCTGTCAGCTCTCTCTCATTCTTGCTCTCTCATCTCTGTCTCCCTCTCTGAGTTTGTCTCTCCTCTCTCATTGCTCACCCCACATGCCCAGACACAGAAATACCCCTTTTTCCCTTTGACAAATCCACGTATTTAAAAAGGTAAATTCACTTAGAAATGAAGGGAAAGGAAGTGGCCCAGCACAGAGATGTCTGCCGCAGTCAGAATGCTTAGTCATGCCCCTTAGCTCTTATTCCAGTGTACACTGAGCTCACAGGGCCCCAGCCCCTACAAGAACAGCTGTCATCCCAGAACCTGGCTCACTGGGATATTCCTGAGTTGGCGGACAACTTGCTGGGTCCTACAGCATCAGATGGAGGAGCAGTGGGATGAAGGTGGACTTGATGGAGTAGATAAATTACCATAATTCCCACATGGTCCCCAATGGGAGGTTCCAAGATTTTGAGATTTTATACTTGTGACTTACTTGAACCTGAAAGGGCTAGACAGTATTCTGCCTGGAGCCTCATAAATTAAGGGAAACAAACTATAATATTTCCAGAAGAGAATGAGAAGAATGGAACAGGTCCTAGAGACCATGTAACTGTCTCACAGCCAATATGAATTAAGTGCTTACTGTATGTCATACACTGGACTAAGCACTGGGTATACAGAGATTAATAAGGCACAGCCTTTTGACTTCAAAGAGTGATCAAATCTAGAAATACACGTTTAATAATGATAACCCAGATTTACTGAGTGCTTCCAATATGCCACACAATGTTCTAAGCTTTCTGCATGTATTATCTGCTTTAGTACCCACTTTACAGATGAAGAAACTGACACACAGAGGTTCCATTTGGTGAATGGTTTAGTACCATGAGGATTGGTTGAAAGAGCTGGGCTGTCCAGCCTGCAGAAGAGAAGATCCAAGGGAACTATGGGTCTCTTGCTCTCAGACTTCTGGCAGTGTCTGAGACAACCAGTTTGTCTGTGGCCCCAGAGGGCACAGCTGGAACCCAAGAGTGGAAAGAGATTTGGACTTGACACAAGGAAAAAATCTGTCTTAGGAATCAGAGCTGTCCATGGCTAGGACAGGCTTCCTGGAGAGGGAGAGAGGAGTCTAGGCAGAGGTCGCATGACCTTTCAGGAAGGGCAGACAGGAAGATGTGCCTAAAGGCCTCTTGTAGCTCTCACTGGCTGCACAGCTCCCTTTTCTGGCTGCACACTGGCATAAAGATGCAACCCTGACCCCTTTAAAGTCCTCTGGGGATCCACACTCCAGCTGCCAGAGATAAACATCCCCAGCCCCTGTGGTCCACTCATGCTCATCCTCCTCCACATTCTCTTTTCTTGTCCCCTCCCAAGGGTTTTTGGGCATGCCTGTAAAAGAATCCCACCCACAATCTTCCCCTCAGTTTCTTATTCAGACCATGGGCTGATACTATTCCTGTGGAGCTGCAGACCAAGAGCAAGCAATGGCTCATTCTCAGTAGGGTAGTCAGACCACAGGAGATGACCAATAGGCTGGTCACCACCAACCAGGGCTATGTAGCCCAAGGCCTGCAAGCATGCTACAGATAAAGCATGGTCACCCATCAGTCAGGCCCAGGAGCCTTTCTGACTGTCCAAATAACATACTTGGCATTCTCATAAGTCAAACATTCTCACCCTGGCCCTAAGCAAAGCATCCAGCAGTAGCAAAGATCGCTAGAGATGGCCACACTTGTGAGGTGGCCAGGCATGGTCCTCATCATC
This sequence comes from Smutsia gigantea, assembly GCA_032199065.1. Classification (NCBI taxonomy): domain Eukaryota; kingdom Metazoa; phylum Chordata; class Mammalia; order Pholidota; family Manidae; genus Smutsia; species Smutsia gigantea. The sequence goes on from JAVSCE010008651.1 coordinate 29,165, forward strand.
ACCCTTTTCAAGGCCTGCAGGCTATTGTAATGAAGGTCTAGATCCAATAGGGCAGAGAAACCAAGGCCCTTGGGAAGGCTGCTCACCTTGTAGTCAGAGAAGTCAAGGCACTGAGTTCCTGTAGGCAGGGAGGCCGTACTTGGGAGCCCTTCACTCCATTGCCCTACAGGAAGAGCTTCCATGATAACTGCAGGCCTTGGAAAGGCCCTGCTATGTTGCCAGAGAGATCCAGGGAGCAAAGGGTGGCAGGGGCAGACTCCTAAACATAAGGCCTGGGCTTGTTCCTTGGAAGGCCCAGATGCTTCACTAGGAAGGCTGCCCTGAACAGCTGGAAGGGGGGCTTTTGGGAGGCCCTTTCCCCATGATACCATGCCTCCAACACTGGTGTAACCCTGGTCCCTCAAGTCCATAACTTCCAGCCTGAGCGTAATCTCAAAGAACCAGCTGAACAAAGACTGAAGAATAGTCCCCTGGAGACTCAGAATTGTCGAGGGCAGAAGGACAGTGGAGAAATAGGCATTGGCCTCAGAACTGGTGATACCTTGTGGCACTGGGTTGTCACTTTCTGGAGAAAGTTCTAGGCCAAGCTGAGGGGCCGAAGGGCAGGAAGCCTACCAAGGAAGTGTCTAGCAAATGCTATGTACTTAGGTCAAGTGGGGTCTGCCAAGATGATGCTGTTCAGATGGGGTGCTATGCCATGGCCACTCCTAGTCAGAGTCCACCTACTCACCTCTTGGCACCAACTGCAGCCCACTAAGGTGCAGGATAGGGCATTTGATTCTAGAAAGGCCAGGGAGTTGTCAGAGAGGTTAAGATAGAGATGATATTGGTTGGAGAGAAGTGGTAAGGTACCCAGCTACTTATAACTCAGGTCTAATATCTGAAACTAGTACACTGCATCCCACTCCTCAGCTTCTGATAACTATAGGCCATCAGGGCTCAGGTGGTGCTGCCACAGGTTGGGGAGGCTGAAGGTATGGGTGCTGCAAAGAGAGGTCCTGGCCAAGTTGAGTTTCTCCAGCAGAGGTAAGCCAGCAAATTTCCAGAATGGAGTCGTTGCTCAGGTTGATGTTCAATAACAAAGGGGATCCAAGAAGGTACCCCAGGCCAGGTGAATCATGGGATTGTCTGAGAAATTTAGGCTTTCTATCAAACTGAGTTGGGCCACCTAGTAAGCAGTCATGTCACTGTTGATTCAGTTGACCAAGACGTCCAGAACCTGAAGGTGACATAAGAACTGGAGTGATCCATCATTAACCAGGTGGTATGGTCCAGGACGTTGGATGTCAGGAAGAGGGAACTGAACCAACAAAGCAGGCAGAAGGCCTCTGCGGCAAGAGCCTCCAGCTAGTTGCACTGGAAGAACATGCCTTCATCTGGCCTCTGTTGCACCATTCCCCCTAGAGTTTTTAAAGAAGGTTGTGAGAGAGGTTAAGTTGTTCCACACTCAATGAGAGCCCTGCCAGAAAAGTCTGGAAGCCAGGCAGGAAACACTCTGCTTGGTTGGCAGGAACTGGGGACGGGGTGAGGGGTGGGGGGGTTGGTATCCTGTGAACTGAGAGAGTAGGATGGAGTTGGGGACAGAGAACAGAACTCCCTTCACTCCAAAAGAAAGGTCTTGAATGTGACCCACGGTGCTGTCACATTCATTCCCTAGCTCCAAGAAGTAGGAGCAGTTATTCCTACTTTATAGATAATGAAAGAAGCTTGGGGAAACAAAGTGATCTGCCCAGTGTGCAGAATTTTAAACCAAGTCTGTCTGACTCAAAGCCCATGCTCTTTCCACTATTTATCTTTCCTCCTTGAGTGTATTTTGTTCTAGTTCGAAAGGCCCTTGTTCTCTTTGGCAACAGGTAATTTGTTTCTATCCATGAATTAATCAGGCAATCCTCCAGTAAAATATAATCAGTACAGTCCTTGAATGTTAGAACTGGAGGAGAACTTAGAGGCCTTTTCTTTCTGACAACTCTCATTTTATAGCTGTAACAGCAAAAGGCTCAGAGATGGAAGATGCTGCTCAATGAGGACAGCAAACCTGAGCCAGCCAACCTGAGCTGGCTGCTCACCCTCTGCCCCAGGATCTCTCCAGGCGAGGTTGAAGAAAGGAGGGAGAGGCATCAACAGGCCCACTTTCGGATTCCTTAGGCAGACCCTTCCTACCCCTAGTTACTCCTTGAAGACTGGACACCCACCCAGGACAGGAGAAACCTCTTTCTAGTCCTTTCTCTTGGGAAAAAGGTCAACCAAAGAGCCAAGGAGGTTCTCCCCCCACCTGCCACCCCATCACCCAAACATAATTTACTGGGTAAAAATAGGTTTTAAGGTAAAAACAGATGGGTTCAACTCCTGACATCACCACTAACTAGCCTAATCATCTTGGGCAAATTCTGTGATTTCCCAGAGCCTTGGTTTCCTCCCCTGTAAATTAATGAACAAAATCCATGGACTTCATGCCTTGGTCTGCATCCTCACTATAACTTCTCCAATCTAAGCCGAGCTTCTCTATCACCTGCCATCAGTCTCTGCCCTCTTTCAAGGCAAATGGGCCTCTGAGCCAGAAATTGTAATCATCCACTTCCTTTCTTGAAACTCTGATAGCTCCCCACTGCCTGCCACATCAAATCCAGTCTTCTTCACCTGTCACACGAAGCACCTTATGATCTGGCCCCTGCTCACCTCTGTCTTTATTTCTGCCATTCCTACACCAGAAACATGCTTTTCAGTCATACCTAAGTACTTACGGTTACTGCAGAATATACCAATACTGTTTCACACCTCTTTGTTTGCACATACCATTCTTTCTTCCTGAAATGCTCTTTCCAGCCTGTCTAGCAGAATTTGACCTATCTTACCAGCTGCCCCTGAAATGTGATCTCTTTTGTGAAGACTTCCTTTGTCTTTTCTGGGATTCAGCCTTATAGTCATGCAGGTGTCACCTCCACATACACCCTGGCCAGTTCCTGTCATGTCTGGTCTTGTTTATCCTCACCCCTCTACATGATTTTTCTTCAGTTGAGTCTTATTCTATAACAGGCACTCTGCTAATGTTGTACAAATGTCATCCCATTGAATCTTCACACCTCCATGGAAGTTTGGTTCCATTATTATCTCCATTTTACAGCTGAGAAAACTAAGGCTTGAAGAATCTAGGTCAGTGACCCAACATCACCCAGGATACCAGGTTAATAAGCAGCACAGTATATATCCAAACCCAAGCTGACTCAAAAGGCTAAACCTTGACACTAAAGTACCTGGTCTTTACCTGTATAAGGGGTGTATTAACTCTGGGAGAGACTTGCTGAAGCTGGGCAGAAATATAGATTAAATATCTTTGGGTCCATGTGCCCTGATGTCTTTGAGGCTGCAGCCAATGACCTTGGGGCAGCCCACTGGCCAGAATCTGTGGCTTATTCCGAGACAAAGAGCAGGGTGCAACAGGACAGAAACTACTACCTTTCTAAGGAGAAAAAAAATGCAAAGCTTCAGGTATTGATGCTGCCTGCTTCCACAACTCATACAAAATCCCTTGGCCATGCCTAGACAGAGACGGTAAGACAGTCCTGGGCAAGCCTGACTGGCAGCAGGGGGGCAAGGGAAGGTAAGGAGAGCAAGCAAATGAGGCCAGAGTTTAGGCACCAACTGCCACCTGGTGGTCAGCTTTAGAGAGGTAAGTGGCTGGGGCTAGGGTCCTCCTGCCTTAGCACAAGCCAATGGGCAGAGAGGCTGCTTGTGTGAGCTGAACCCTGGCTCACAGCATTCATTCATTCACTCATTCACCCATCCATCTCTTCAATTCTTTCTTCATTCATCAGCAATGGTGTATTGTACCAGGTGCAGCCTACATACTGAGAGTACAGTGAGCAAAACAAAACTGCCTGCTGTCACTGAGCTCATATTCTAGTGGTGGGAGATAAAAAATAAGTAAGTAGATGACATTGTGTGTTAGTTGGTGATGAATGCTATGAAGAAAAGGCAAGGAAACGGGAGAGGCAAAGCTTAAATATGCCATTTTAAGTAAAGCCTCATTGATAATGTTACCAACTGAGATGCTGTTTTTCCCAGAATCATGTCTTGGAGGCAAGTACAGAGCAAAGAGCAAAGCCTTTTTAATGAGTGAAAAGACAAAGCTCCTGCTACTGAGGAGTCAAGGCTGTGGTATCTGGGGTTTATATTGCCTCCTGAGAGGCAGAAGTCCCACACCACGGACCTAATAGAGAACTAAACTAATGACATCACAACCTACTCTTGATTAGCTGAAAGTACAATACTTCATTTGCATAGTCCATAACCAATCAGAGCTGAGGTCTATCTAATTAAGTGTACTTTTGAATGGCTGAGTTGGGTTGGAGCTTTTCAAAACTTTCAAGGACTTTGAAATTTACAAGGGCCTTGGAACTTACAGTGGCCTGAACTCTACCTGCCTGAGGGTCCTTTATCACCTGCCTCAAGAAGGTGAAATTTGAGGACAGACTTGAAGGAGATAAGGGAGGTAGCCATGGTGATGTCTGTGGGAAGAAGGTTTAAGATAAGAAAACAGCCCAGAAAGACCCTATGATAGGACCAGATGTGATATGATTGAGCTGGAGCAGAGTGAATAAGGAGAGAAATAATAGGAAATAAGCATACGGAGGTGAGCAGGGGTAAGATCATGTGGGGCTCTGAAGGCCTGTTTTATAGATTGAGATGGAAAGCCACGGGAGGATAACTTGCCGGGGATCACCCAAACTAGCAAGTGGCACATGGCATTCTATCTCATAAGCCCATGCCCTGCAGTACTGATAGGGTTAGGCACATAGACCAGTAGAACAGAAAAGAGAACCCAGAGATAGACACCTACAAACCTGCCCACCTGCTATTTGACAAAGGTACAAAAACAATTCAGGGGAGGAAGGTCTTTCCAACAAATAGTGTTAGAGCAATTGGACAACCATAGGCAAAAAGTAAACCTCAACCTGAACTTCACACCTTATATAAAAATGAACTAAAAATGGATCACAAACTTAAATATAAAACATAAAATAATAAAACTCCTAGAAAAAATAGAAGAACATTTTTGAGACCTATGACTAGGCAAAGAGTTTGTAGGCTTGACACCAAAAGCACAGCTCATAAAAGGAAAAATTGGACCTCATCAAAATAAAAAACTTTTGCTTTATGAAAGACGTGTTCTATTCACACACCAAAAATCATGAATGTTCATAGCAGCATTATTTATTCATAATAGCCAAAAACTGGAAACAACCTAGATGTCCTTCATCACATGGATGGTTAAACAAACTGGTACATCCATACCATGGAATACTACTCAGCAATAAAAACAAATAAACTAGTGATATACCCAGCAACTTAGATGAGTCCACAGGGGATTATGCTGAGTGAAAAGAGGCAATTCCAAAAGATTATATACTGTATGATTCCATTTTTGTAACACTCTTAAAGTAAAATTATAGAGGTAGAGAACAAATTACTGGTTGCCAGACACTAGGAATGAGGGGAGGAAGTAAGTGAGTGTGGTCATAAAAGGATAATGCAAGGAGTCCTGGTGATGACTGAACAGCTCTGTTATCTTGACTGGGGCTATGTTTGATACATGAATCTCCACATGTGATAAAATTGCATCAGAACTATATGTACACACAGATGAGTTCATGTAAAACTGATGAAACCTGAATAAGCTCTGTGGATTGTATCAATGCCTGTTGACTGTTTTTTTTTGCTATTATTAGTATACAATTACATGAGCAACATTATGGTTACTAGACACCCCCTATTATCAAGTCCCTACCCCATACTCCATTGCAGTCACTGTCCATCAGCATAGTAGGCTGTTATAGAATCACTACTTGTCTTCTTGGTGTTATACTGCCTTCCCTGTATACCCCCACCCCACCCCAAACCCTGCTACATTATGTGTGCTAATTGTAATGCCACCTTTCCCCCCTTATTCATCCTTTCCCACCCATCTTCCCCAGGCCTTTCCCCTTTGGTGACTGTTAGTCCATTCTTGGGTTCTGTGAGTCTGCTGCTGTTTTGTTCCTTCAGTTTTTTATTTGTTCTTATACTCCACAGATGAGTGAAATCATTTGGTACTTGTCTTTCAGTACCTGGCTTATTTCACTGAGCATAATACCCTCTAGCTCCATCCATGTTGTTGCAAATGGTAGGATTTGTTTTCTTCTTATGGCTGAATAATATTCCATTGTGTATATGTACAACATCTTCTTTATCCATTCATCTACTGATGGACACTTAGGTTGCTTCCATTTCTTGGCTATTGTAAATAGTGCTGCGATAAACATAGGGGTGCATCTGTCTTTTTCAAATTGGGCTGCTGCATTCTTAGGGTAAATTCCTAGGAGTGTAATTCCTGGGTCAAATGGTATTTCTATTTTGAGTTTTTTGAGGAACCTCCATACTGCTTTCCACAATAGTTGAACTAATTTACATTCCCAGCAGCAGTGTAGGAAGGTTCCCCTTTCTTCACATCCTTGCCAATATTTGTTGTTGTTCGTCTTTTGGATGGCAGCCATCTTAACGGTTGTGAGGTGATATCTCATTGTGGTTTTAATTTGCATTTCTCTGACAACTAGTGATGTGAAGCATCTTTTCATGTGCCTGTTGGCCATCTGAATTTCTTCTTTGGAGAAGTGTCTGTTCAGCTTCTCTGCCCATTTTTTAATTGGATTATTTTGCTTTTTGTTTGTTGAAGTGTGTGAGCTCTTTATATATTTTGGATATCAACCCCTTATCAATATGTCATTTATGAATATATTCTCCCACACTGTAGGATGTCTTTTTGTTCTACTGATGGTATCCTTTGCTGTACAGAAGCTTTTTAGTTTGATATAGTCCCATTTGTTCATTTTTTCTTTTGTTTCCCTTGCCCGGGGAGATATGTTCATGAAGTTGCTCATGTTCATGTCCAGTGTTGACTGGTTTTGATATTGCACTATAGTTGTAACAAGATGACAACATTGGCTGAAGCAAGGGAAAGGATGCACAAGCCCTCCCTGCAATTTCCTGTCAGTTGCCTCTGAGTAGAAATTTCAAAACAAAACCAAAAGCCCTGGAAGGAACTATGAGTGATTCTAAACAATAAACTTAGTATTTGATCAAAAATATTTGTACATATTTTTGTCAGTTTAAGAAAAAAAACACCTTAACATTTTTGTTGGCATTCAGACCTGAAAAATCAGCTCCTCACTCGAGACGATCAGAACTACTTATGATCTGACATTAATAAGGGGATATTCAAGATGACAATAAGTCCAACATTCTTATTTTACAGATGGGGAAAATGTGGCTCAGATACAGAACGCTTCCTGTCCAAGGTCATACAGCAAAGGAGAATGGTGCAAACAAAATCCTCTTGGTGCCCAGTTTCAGTGAGGATGACAAGGGACTTGGTGGAGGAAACAAGGGCAAGTGCCTTCACTCCTGTGAGCCTCTCTTCATTAAATTCTGTAAAATGGCTGATTATGAGTTCAAGTATGTAAAGAACCTAGTGCAGTGCCTGGCAAATAATTGGTACTCAATTGTAGTTCCCTGACCCCTTTTGTTAAGGGCAGAGGCAGTCACCATGCCTTCAAATGTGTCAGGAACAAAAACAGTGGCCTCACTCATAGCAGGGAGTCGTCTGCACCTCCCTGCCAGCCCTCAGAGTTCTAGACCTCAAGTAGAGATTGAGTGTCTTAATATCCTAGGGTAGAGATGAAGGTCACCATGGAGATGACTGGGGCAGGGTACTTTCAGTTTCAACAGTGACAGCCTAAGAAGCAGGATGTGCTTGGGAGAAAGGTTGGGGAGCATGGAGTTTTCCGTGAAGATTGGGAGGGTCTTTCTTCCACCTAGGTGGAAGTAGGGGAGTTGAAGAAATTAAGCAACTCATCTCCATGGAGACAGATGGGGGAGGGGTGGAGTCATGCAGGGAACAGCGGGAGGTGACGCTTTCTATTTCAGCTGTCAGAGGGCTTCTAGGGGTTCACTCAAACCTATTTAAATGCCTTAAATGTTCCTCTGGGTACCATTTAAATTCATCTCTCAGATCACCAGCATGCCTCTGCACTTTGGGAAAGACTAGACCATATCTACTGTGGTCTCAGAGCTACTGTAGGGCCTCCTTAAGACATTGTTTATCCAAGTTCTTGAAAATAAGTGCTATACAAAACTTGTATGCAGCAGCCCCTGCTTGACCCATGAGGAGAGGGATTTTGTCTCAATTCACTCCAGTGTCTAGGGGAGTGAGTTCCACATAGCAATTCAATAAATACATGTTGAATCAATTAATCACCTACCTCTTGTTGCCTCCAACTTAAGTTCCAGTAATATTAAAGTGCTTTAAGTTCCCTGTACATGTTATCAGTATTCAAGACTCAGTTTCAGCATCCTCTCCTTTGAGAGTCCTTCTGTGAGCCTCCCAGTGAGGCTCCCTTCCTAGGTGTGTCCATCATAGCCTCCGTGTATCACTATGGCAGCATTTACCACATTGCACTAAAATCATTTATTGTTTCTCTTTCTCACCTGTTAAGAGTCTCAGAAACAAAGACTATGTGCATTTATGACTTGTCAGGTAGTACAGTGGCTAGCACAGTGTTGGAAAAGGCCTCAATAAATATTTGATTGACCTAAATGCCTCCCGCTTGCCTATAGCACACCAAGTCTACACTCTTCTGGTTGACTGTACATCCTCCATAACGTGGGCTAGCCTCCTGATTCAATCTTACTTCCTTTAACTTTTTAGCACAGATCTTTTGCATGTTCATTTCGTCTTTTGTTCTTCACTAGGTCTGCAATTTCCCCCTCTTTTGTAGTACAATAACTATAAGTGGTTAAGAGTATAGGCTCTGGAATCAGATCTGGATTCAGTGGAGTTGGGCTCAAATCCCAGTATAAAGGCACACTAATGGCCAGTTATTTTAACCTCTGAGTCAGTTTCCTCATCTGTAAAGCAAGGGTGTAACAACACCTACTTCTTATGGCAGTTGTGAGGATTAATTGAGCAAATGCATGTGAAGTCCTTAGCATAGTCAACTGGCAGGAAGTAAGCACTCAGAGAAGGTTAGGTATTATTATTATGCATCACTATTCATATAACATTGAGTGCCTACCTAACAGATATCAGATGCTGTACTGAGGCACACACAGATACGAATAAGGCACTCTCCCTGGCCTCAAGGAGCTCTCAGTCTAGTGAGAGACAGCTGTAGGTGAAGAAAACCATAGTCCACTACTATTCTAGAGAGATGAGTAAAGTGCTTTAAGAGCTAAGAGGAGGGTACCTCACCTGCAGCTGAAAGCTCAGGAAATGGTTCCTGGGGGAAGTGATCCTTGAGCTAAGTCATAAGTAATGAATAGAAATTTTCCAGGCAGACAAGGGAGAGAAGGACATTCCAGATAGAAGGCATGACCCATGTAAAGACATGAAGGTCTAAGAGAACATGATAGGTTTGGAGAACTAGGAGAGTTCAGTAAAGATGGACCTTATGATCCACGGGGGAACAGAATGAAAGGATGTTAAGGTCAGATCAAAAAGGAACTTTTTAGTCAGGTATGGAGTTTGACCTTTCATAGAATGCCACCTTGGGGCCAAAGTTATTCCCTCCATTCTTACCAAATTACTGTTTGATTGTTCACCTGTCTCTTCCTTGAACCATGAGTCCCTTAAGGGCTCAAACCCTGTGTTTTATTATTGAAATCCCAGTGACT
>JAVSCE010008652.1:0-155869 GCA_032199065.1 Smutsia gigantea
GGACATCTCATTCCATTCCACTTTTATGCAGTTCGGATAATCTGTGTCGGTTCTACTCAAGTGTGGGTTGTGGACCAGTCCTCTTTCCCAAATATGTATTACCAGTCCCTAGTGAAGTAAATTCAGAAACTGAGTATGTACTAACTTTTAGAGTAATTGATAATGCTGAGATATCAAGCGGCCTTTCATTTTTCTAGTAATTCATTTTTATTTATTTTTCCAAAGTAATTGACCTATGATGAGTTTTAATAACTGTAATAATAAAAACCAGGTCCTTCAAACAGACAGTTTGAGAAACACTGTTCCATGAAATATTCCTGCAGGGCTGCTGCACATGGTTGGGTCGGCAGCGTACCGTACAGCTCTAGGAAGAGCCACAACATAGATGGCAACGTGAATGATTCCCCACCACCTGCATTGCACAGTGCACAGCCTGCCCAACAGTAGATACAGCCCTTTGACGCCAGTATCCCTCCAACAGCTTCCTTTTTTGTTGTGCTTAAATTAGCCAGAGGCTTTTTGTTGTTGCTGTTTTTAACCTAAGGAAATTTAAATAATACACCTTTTACTGTCCCAGTGGCCTATTTCAACTGTCTACTCTGTAAGACACCTGGTTCCTGGTCTGACTTTCCCACAGTGTGATTCATCCATTTTGCTGTCTTGTTAGTTCTCATGGAAGGAGGTAGCTTAATACACACTGGGAGGATGCCAAACATTCTTCTCCACCAAACCGGACAGTCTGTGGCTGGGCATGCCAGCATTTAAAGGTTCCCTTTCCTTCCACATCTGAGCCTCAGTATACAGAGACCTCACACGAGCGGACTGGGTGAAGGGAGGCCACCTGGGCCTTCTGAGCACTTTGTCATTAGGCCCGTAACATGGTTGTCTTTCTAGAACAGGTTAGTAATATCTATCAGAAGCTTTAAAAATGTCCTTTGCCCTTCTGAGAATTACACTGCTAAGATCCTCTCTTAAAGTTCTGAAAAGCCATCAAAGATTTGTCCCCAAAGATGCCCATGTGTTTTAATTGTGCAAATAGAAACTAGGAATAACCTGAATATCCAATATATAGGAACAATTAAGTAGATAATAGAAAACTAAGTAAAAGAACAATCTGAATTCATTAGAATTATGTTTATAGTGTTTTTAATGAGATGAAAAATTATACACTATTAGGTTAAAAATCAAAATACAATAAAATAAATACATGAGTAGAAAATGCTAAGACAAAGACTGAAGAGAAATAGGCTAAAATATTAATAGCTAATGTCTCCGAGGAGGGACATTCTGGGGGATAAACGTAAAAGATATTTTTCTAAATGTTCTAAAATATATGTCAAGAGTACATACTGTATTACTTTGATAGTTGGGGGAAATGAAGTTAAATAGTTAAAAGAAAAAAATAATGTTAGGACAGCGGTCTGTTTTAGGTTGGGCCCCAAAACATAGTTGGCGGGGTCCCTGCAGGCTTAAATCCAGTCTTCAGGGCTCTGTTCAGCAGGTGGATTTCCTCAGCTCCTTGAGACCAGCCAGAAGCCCTGACTCACACTGACAAGCTCACACAGCCGGGCTCAGAGTGGGCACACACATACGTACTGCATGTTTTTGTCTAGCAGTTTCTCCGGCAGTGGGTAACATTTCCTGAACTTATCCTCGGTTCCAGGAGTACCCCTGTCTGGGGAAGTGCCCTTGATAACAAAGAATGGGCAAAGAGACTGAGAAGAGAAGGAGGACTAGGATGAAGAATATCCATCCATTCACCTGACCCAGCATTTCCACTCCCAGGTATAGAGCCTGGACACCCACACATAGGCATGAATACTCATCATACCATTGTTTGCAAGAGTAAAACATTGGAACATTGGGAAAAAAGTGGGTAAACTGCTTCTCCATCAAAAGGAGAATGGATACATAAATTATAGTATGTTCAGACAATGAGATACTATACAGCATCAAAGTAAATAAATTAGTAATAACATAGATGAATCCCAAATGAAGGGTGTCAGCAAAAAACAAAATCAGTAGCAGTTTGATTCCATCTATATTAGCATCATTTTTATTTGTTATCATAGTTCACATATTAATTATCTATTTAGTTTTTATATTATAGTTTATTAATATCATATTAGCTTATATTACATTTTCAGCATGATTCCATGAAAAGTTCAAATGTTGTGAAAATACCCTTGGTTATTATTTAATGTACACACATGGTAAAACTAAAAAGTCATGCATGGGAATAATAAACGTCAAATTCTGGGGAGTGGTTTCCCCTGGAAATAGAAGGGCAAAGATATCAAAGAGTGGTACATGGAGGCTTCAAAGGTAAAAAAAAATCTGAAGCAAACATGGAGAAGAGTGTTAGGATTTGACAGAGTTGGTGATGGGTACAAGTTATATTATTCTTTTTACTCTTCTGCCTTTTGGGAATATCTCATAATAAGAAGTAAATAAAGTAACAAATAGAAAGTAGGGCACCAGCCTAGGACCTCTGAGTGTGAGAGAGGCGAGGTCACCAGGAGAGAGGGGCTGACAAGCCCTGGGGAAACAAGCCTGGATGTGCTAACTCAGCGGGGAGGGCCCTGGACGCCGCCCTGTGTGGCACACACTCCTGGCCCTGCCCAGCAACATATGCGGTGCCTCTTTCCCCTTCCTGTTTTCACATCTGATTTCGCCGGCTCCTCTTGGACTTGCAGGTCTTGGCAGGGATGGCTGGCCGACTACCCTCACACAAGTGTGCTGCCTGCCCACCTGCACCTCCTCGGGTAGCTCTAGCCTCTGTACTCCTGGGGTTTGTGTAAGAGCAGTACATGTTCACACCCACCTCCTGCCAAGGGGCAGGGGAATCTTGGGGGACTGGAGATCCTGATTATTTTATCTCCCTCAAGCTTTCGCAGGTGCTCAGATAGTGCACGTGTCCCTCTGTCCTGGTTTTATGCACTTATAATCAGTGTGTCTCATCTTCTTTATTCTTCATAGAAATGAGCCCAGTCTAGGTCAGTGGCAACATTCCAAGAATACTCAAACTGGGCCTCCTCACCGGTGTTTCTGTCTGGTCTCTGAATCTGGAGACCTGCTCTGGCAGCATGCAGCTGGATGACTGTAGGCAAACCATGTCACTCTCTGGGCCTCCTTTTCTTTCTCTGGTAAATGGGGCATGGATGCCTGCCTCACTTGGTTGGCATGATGCCATGATTGCATAATGTCTCACTTGTCAAGGGTCCAAGCACAGTGTCTGCACAAGACGCAACACATTAATTAAATTTTTCCTAGGGTCAAATTTAGCAATTAATGTTGGCAAGCCTTTCAGGTTCTAATCGTTTCTTTCTTCTCACAAAGCTGCTTCCCCTCTTCCTTCCTCTGTTCCTCGTTTCTCCAGATCCCTTTCCTCAGTTTACTCTGGATGCCCAGGTTCCTGCAGAACAGCTTCAGTCCCAGCCTCCAGCTCTGGGATGAAACTTTGCAACAGTTCGCAATCTTGTGGATCCTTAGAACCGTCCACCTCCCCCAGGATGGGGGGGCAGGCTAGGCATTGTATTTTCTCTCCTGCTCTGCCCCTGCCCCAGCAGGTGATCTGAACGTCCATTTTAAGCCCCTCATCCCTGCAGGCACTCCAACTTCCTTTTGGGCGCTTCTTTCGTTGGGATGCTTCCTTGTCATCAGCACAGAAGGAAGAAACCAGCGTGCCTTCATTTTTTCCATTTCTTAAATGGCTTCTCAGGCAATATTTAGTAATTTGTAGGTTCTTCACAAAGTTCTTTGTTTAACTTTTACCTTGGACAACTTGGATGATAGGCAGAAAAGAAAAAAAAAAAACCCTAGGCTGCCCAAAGGGCAAATTGGGTTCTCCTCCCAGAGCTGATACACACTTTTGAACTGCTTGCCCTGGGACCCAGCTGCCATTCTGCCTATAAGGGCTCAACTTTGGCTTTGTCACAGATCTGACATAAACAGCTAATAACAAACTCAGCTAAGTAAAGCTGACTGTGAAGAATCTATATTTAAGGGATGTTTCCTGCAACTCCTAAGACACTGATGATCAAGTATGGCTGATGACTTTGAGTGGCCCCTGATGTTTTGTGGGCTTGAGGGTCCTTCTGGAAGTTTCTGCGTTAGCCCAAGTTCTTGTCTCTGTGGCTCCTCCTCCCTCAGTGGACTTCCCAGGTATGTATGACCCAACAAGACTGTGGGGCTCTGGCTCTCTCTAACGCTGTTTCTCACAACTCCAGGTACGAACTCCAGGGTAATGGAGGGTCTGAAGCCCAGAGAATGGAAGTGACTTACTCAAGGATACAGCTGTGGCCACAGAAAATGGTGTGGTTGGTGGGAACAACGCTTGAAATTCTTGGCTTTGCTTTCTACTTGTCCAGGGACTTGAGTTGGAATGCTGTATCTGGAACCACATACTTGTGTCAGCAGAACTGAGCTTTGAATGAACGACATGGCTGAAGTCTAACTTATAGTTAGATGAAGTGGTGACACCCTAGAAGTTTCCGTAGGCTTTGGCCAAGAATAGGATGTGAATGGTAAGGTGGAGGCTCATACCGGGGTGGGGATAGACAGAGAGAGACAGAGAAAGACCAGGGATGGTTGACTGTAATTTAGAGAAAATGAAACTGGTTTCATATAGCTGACTATATACTTTTTGATATTTGGTTAGGCTCTAGATAGGTGGGTGGAATTTTATTCTTTACCCCTACTCCTGTAAAACAACTTTTTGTAGAGCATGTTTTAGTGTCTCATGCCATTTGAGCCGCTCAACCGCCCTGGTTAGGATTATCATCCTTGTCTTACAGGTGAGGGAGCTGAGGACCAGAGGGCCTGGGTGTGGGCTGAGTTGATGGAGCAGCTGGGACCAGCAGTGGCCCCTTCCCCTACAGCATTTGCCTCCAGTTGTTCAGCATTAGCCCATCAGTTTTCCAGGTTTTTACTTCATTGTTGCACACCAGCCCAGTCAGTTTCAAAGCAAGGATTTACCTACTGGTATAACTGTGTGGTCTGGGTGACTCACAATTGCTTGACTCACAAAAGAGAGATATCCAAACCATATTGGGGAGAGAGATTTAGTCTCAGGCTCTGAACCCAATTTAGGTACCATTCCCTCTGCTCCTGTCTTGCTCCGTTCAAGCAAGGAGCACTAACCTAGTAGTTATTTACACATTAGCTGAGTGCCTCCCATGTGGGGGTTTCTGGAATGGGTTGTAGGATGACAGAGGTGAATCCAAAATGTTTCCTGTAGGAATGACTAAATGTGTGGCTCCAGCAGGCCCACCCTTTTTCTACACCCAGGGCAGACAGCACTAATCTGTTGGGGCATTCCTTCCCTGTAAGCCTGAACATAACCTCTGAAGACTGATCCAGGCATCCATGAACATTTGGTAGAATTGGTACTCAAGTTAACAGGACTGAGTGTCTGCTAAGCACTTACTATGTGCTGGGTACCATGCAGCATTCACTGTCACACAAATTCTGTACGACTCTGCAAAGCAGGTGATGTCATTACCCTTCTTTCACAGATGAGCAAACAGGCTTAGAGAAGTTAAGTATCTTGTGCCCTAAAACATGCATCTAAGATTTGAACCCAGGTAGTCCAACTCCAGAGCCTGCATCCTCGCTCGCTTTTGTCTCTTTTCTGCTCTTTGTTTCCTGATCTGCTATCTCTGATCTGCTACTCCCTGCTGCATATCTGAGCACAGAGCCAGTGTTACTTGTGGGTGTGAATAAGTTAACATCTCCTGGCTGCTATTCCAGCTCCCCTGATGTTTCATAGCCAATGATCATGGGCCTCATTTCACAGAAGGAAGCACATATGGGCTGTGACATCTCCAAGGTGACAGTTCAAATGACAGGAAGAAGTGGGAGTGGGAATAGTGAATTCCCAAACCCAGACCTCTAGGTCAGCCCAGGAACCTTGGGGACTTTTGGGACATTACAAATGCCTCTTCGCATTCCTTAAAGCCTAACCCAGTTTAATTTTGCAAGTACACCTGGAATGTGGGGCTGAAGAGCAATATAAAAAATAGATCTGGCTAAAACCTGCCTTGGATTTTGTAAAAGAAAGTTGCTGATGAAGTAGAAGCAACTGGTGTTATATGATTATATCTCATAGGAATTCCTACAACATCTGACCATCAGCTTAGGCTGTCCTTTGAGCTTCCTCAGGCCACCTAGATGGCCTCTAGATGAACAGTTACAATAACGAATTTGAACAATAAAAGGAGCTTGCAGTTCATTGTGTGTGTGTGTGTGTGTGTGTGTGTGTTATATAGTCTGTTCAAGCTTCATTAAAAGAAGAAAAACAAGTTGATCACATTTTTAGTATTACATGTTTTCTGTTTTTAAACAGGCATGGAATCAGCAAAATAGCAAAAAATGTGGAATACAATCTGAAAAAAAAAATCCTCAAGCATAATACCTGCCTTTTTCATCTCTCTTACGAATGTCTAAAAGCCCAACCTAATTAGCCAAATTATTTCCTTTTGACTATGGGGAGATGGCTTTCTTTCTAATATTCTGGAGAAGAATTATGTATCTAACTAGAGTTACAGGTAGATGGGGATAAATGTTTCTACCGCCTGCAGTTGAGTGATGAAAAACAAGAACCCACAAGTAGTTTATGAGGCATACTGGGTTCCTTAGTGTCCCCCCAGAATTTGTGCTCTCCTTGAACTTGTGAATGTGACCTTCTTTGGAAATAGGGTCTTTGACGATGATGGTGTAATCAAGTTAAAATGAGGTCACACTAGATGAAGGTGGGTCATAAATCCCTTACAAGGAGACAGAGCCCCAGAGACACAGGGCAGCAGGCTATGTGGTAGCAGAGGCAGAGTGGGGGGTGCAGCTGGAAGCCGAGGGTGCCAGCAACCACCAGGAGCCACGGAGGCAAGGAAGGCAGGGTTCTTGCCCAGAGCCTTCAGAGGGAGCATGTCCCTGCTGACACCTTCATTTTGCACTCTGGCCTCCTCCACTGTGAAAGAATAAATTTCTGTTGGTTTAGGCCACCTAGTTTGTGGTACTTTGTTAGGGGAACCCCATGAAAATAATAAATAAGGGAATTCAGAATAGAATTTGGACTGGCACATTCCAAACTCACTTTCTCAGAGCTAGTTAGATTGAAGCCTTGATGTGGGTGATGCACTCTCATCTCCCATTTCATTAGTCGGTGAGAAAAAGGGATCCAAACAGCACGTGGCAGGTTTGGGGAGTCAGGAATAGGCAATGTCCATGAAGACTTTTCTCTTGTGACTTGATTACATATTAACTGATAACTGGAGACCAGAATCCACTTTTATTTGGGAAACATGAATACTTTTCTTGGATGTCAGCTGACTAAATCCAATAGCATCGGGAAGTCGGCTTTAGGCACATACTTGTGGTGTGGCAAGGTGGGATACCTGCCTGCTTCTATTTAGACAAGAGAGTTGGATGTGATATTTGACCTGGGCACACTAGAAGCACCTGGGAGCTTTAAAAATTGCTGATGACTGGGTCCCACCTCAGAGATTCTGATTTAACTGGTCTGGATGCTCTGGGCTCAGGATTTTTCAAAGCTGCCCTGGGTGATTCTTATGCGCAGTTACAGTTGAGAAGCACTGGAAGAAGTGCTTGTAAATGCAGGCTATTGGGGTGAAACTTGCCATTTATTACAGTAAATTAAGGAAAATCAGCAAAAATATCAAAATATATATCAAAGAGAGAAAAAGATTTTAAAAAGGTGACATATAGGTTGCAATCAAACTCTGTAGTAAGGTCTTCAATATTTAAATAAAGCAAGAGCTATTTTGGAAAGAATGGTCCCACAAGCATAGCTCTGAGGTCAGTGGGATGAGTTTGAGTCATTTTGTTTGTTAGCGTCCTCAGCACAATGCCTGGTACAGAGCAGGCTTCCAGAAACACTGGCCAACGTCACCTCTTCAAGAAAAAGAGAAAATCATGGTTCAGATTTCCCTTGGCAGCTTGTTTCCTTCTCCAAAGAAATCTGGATCATCCAAATTATCCTCCAAAGCCTTCTTAATTTCTAAGAAGGCAAACCCAGTTCTTTTAATTATAAAGTTAATTACCATTTACTGAAGCTCTGTATTCATTTAAGATGGGTTAAACTGGTGACTCAGGAGACTTGGGTGCTCTTTCATGGTACCTGAGCATGTCAAAAACACTGACTAATCCATGTATGTTATACTTAGGTCCATTATAAGGGACTTTAAAGTTTCACACTTTAATCGTAAGAGGCTATTGTTGGATAACTTTGTTTGCATGACATAGTTCATCTTTGTGATTTATTTGATGCCAAGTTCTTAATCAGAAATACAACTTCCAATTGTTCAATTACTATTATAAGAAATATAACCCTTATAATATGATTTTCAGGGATATACCTTTGTAAAAGTTGGGAATTGCTTATCTTCACATGAACTCCTAGGTGCTATTTGGACAGTTAGGGGAGGGATGAGTGTGGAGTAGGAATACCTACCACTTGGAGGTAGATAGGTTTTGAGTCTAACTTTCATGGCATAGCATTTCTGATATCATCTCTTCTATGTTTTAGGGTATATCTATGAAACTATTCAAATACTTAACAAAGGCCAGACAAAGGAGGCCAATTAGATTTAAACTTGTTTGCCAAAGCTGATGGATCAATTGGTCGTGACTGCTTAGGCTACTGAGTTGAAAATGGTTCTGAGGCCAAATCCACATTCAGAGGGAAAGAGTACCAAGATTGATTAGCAATGTCTTATTAGAGCATTCAAGGAAGGAATGGAAGCATGATGATCTCAGATCCTTTTATTTTTTAAATTAGAACAATTTATTAATTTTTTAAGAGCAAGATAAAATAAATGTTAGGTGGCATAATCTAATATTACAAGAGTATTTCATGTCTGTTAATGAGAAACCTCTGAACTTTTTTTTTACATGTCCTTTATTTAATTTTATTTATTTATTTTATTAAGGTATCGATATACACTCTTATGAAGGTTTCACATGAAAAACATTGTGGTGACTACATTCACCCCTATTATCAAGTCTCCCTCATACCCCACTGCAGCCACTGTCCATCAGTGTAGTAAGATGCCACAGAGTCACTATTTGCCTTCTCTGTGCTACACTGTCTTCCCCATGATCCCCCCTTCACCATGTGTGCCAATCATAATATCCCTCAATCCCCTTCTCCCTCCCTCCCTCCCAACCCTTCCCCACCCCTCCCTTTTGGTAACTGCTAGGCCCTTCTGGGAGTCTGGGATTCTGCTGCTGTTTTGTTCCTTCAGTTTTGCTTCATTGTTACACTCCACAAATGAGGGAAATCATTTGGTACTTGTCTTTCTCTGCCTGGTTTATTTCAGAGCATAATACCCTCTAGTTCCATCCATGTTGTTGCAAATGGTAGGATTTGTTTTCTTCTTATGGCTGAATAGTATTCCATTGTGTATATGTACCACACCTTTTTTATCCATTCATCTACTGATGGACACTTAGGTTGCTTCTATATCTTGGCTATTGTAAATAGTGCTGCGATAAACATAGGGGTGCATATGTCTTTTTGAATGTGAGAAGTTGTATTTTTTGGGTAAATTCCAAGGAGTGGAATTCCTGGGTCAAATGGTATTTCTATTTTTAGTTTTTTGAGGAACCTCCATATTGCTTTCCACAATGGTTGAACTAGTTTACATTTCCACCAGCAGTGTAGGAGTTCCCCTTTCTCCACATCCTTGCCAGCATTTGTTGTTCCTAGTCTTTTCTATGATGGCCATCCTTACTGGTGTGAGGTGATATCTCATTGTGGTTTTAATTTTCATTTCCCTGATAGTTAACGATGTGGAGCATTATTTTCATATGCCTGTTGGCCATCTGAATTTCTTCTTTGGAGAAGTGTCTGTTCATATCCTCCACTCATTTTTTAATAGGGTTATTTGCTTTTTGGGTGTTGAGGCATGTGAGTTTTTTTAATATATTTTAGATGTTAACCCCTTGTCGGATATGTCATTTACAAATATATCTTCCCATACTGTAGGATGCCTTTTTGTTCTGCTGATGGTGTCCTTTGCTGTACAGGAGCTTTTTAGCATGATGTAGTCCCATTTGTTCATTTTTTATTTTGTTTCCCTTGCCTAGGAGATGTATTCAGGAAAAAGTTGCTCATGTTTATATTCAAGAGATTT
The DNA here is from genome assembly GCA_032199065.1 of Smutsia gigantea. Taxonomy (NCBI): domain Eukaryota; kingdom Metazoa; phylum Chordata; class Mammalia; order Pholidota; family Manidae; genus Smutsia; species Smutsia gigantea. The sequence continues at coordinate 10,155 of JAVSCE010008652.1, forward strand.
TTGCCTATGTTTTCTTCTAAGAGTTTTATGGTTTCATTACTTACCTTCAGGTCTTTGATCCATTTTGAGTTTACTTTTGTGTATGGGGTTGGACAATAATCCAGTTTCATTCTCTTGCATGTAGCTGTCCAGTTTTGCCAACACCAGTTTTTTAAGAGGCTGTCATTTCCCTGTTGTATATCCATGGCAACTTTATTATATATTAATTGACCATATATGCTTGGGGTTTATATCTGGACTCTCTAGTTTGTTCCATTGGTGTGCTCTTGTGCCAGTACCAAATTGTCTTGATTACTGTGGCTTTGTAGTAGAGCTTGAAGTCAGAAAACAGAATCCCCCCAGCTTTATTCTTCCTTCTTAGGATTGCTTTGGCTGTTTGGGGTCTTTTGTGGTTCCATAAGAATTTTAGAATGATTTGTTCCAGTTCACTGAAGAATGCTGTTGGTATTTTGATAGGGATTGCATTGAATCTGTAGATTGCTTTAGGCAGGGTGTCCATTTTGACAGTATTAATTCTTCCTATCCATGAGCAGGGGATGTATTTCCATTTATTGGTATCTTCTTTAATTTCTCTCATGAGTGTCTTGCAGTTTTCAGGGTATAAGTCTTTCACTTCCTTGGTTAGGTTTATTCCTTGGTTAGGTATTTTATTCTTTTTGATGCAATTATGAATGGAATTGTTTTCTTGATTTCTCTTTCTGCTAATTCATTGTTAGTATATAGGAATGCAACAGATTTCTGTGTATTAATTTTGTATCCTGCAACTTTGCTGTATTCAGTTATTAGTTCTAGTAGTTTTGGGGTGGATTCTTTAGGGTTTTCTATGTACAATATCATGTCATCTGCAAAGAGGGACAGTTTAACTTCTTCCTTACCAATCTGGATGCCTTTTATTTCTTTGTGTTGTCTGATTGCCATGGCTAGGACCCCCAGAACTATGTTAAATAAAAGTTGAGAGAGTGGGCATCCTTGTCTTGTTCCTGATCTTAAAGGAAAAGCTTTCAGCTTCTTGCTGTTAAGTATGATGTTGGCTCTGGGTCTGTCATATATGGCGTTTATTATGTTGAGGTGCTTGCCCTTTATACCCATTTTGTTGAGAATTTTTATCATGAATGGATGTTGAATTTTGTCAAATGCCTTTTCAGCATCTATGGAGATGATCATGTGGTTTTTGTCCTTCTTTTTTTTGATGTGGTGGGTGTTGTTGATGGTTTTTCAAATATTGTACCATCCTTGCATCCCTGAAATAAATCCTACTTGATCATGATGGATGATCTCTCAGACCCTTTTTGAAAGAAAAGGCCCTCGATTAGCCAGTAGGCCTCATACTAATCACAGAAAGTTCTGTTTATTTTCTGAGCAACTATATGCCTGTCTTGGAAATTCAGGTGTGGTGCAAAGCCAGATGACCTTTGACTAACAGTCCCCCATTGAGAGGATCCCCAGTAGGATGGAGCCTTTAGTTTGAGACCAACTAAGGTCTACACAATCCTGTGCATGCAAGGCTGAACAATGAACAAACACTTTCTAGTACCAATTATTCTATTTTTATTCATTCATAATAAAGAGCTTCATTGTTTATGAGGTGTTAAAGGACATAACACAAGATGCCACACTCTGACAATGGTCAATGTCGAACCTTGATGTTTAGGCTCATGCTCGCCAGTCAAGGTGCACATGGCATTACCATCCCGCCTCCTCTTATTCCCCACCATTCAGTAGCTTGCTGTTGACAGATTGGATATATTGTATGAGAGACGAGTCAGGATGACAATTTTGACCTGAGGAACTAGAATGATGGAACTGCCACTCCTGAGGTGACGGTGACTGAGGGAGGAGCCGTTTTTAGGGGGCAGATCTCGAGTTCGGTTTTGGATATGTGAAGTCTGGGTTGCCTGTTAAGTATCCAAGTGGAGATGTCAAATGGGCAGTTGGATATATGTAGCTGGAAATCGGAGAGAAATAAGAGCCACAGATGTAAATCTGGGACTCACCAACTTACAGGTGGAGTTTAAAAGCATGGGACTGAATGAGAGCACCAGGGTACTGAGTGTGGATAGAGAAGGGGTCCAAAGACTGAGCTCTGGAGTAACTTCAAGACAAAGAAGAAGAAAAAACAAGTCCAGACATGAGGAGGAACGAGCAAGGATTGAGAAAGAACAGGGTATAAGATGCCCTGGTAGCTGAGTAGAGAAAGTGCTCTGAGGAGGCAGAGTCATTAACGCTGACAAATGCTGCTAGTAGGTCAGATAAGGCGAAGGCTGGAGAAGTGACCATTGGGGGCAGCAGTGTGCTCATTGTTCTGATGGAGTTCTGGGGGTGAAGGCTGTTGAAGTGTGTTTAATAAAGAATGGGTGGATGGGAAGTGAAAGCTGCAAGCACTAACAATGCTTTTCGGAGTTTTGCCATAAAGAGAAAGGAGTGAAGTGATAACTGGCAAGGGAAAAGAGGCTGAGGGCATTTTTAATTTTTTTTAGGATAGGAGAAAGAATTGTGTACATTTGTGCGCCAGCGTCAAAGGCCTGTTAGAAAAAGTTGATGATGAGGAGAGGGGAGCAGTGCCGAAGCCATGCTTCTGAGTAAGTGACGGGGGATGGGCTGAGTAGAGGCGAGGAGGACCTGCTCTGTGTCAGCAGAGGACAGTTCATCCATAAGGCTGGAAGATAGATGTAGGTAGGTCGTTAAGACCGGAGGTTCTTTTAGAAGGGCTCAACTGCTTGAAGACCCTTCAGAGGCTCCCTGTTGTGCCCTACAGCACAGAGCTCATTAAGCCTCACCTGGAACACAAGGACTTAAAAACAAGCGCCTTGCCCCAGGTTCTATCTCCCTCCTCATCAACTCTTGGTTTTACTGGGCCCCGTTCTGCAGTCTGCATTTACACGCTTGGTTCTCTCTGCTTGCGGTGCTCTTCGCAACCCAGTTCAAACGTCACTTCCTTTGTTTCTCTGGGTTCCCACATTCAATGGCTCATATCTACGTCATAGCCCTTTACCACATCGTAACTTTTTGTTTACCTGTCCTCCCTCAGAACTGTGATCTCCCTGATGGTAAATGCTTTGTCTTATTATCTGTCTCTGTATGTAAGTGTCTCTACCCATGCCTCCGCCAGGACAGCTTCTGGTACAGAGGAGGAAGTAAAAACCAGAGACCAAAGATGGCCTCTGCACACACTTTCTACATGCACTCTTTATGAACCCTGAAATGTATCTGATGCATAGGCACACACAAAGTGTAAGTATATAGCTCTAGTGTTTTCAAAGTGAACACACCTGCATCAGTGGGCCCACCTTCCCAGCACCTTCCCCTATACCCACTTCAGTCATTGCCTAAAGGTAAACCACTTTCTTGACTTCTAACTTCATGGATCAGTTTTGCCTGTGTTTGGACTTCACGTACATAGAATCAAACAGGGTGTACTCTTTTCTGTTTGACTTCTTTCACTGAAATTTTCTTTCTGTGAGTCATCCACATGGTTGTGTGTCAGTGCTGTGTTCATTCACATGGCTGTTTGCATTGTGTGACACACACCACAGTTAACTGATACGTTCTACTGTTGTTGGACATTTGGGTTGCTTCTGGCTTTTCTGAATAGCACTGCACTGAGCATTCTTGCACACACGGTTGAACACATGTACACCTTTCTGCTGGATGTATGCCTGAAAGAGAGCGTGCTGGATCATAGCGTCAAGCGCTATTTATACTTTTGGGCATGTTTTTGTTACTCAGCAAGTCCTGGAGCATAATTCTAGACACAGAACCACACAATCCAGGTCTTTATAACCTCTGAGGTGACTTATCCAGTCCCTTCATTTTCTCAGGAAAACCTGAGACTCAGGCTGGGAAAGCAACCCGTGCAAAGTCACACAGCAGGTAAGTGGGGACTTGCTCCCGGTCTCCTCATTTCCGGGGCCAGTAGGAATCAAGACTAACACTGGTCAAATACCTCTCAGTATTCACCTGAGGAAACTCTCCTCTCTGATCCAGGAACAAGCACACACCATTCCGATGTTAACAACAAACACTATTGTTTATTAAGTTATCTGCAAAGTACTGGGCACATTGTGTCCTATGTTTACATGTGTCCTATGTTTACATCATATATTATCTCTAATCCTTACAATGACTCTTCAAGAAAGGTAATATCAGCTCTATTTTCAGATGGGAAAACGAGCTCAGAAAGGGTGAGGGGCCTGCTCAGGTCTCCACAGAAGCGGCAGAGCTGGGATTTGAACTCTGCCTGTAACTACTTAAGAGACAGAGGGGTGAACTCCTATCATGAAGCTGTTGTTCTTTTGGCACAGGTGAGTACTTTCTTCCGCAGGCCCTAGGCTCCTTTCAAATATAGAGAATCCAGTTTTCTATCACAGACCATGTGTCTCAAGGAAAGCAATCCAGCACAGCCACAATATACCTGCAGCCTTCCATAAGGATTGATAAAGAAAGTGCCCGCTCAGAGCAATTATGATAAAAATCTCTATTCAAAAGCTTCAGGTGTGGTGAACACTGGCTCCTCAGGCTCTCCCCAGAAGCCTCTGGGACAGTGACACTTGATGTTCAGAAGCTAACTGAACCCATTTCCGGGGAGCTAGGATGTGGGCTTCATCACTCCAAGAATCTTTATAGATATCCACCCCCTGCCCCGTCCATATCCTGAACGGTATCTCAAAAATAATAAACAGATAAATGATAATCGTTAACATGTATTAGGTACTTATATTGCACATGGGCTAATTGCTCTTATATGAGTGATTTCATTTAGTCCTCCCGACATTCTGAGATGAGGAAAGATGACCAACAGCAGTAAGTGAACGAGCTGGGGTTTCAGCGAGAGCCTGCACAGCAGCTAAGCTTTACTCTCGTGGGCGGTCTTGATGAACAGGCGTACAAAAAAAACCTCCCTGTGATTAAGGTTTTTTACAAAAATCATTCATCTGGGAATAGTCACAATTTTATCACAACCACCACAAGCTAACAAATGAAACCTGTATTTTTTAGGACAATTCTCACCTATCATCCACCATGGAAAGAGAAGGATTTTTTCTTACTGAAATCAGTTTGAATAAGCTACTTCAAAGAGATGGGTCGGGGAGGGAGAGCAATTGAGGGAGAATCTGGGCGTTGGAGGGGTATTGGCGATGGGAGAGTGGACAGTGCACACAGCTGCAGGGCTGGGCTGGCTTCTAACTGGCCTCCCGGCATCATCTCTGATGGACCCTCCTTTGGCTTCTCTCCACTAGAGAAAGGGTTTCATGGAAGCAGGTGGGTAGGATTGTGTATCTGTGGATTATTACTACTCTCATGAGTTTTGGGAAATACTGGAAGGATTTACACTATTTTGAAATAACATGCTGTAGGGCATAGCTTTTAATTTTTGTCTTATTATTATTTTACAAAAAGAATAAATGTAATAAGAACATTTAAGGTGTTAAGTGTTCGTCTCCTCCACTTTACAGATGGAAACTCAGTGTATCACCAAGTGATACATCTCTTTGGAAGTAAAACTTGCCTGTTTATTCCAGCCTCTCTGCACTTTGAATTAACTAAAGAGCCCCTGCTGGAAACACAGCATTAACAGGCTATACTCTGGGCGGTATGCTGAAACAGACAGCTGCTTTACTTAAGTTCATTGAAAGGAAAATGGGAAAGGCACCTAAAAGTCTGCTGGCTTATCTCTCTTCTCCCAAACTTCCTCCAGGTGAGTGATCTTGTGTATATGTGAAGAAAGAGAGAGAAAGAGAAGGATGGAGAAGAGGAGGGGTTGGGGGGAAGGGGTGACTGACACTCTACCAGGCCTTTCTGTTTCTAGGTGGGCGAAAACATACAGCCAAGAGCTTCCAGGCTTTTAAACTCTCTGATTCTTGCCAGTACCTGAAATGGTAGAGGTAGGGGAAGAAAAAAAATCCACTTGGAGGAAATATGCTGAGTAAGCCATTTTTCAAAGCTATGTTCAAAGAGAGTAAGCCTGGGAACAAACATAAAGCTTTAAAAAAAATGTTTTGTGCTTCTTTTCCTTCTAAATATCTCACTTTACCACAAGGGACATGAATATCAATCAACTTGGTAATGGAGAAACCTCAGAAGAACGCTAAAAGCCAGTGCACTAATTAATTGCCTGACCTTGATACGTTACTTAAATGTTACTTAGTGTCCGCCCTTGTCAAAGCTATTTTTATACTGTCAGGAACTGCTTAGACTTGAGACATGAGGACTGTCAGAGTTTGGTGTGTGCTGGGAGGAGACTGGGTGTTGCAGTAGTGTAGGACTGTTACCCCCACAGTGATCTTGTAGAAATTCTGCAGCAGCAGAGTCCCAGCCTGTTTGGATGAGTAGCTTATTCTGAGTTCCCTCTAGTAAACAGTGGAGATGTTAAGAATTTCAGTTACTCCTCTGATTAAAATCTGAGTGGCTATCACTTTCATGGTAATATCCAAATTCCTTCAACCTGTCCAAGGGATGGAGAACAACACCAGTATGGGACATATTTTAATTTTCTTTTGTGTTCAGATTTTCTAGACAAGTTACCTGGAGCAAATAAGTTAGCTACAAGAGTTTTTATAGCCTCATTAGATGGTATGCATCTTAAAATGCCTGAGGATTGTCTAGATGGGAGCTAATCCTTCAAAGTACAGGTTATTACAGGGCAGGTGCTGTACTCAATTCTTGGCCTCAAGGGTGCTCACAATCTAGGACTGGGTGGGGGTAGAGGGGCTATGATTTTACTCTGCAGTTTATTTGATATGCACAAGTGCAAAGTAAGTGCCCTTGAAGGACAGTGGGGTGGCTTCACTCGAAGAGCTTGTTATCCACATGTACATTGCTTTACACGGCAATGACTTCTGTGGTGCTCAAAGCAAAGAGAAATTTTAAGTAGGAACACTGCCACAAATGGCAGGTTCTCAGATTCTGAGTCACTAAGAAGTCCCCAGCCCTGGGTGTCAGCCCCAAAGCCTGGGGTTGCTGGCAGTCTGCCAGGCTTCTTGGAGGGTAGTTCCAACAAGAGTAAATGCACATACAATTAAGTCCCAATAAAGAGCATTCCACCGACACGTAAAACATGTTGTATGGGAAAGTGCAAATTTCAAGAGCCTCTCAATTGTTGAGAGAAAATGTCTTGTTCAGGGAGTGACTGGAATCAGGTTCCTATCTGATCCTCTTGAATTACTCTATTTTCTCTCTGTTGCATTTAAATGATGTTTGGAAATAGAGTGTGCAAATATGAGACACAGCTGCTACTGTGGAAACAAAGTGGGAATAATCATTACTTTGTGTTCTGAGCAAAAGAAAGCTAGACATTCTAATTCTAGAGATCTAAGAATGGAAGTTAGAAGGAAGGAAAGTTAATGGGGAAGAAATATATCCTGGGGCAGAAAGGAGATCCTCAAAACTAATGTGCTCAAGATGTTCTTATTATTCTTTAATATAACACTAATAATTGTAAACTGTCTATTTTAAAGACTTGCCCAGGTTAAGTTATTAACCTGTAGACTATACATCATGCCTTTGGAACAGGCTGTGCTGGGTTATGCCCACTTTCTGGCTGCCTTGAGAGGAAATGGAAAATTTAAGTCACTGTTTTAACTAATGGAACCAACCATTAAACTGCAGGTGACAAAGTATTCCCTTGGATCTGGTTGTGAAAGTCACTTTCAAGAACAAATGTTTCGACTGCAAAGGGAGCAGGATAATTTGTTTCTTTAGGGGTATTTATTCTCACCTCCACTTCTACAGTGTCACTGCAAGTTCCAACATCTGGGGGAAGAACCCCAAATCAGTACATGCAGCAACAGAAAACTATAGACTGAGCTGGAAGGGTCCTGAGAGACCAAATGGCCCAACTCCTCAGAATCGGTCTAAGGATTCCTAGTCCCAGCAGGGAAAGGGACTTGCCTTAGGTCAAGTCGCCAATTAGAGAAAGTGGGGCTGAAGTGCCTATCTCCAGACACCCACTTCTCTGCTCTTTCCATTATGCTATGGCTTTTTAACCTCCTAGTACCTAGAAAATGAAATTCATTTACTTATTCAGTAGATATTTGTTGCCAGTGTCCTGCTATAAGCTGGGAGTGGTGGGCGGAGAGGGGGATGGTGTGTAACCGGGCACAGAAGAGTTGTGGTCCCTGCCTTATCCAGTTTACAACCCAGTGGGAGAGATAGACATTAAAGAATCATGCAAATAAATATATAAATTTAAGCTGTACAAAGAGATATGAAGGGAAACGGGATGTTCTGAGCACTTAGAGCCTGGAGACCTAGTGTAGTCTAGGGGCAGGGAAAACTTCTCCAAAGAGGTGATTGGAATTGTGATTGGGAGAAAAGAACTGCGGGGAGCTGAGTGAAGAGCAGGGATGGGTGGGGGTGAACTGGAGGAGTGGTGCAGGGGGAATGTTCCAGATTGAGAGGATAACTGTGCAAAGGCCCTGGGCCTGTGAGGACTTTGACAGTCTTAAGAACTTGAAAGAGAGTCATGCAATGGCTGGAACACAGGGGCTGGGTGAGAGGAGAGGCTGGGGTCAGCAGTGGCCAGACATGTGGAGCTGCCAGGGAGAACAAGATATTTGCCTTTTATTTTAAGGTCAGTGGTCCAACAGGCATCTGCCTCGACCAGATCTGCATTTTAAAAAGACCTCTCTGGCTGCTATATGGATATGAAACCTTTAAAGCTATCGGGCTCTAGAAGAGCCATAATGGTAGCTTGGGCCAGGGTGATGGAGGTGGAGACGAGTGGGAATGGACAGATCTGAGAGAAGATAACCCTTCTCTCACCAATTTGGCTGATATTTCAACATACGAAGTAAAAGTTGGATTGGATACCTGGCTGGAAAGGTCAATCGAGGGGCTTTATGAGTCCTAACTGCATTAATGCGCCAAGTCAGCCTCCTTCCTCTCATTTGGAGGAGTCTCAGAGCCTTGGTCCTCCTGCACCAGGACAATCTCTTCCATTGGTAGCTCTCAAAGCATTTGGTTAAGATGCTGTAGCATGGAAGGAGTGGGATAGACAGCTTGGCCTGCCATTAATTGGCTTGGAAGTCATTGATTTTGCTGTAAGTGCAAACTTGGAGACAACCCAGGTGGGTACAAGGTAATTGGTGGTAGTTGTTCTACTCAAGTAAATAGGACTCAAAACAAGACTGGCTTGGGAAAATGGCCACAGTTCTTACTGCTAGCTTGTTGGAGGAGAATAGCCCCTCATCCTTGAAATATCTTCACCTTTGACCTGCTCAGAATATAAATGTTTGCTGCCCATTCAGGTTTCAATATGATTTTTCTAATCAGTCAGTTAGTAGGTACTTATTATATACTTCCTATAATAATAATCTAACAACTAGGAGTCATGGAGCATTACTCTCTGCCACTTACATATATGCGGGGAGGAAGATAATGCCACTTTACAGAGGATAAACCCGACGCTCAAGAGAGCCGAGCCGGTGGCTAAGCCAGTCCTCCGAGCCAACAGGCGGTGCTGCCTGCTGCTGCCTCCTCTCCATGCCCAGCCCTTTGCCAAACACTGTGGAGAAAAATGCATCGCCGGTATTTCTCCACTTGGTACTCACCGGACTTAGGAAGCTTTCTTGCATTAGCAGGGCTGAGCAATTTCCTTTTCACCTCTGATTTCCCATTTTAGCCCAGCTGTGGCCATCACCTGGCACTTCCCCTTGAGGCAGACCCCGTCACGGCTGGGAACTCCCCAGCATCCCCATCCCATCTCTCCTTTTCTCTCTGCCTACCTGTCCCTCACACACACAGGTGACAGATGTTTCCTGTCATTCCACCCTAGCAGTAGGGTTTGTGGTGGCCTGAGGGGAAGGGGAAAAGGGGACACCCTAAACCCATACAGATGCTCCCTCCTCAGATGACGGCCCCATCATGTTGGCTTCACTGTCACATTGCTACGGCTTTTTGGGGATGGGGAGCACCTTTAAGGCTCTGCCAAAGGTGGGGCTCAGGAATGAGTGCTGGGGTCTCTGGGGTGAATGGGGAAGGCCTGAGGGGCCCCACACACTCTCCTGTATCTCTACAGGGCCTGGGATTCTCTGGTCAGGGCCTGACTCTTGCTTACTTTGGGCCACGACTTGTTCAAAGGATGGGACAGGGCTGGGGAATCTGGCGTTTCAGAGGAACTGAAGGCATGTCTGCTCTGGGGACAGGCTGGATGTCCTCATTAGATTTGGAGGCCGCTCTGAAGCCTGGCTGGCTCCCCAGAAGCAGCCCCTCAGAGGACAAGGGCACTGGAGGGTCACTGTCCAGGCCTACTCTCTCCCCTCCCCTCAGCCTCATCCTCCAGGGTCTGGAGGTGACTGTTCTTCAGCACTCTGAGTTCCCTCTCATCACTTTAGAGGCTCTTCTGGTTAGCGGCGTGGGTGGGACACAGCCACGTCTCCCCCAGCAGAAAGGTTATTCCGTGACAGGCCTGACCGCCGCATCGTTGATCTCTTGACCAGGAGCGGAATGACTGCACGGCCAGGCCTCGTCAGAATCCCCCGCCCCGATGCTTGCTAGCCTCAGGCCTGGGTGATCAGATGCAGGCCGCCAGCCTGGCTGAAGCTGAGGGCCTTGGACCCACTCTTTCCCGGGGGAAGAGCCCTTCCTCCCCAACCCCATTCCATCTCTTAGACTCCGTCTCCACCCATTGACTCTGAACTCAAATGTCACCTCTTTCTAAAGCCTGTCTGATGTTCCCTCATTTTCCAAACTCTTCACCTTACTGATCTCTGCCCTACCCCATACCAGAGCTCACGGAAGGCAGGGCCCGGTCTCCTCTGTCTCTGCTTGGCCCACAGAAGGTGCTTGGTGAACGATCACTCCTTCCGTCGTCGGGGAACATTTCCTGCTTGGCCCCCTGCCTGTCTCTGTGGCCCAAACTGTCAGAAGTGCAAGAACCTCGCACTGGTTCGCCAGCCTCTTCCCTCCAGGAGGAAGCGCTGGCGGGCCCCACATGCCGCGCTCCTTGCCCTCCGGGCCGGGACCCTGCCCTGGCTGCTGCTTTGGCTGCTTCTGCCCGGGCTCCCGCTTCTGCCTCTCCTGCTTTGGCTTCAGTTTCTGCGCTCTGATTGCTGCCTTTTCTGTTTCTGCTGCTCGCGCTGCAGCGTCCCTTTCTCCCGCTGCTTCTCGGCTCCTCCTGCTCCTTCGCCAGTCCCCCTTCCCTTCCCTCGGCTCCTCTCACGCTTCTGCTTCCCTCCTGCCTGCCCTTTTCCCGCGTCCCCTTCAGCTCCTGCTGCCGCTTTTCCGCTTCTGCCGCTCTGGCTCTGACCTCCGCTTTCTGCGCCCTCCTGTCGTCTCTCCTCCCGCTGCCGCTTCCCCTGCCCTTCCTCCTTCCCCGTTCTGCGTCCTCCTCTGCTGCCTCGGCCTCGGCCTCCGCATCTGCTTCTGCTTTTCTCCCGCTGCCGCGTCCTCTTCCGCCTCCCCCTCCTCTTCCTCCCGCTGCCGCTTCCTCTTCCCCTGCTTTTGCCTAGGCGTCCTCTGCTTCTCCCACCCTTGGTTTCTCCTTCTTGTCGACTCCTCCTCTTTCTCTTCCTCCCGCTCAGTTTTGACCTTCGCTAAGCTTGCTGTGCCTTTGAGACACCTGCTCATTTTCTCTGGGGCTTCCCAGCGTTCTGTCATCTTGGCACAGTCTCTTTAGTAAGTGATACGTATCAACAAGAAGTCTTCACAGAGCGACAGCGTTCTGTAGTTAACTCAGTATTTAAAAACCTGCTTGTTTATTCTCATAGCAGCCACAGTGGCTACAACAGGGAAACTGAGGCTCAGAGAAGTTTCCGTACTTCCCAAAGCCACATAGAAAGGAGCAGGGCTTTTATTAGAACTTAGGGCTCTATTCTCCACCCCGGCTGCACCATTCTTGTTTGTTTTTTAATAGACTTTATTTTTTAGATAAGTTTTAGGTTCGTAGCAAAATTGAGTAGGAAATACGGGGAGTTCCATAGGGTCTTATATTTTTACAGAGCTTAAAAACTCCCTTTGCATCTGTGATTTCACCTGTTCAAGAAACATTTGGAGAGGATATCAGCACAGAGAGGGAAAGGATTTGTCTGTGGATACACAGCTAGGTAGCAACATCTGACTGGCGTAAGGGCCCCCAGCATCTTGTCCCAAGGGCTCAGAAAGGGCTGGTGCCATTTAGAAAAGTTGTGGGACAGTGAGTGATAAGGTGGGCACTGGGCCAGCTTTTGCCCAGTATGTCACCAGCCCTTCCCACTCGGGTCCTGGGATAGGAGCGACATCCAGATCTGAGCTCTTCCATGCTTAAGGAAAATTCTAGGGACACAAATCCAGGGCAGAAAACCAATAAAATAGAAGTAGCTTTTTAAGAAAGACTCAGCTGATAGGCTGAAAATGCCACAAGGCCACAGGACAATTAGAATATGCTGGACTCCAAACTCAGAGCAGATGCCATCCTGGTTGGGAGCCAAGCCCTGGGAATAGAAATGCTGGCCTTCCGCACCAGGCCTGGCAGCTGGTCTCCAACTACTCGCGCCCCTCTGCTGCCAACGCCGCACAGGCCCCAGGAGACTAAAAATGGTGTTTGGCAAAGTTCACGTCTCATTTTTAGAGAGCGGGTAGGAGTGGCACCCTCGTGCGGGAAGTAGTAGATTATCAGTCAGCCCCAGGAGGGCAGGCCTAGGCTTCTTTTACTAACCGTGATAGCCTATTAAAGGAAAATTATCCAATGACACCTGTCAAAGAATGATAAGGGAGACCTTATTCAGGAGGACCGTTGGAATAGGGTAGGGATTTTGCAGCTGGGTAGAGAGGTTGGACTCAACTTTGAATACAGCAGGGGCAAGTGGGAACTGATAGCCAAGAAGCAGGGTGGGATCAATGGATGGAAAATTAGCGCAAGGAAACATCAGGGATAAAGAAGGGCTTCTGGCTAGGCTGACCTGACAGGATTCTTGCTGAAGGCAGACCAGAGTGATCAGCTACAGGACGCATACAATCCTGATCCCCAATCCCCGTGTGTGGGCTTCTCTCCTCACCACCAAGCAATTCTCAAATACCAGCTGGGTGTCCTACAGTTCAACTCATCTCTGACACTATCTACCTGGAGACAGCATCAGATTCCACAGGTTAAGGCTCCTTCTCACAGGACTGCCTTCTGCTGCAGATGCCGATTGCAAGTCCACGGTGTCACCTGTGCTTCTGACTGATGGGCTATAAATCTGAGGTCCCATTAACCTGTCCTTAGGTTTGATTAATTTGCTAGAGGGGCTCACAGAATTCAGAGAAACATTTTCCTTAATGCTTTAGCGGTTGATTATAAAGGGATACAACTGTGAACAGCCAGGTGGAAGAGCTGCTTAGGGCAAGGTATGGGGATGGGGTGTGGAGCTTCCATGCCCTCTCCAAGTGTGTCATTTCCCTAGCCCCTCCACATGTGCACCAGCCGGAAAGCTCTCCGAACCCCATACTTTTGGTTTTTTATGGAGGCTTCATTACATAGTCACAATTGATTAAATCACTGATCATTGGTGATCGATTTGACTTCCAGCCCTCTCCCTTAGGAATGGAACTGCAAGTTCCAGCCCTCCAGTCACATCGTTAGTTCTCCAGGCAACCAGCCCCCATCCCTGGTGCTGTCTGAAAGTCACCTTGGTAACATATAGTCCGCTGTGGTTGAAAGGGGTTGGTTACCAATATGAAGACACCTTTGTGGCTCTCATCACTTGGGATATTCCAAGGGTTTTAGATGTTCTGTGCCAGAAACAGAGATGAAGACCAAACGTATATTTCTTATTACCAACCACAATATCACAATGAGAACTCTGATTAGATATCAAGAGTGATCAGATATGGAGGATGGCAGATTCTGGCTAAACTGACTTAGCAGGATTCTTGCTAACATTGAACAATGCAGAGACAAACAAGTACGTCCAGCAGAGAATGTTTGTCGATCTTGAGGGCTAAACCCAGGACGAGCGTATAACAGGTACTTAACAAATATTTGTTTACTACTGCATAGATGCTGGAGTCAGGGAAGGGAGTTTCACCACTCCTATAATATCCAACTCCCGCATCTTTGTTTGTAGGAGTCTTGGTGGGTTCTGATTCAGGGTGCTGTGTCTGGGTTGGGGGGGATGTCAGGAATAACAGGGTCATGGCTTCCCCAGTCAGGCTCGATTTTAGAGGAGGCCCAAAAGATAAAGGGATGGAGGTAGTTTTAATTGGGAGGGGCAAGCAGGCTGTGCTGTGGGCTTACAAGAGGGAAGGACAGAGACCTGGGAAGAGGGCTTAGGGCTTAACACTAGAAGGGCTTTTTGTCAATTAGTCACTTATCAAACATCTGAGTGCCTCTTCTTTTTGATGGGTTTCCTGGAAAAGCATCACCTCTCTGTGGAAAGAAAGGGCCTCTCTTGGGTAGGTCCTTTCATGGGAGTCCTTCGAAGGCACACCTTGCACACAAGGAGCACAGATGGCCAAAGGCACATCTGTGGCAAGCGTGCGCTGCCACACCACCCCGGAGAGAGCAGCCCCCTCATTGAGACCCCACTGGGAGATGGCAGCCGAGCTTGGGAATCTCAACCCCAGCTGGCTCAGAGATTTCTGTGTCCGTCCTTTTCATTTTGTCGACTTCCAGGGTAGAGGACTGAGTTAATCACATGCTCCAGGTCATGACAGCTCTCCACACAGCAGTACAGGTTCCCGGACCTGATTCCAGTGCATGCGGGGCAGGGGAGGGGTGGCTTCCCAGACACAACACCAAGTAATTCTTGAACAACAAACAGCAGGGTGTCCAAGAACTCAGCACAGTTCTGACACTATCTGCCCGGAAACAGCACCAGATTCCCCAGGTTAAGGGCTCTGTCCCACAAGACTGCCCTCTACCCCCCACTCCGGATGCCACGGGTCACAAGCCCTGGCAGTTCCCTGTGCTTCTGACCAACCGGCTACAGATTGGAAGTCCCCACCACCTCTCCCTTAGGTTCCATTAATTTGCTAGAGCGCTCACAGAACTCAGGAAAACACCTTTACCAGTTTAATAAAGGATACTGTAAAGGATACAAGTGAACAGCCAGATGGTGAGATACATAGGGCCAGGTGCCGAGCGTAAGGCCTGGGGCGGTGGCACACAGATGCATTCTAGTTCCCCAGTCACAGTACAGAAGCAGGATGCAAGAGAGTGATAAGCTCTTCTCAGGGGTTTTTGTGAGGGCTTCATTGCATAGTCATGACTGACTAAATCATTGGCCATTGGCTGTTTCCACCTCCAGCCCCTGCCCTTGGGTGGGGTCCAAAAGTCCCTCATTAACATGACCAGACACCCATTTCACCTTGAAGGCTCTAAAGTGTTTTCAGGAGCTGTGGATGAAGACCAAATATATCTGGGAAATACACGTTTCTTATATCTCATTATATCACACTGACACCATTATCACTGGTCCCTACAAATTCCCTCTGTTCTTTTTAATGAGTTCCTTTCCACATCTATAGACAATACATGTTAATATGCTTGGTGTCTACATCTTTTTGTTTCTACATATTCTCGTGTAAGTTGCATTGTTCAGCTGCCAAGGAGGCATGTTGTTTTAATACGTGTAAAAGACTGTGGGTTTTCTCTACCTCATTCTGTTGCTGACTTTATTTGGCATTTCAGGTGTAAGATTCATCCATACCACAACATGCTCATCTGCACGATGACTTCTAACTGTTGCACAGTGCTACACGAAGTACACCACTGTGTTTACCCATACGTCCCCAGGCTGGACATCCATGACGCCCACAGGTGGCTCCGGAGCAAGAGGCCCCTGCTGAGGGGTAGCCAGTGGCCTCACAGGGCTGACACATGGTCATGATGCGACAGGAGCCTTCTGAGCTTGGCCTGAATGTGTCCAGCCTTTCGGGAACTGGGGGGACCTTAAACTCCTGGGGAGACCTGCAGGATGCTTACAGGCTCTCCACATTTGTGGTAAACGTGTAATGTGGTGATGCATGGGACAAATATTAGGTCTCAGGGCTGGCTTTGAAAGGACAATGTGTTCTTTACGCATAATAGGAAATTTCGGAAGCAAGTCCAGGATGTCTGTATTCCCGAAGGTCGGCCTGTGAGTAAACATGGTCTTTGGTTTGAGGCAGGGACAGGGTCGGGGGAGGGGCGGCACATACCCACAGCGACTGAGAGGGAATGGAATGAAGCTGGAAAAGTGTGTGTGTGTGAAAGCACGTAGTTATTAAAGACGGCCTTGTTTCCCTCTCACCTATCCGTCCTTGCCACAACTTGGAGAGTACCTGCTGCTGGGTCGCAGTTAAAGCTTCTAACTAAAAAGCACGCAGAGTAAACTGTTCCTCTTAATTTAATAGGATTGGCTCCTGTATGTGCTTCCTGTATTTCAGGAGAATTTGTTCTTGATTTGGGGAGTCAATCCCTTTCCTGGAGTCCACCAGGCCTACTCCTCAGCTGTGTGACTGTTTCTCTGATGCTGCAAAGGGACTGAAGCAGCCAGGGATGCTGTTTTGCTTCCACACATCTTCTTTTCCAGCTGGGCAAGCGGACCTTGACCTCAGGCTGGCTCTGCCTTGGCTGTGGTAAGAGCGGGTGGGGCCACCATGTGAAGCAGTCATGGAATTCCAGGCATTTCCTTCTCCAATTCCAGGATCTACAGGCAAAGGCAAGAAGGGAAAGGGCAGGTTGCAGACTGAATCCAGCAGAGGTCCTGGAAATCCCAAATTTCCCTTGCTTAAGTCTTTCCATACATGCCACAACCCTCAGACAAGCCTGTCAGCAAAAGGAATAGAGTGGTTCCAAAATTGCCCTGATGCAGAAGGCAGGGCAATGTTGATATCAATCATTAAAGCCATTCCTAGAAGGGTGGGCCCATGTCCATTTTGTTCACCACTGCTTGGCAGCATCTAGTACAGGGTCTGGCGTAGACTATATTATGGCCTACAAGGCCCTACACCTTCTGGTCTCTTTTAATCTTGCCATTGCTCAATATGCTCCAGCCTAATTGGCCTTTCTGTCACTCTAACATGACCAGCCTATTCCTATTCCTACCTCAGGGCCTTTGCATCTGCTGTAACCTCTTCCTGGGACTCTTTTTACTCCAGATCTTTAAGTGGCTGGCTCCCTGTCATCACTGAGGTCCCAGCTCTAGCATCAGTTTCTCAGAGAAGCCTTCCTTGACAGTCCTGGCTAAAGGGCCCTCTCTTTTCTCTCAGGCCTCCAAATCCTGGCCATTCTCTGTCCCATGACCCTGTTCTATTTCTTTTGTAGCACTTGCCATTATGTCAAATTCTCTTACTTATATAATTGTTTAGGTGTTATTGCCATCTCTCCCTTTGGGCCATACACTCGATGTAAGCAGGGACTTTGCCTTGCTCGCCATTGTTTCCCTAGTGCCTATACCATCGTCATATAGAGTAGGTGCTTAATAGGCATTTGTCAAATTAGTGAATGAATGAATAATTGAATGAGTGACTGAACCAGCTGAATTGGAGGCACTGCAGTAGAAAAGAATCTGGACTACAGAACACTTAGCATAAAGTCCTTGCTCACTACATGGGAGCCATTGATTCTGCAAAGCCCCTGAACCACTTGGAGCTTCAGTTTCCTCACCAGTAAAATGGGGACAAGACCTTCACTCTGTGTTATCATCAAACTGTGAGTGAGGAATGGATGCCAAAGCTCCACATAAGGTACTAAGCTCTGCCCACTGTTAGCTGCTTCTCCTTTGCTCAGCTGGGACCTGCTGGAATGTAGAGGAACTGTATGGTTTGACTGCTTTGTATGCTTTTGTTTTTCTATCAAGCAACCACTGAGTGTTCCCTGAGCACTGTTTGATGCCCAGGACTCCTTGGGTTTGGGGTCTGCATAGGACGTAGAGGCCTGGCCCCTGATTTAATTGGAGAGCAATTAGTGTGCAAAGCTGGCCAGGGCTTTATTAGTCACCAGTCTACTGAGTTGAAATGGACACAGGCTGAAAAAAAAATCCATTAACTATAACCGTATTTACAGTTGTATTGTCAGCCATACCATTTGTTGGTTTAAAACAAGCTGACTTTAATTTATTACAGTCATTATTTCTGTCTGGGAGAGATAAGGAACCTGCATTTCATAAGTATGCGTGCAGTGATTACAGTTGAAGGGGACCCATGCCCATGTCTGGTAGATGTTTTTTAGAGCTAGTGATTCTCAGCATGGTAGACTTTTTATTAATTCTAAGAAAGAGGCAGACCTTGATCTAGAGCAATAAAGAAGACCTTAGGAGCTATGTTTGTTAGGGGACTTCCTTTTTATCCTCTCTGTTACCCAGACACGCCAGGAACCTGAATCCTTTGGGAGATAGGACTTAAACAATCATAAAGAGGAGAGTGAGATGGGAATGGAACAGGGCTCAAGTCTCACAGGCTGGAATGAGTGGCATATTCTGGGTGCGGTAAGGAGGCTGGCTTGCCTGAAATGGAGGTTTGTGCTGAGAGGAAGCAGGAGATGCTGTTGGGAGCAAGAGGTGGAACTTTGGGTTGTATTTTTCAAAGATTGCTGCAGCAACATGTCCATCCCATACGCTCTTCTTAAAATGTGACCTTGGCTCCCCTGCCATGGAGTGGGGTCCGTATGCCCTCCCCTTGAACCTGGACAGAGCTTAGTGACTGCCTCAACCACTAGAGTATAGCAGACATGACACCATGTGAATTCTGAGGCTAAACAGTGAAAATTTCATGCACTTCCACTTTTCTCTCTTGGGATTCTGTCTTTTGGACCCTAGTCTGCATGCTCTGAAGAGGCCCAAACTAGCCCATGTTGAGAGATCACATGGAGAGTCCATGTAGAGGTGTTCTGGCAGCTGCCCAGCTGAAGATCCCACTGATGGCCAGCAACCATCATGCCATGGAGGTGAAGATAACTCCAGATGCTTCCAGCCCTCTGCTGTTGAGTCACCCTCATCTTCATGTCTTCCTGGCTAAGGACCCAGATATGGTGGAACAGAGAGCAGCCATCCTTGCTGAGCAGTAACTGTCAGCATCTGCAGGATGCTGGTTATTTGATGCCTCCCCCAAAGTGGTGGTCTCATGGCGTGGTCTGTTATGCAGCAATAGTAAGTGGAACGAACCTGTGCTTCCATGGGAAGCCATTAGAGGGTGGGAGCAGAAGGAGGCATGCTCAGAGCACTGCTGGGCACCCTGCATGGCTGGTGTCAGCAGCAGTCCCAGCAGTCGTCGTTGTTTCCCCAGTTGTGGTGTTTCTCAAGGGTGGTAAACATGAGGCAGATAAACATGGTACAGAGATTGCTGTCCTTCTTCACAGAGGAGGAAGTCCAGACTCAGTGAGACCCCGTGAGACCAGCTAGCCCAAGGCCTTACAGCAAGTGGCCGCAGACTAAGCCAACGTGTCCCACACCCAGGAGAGCACCATCTAGCGCTCTGACTGCACCCACCTCAGGACCCTCCCTGTCTCCTGCCCTTCTCTGGAAGACGAGGAAACTGGCCAGAGAGCCTTGATGTCTCATTCAATGTCCTTGGAACAAGTAAAGAATATCCAGTGATTGAGAACTCCTCCTGCTCCACCACCCTGCTGGGTACTTTGGGGCTTCCAGGGGCAGGACCTCTCTGGTTGACAACAGTTAACTTCACGTTCTAGGTCCAACATGACCCTGGTCACGTCATACTCACCTAACTCCTCATTACACCCATGGGCAAGGTCAGAGCCTCACCATTCTTTAAGGCCCACCTCGCTAGCTACCTCCTCAATAAAACCTTCTCTTCTGTCCCCACCATTAATTATTAATTGCTGTATCCTGGAGATCCAATAATACTTGTTCATAACTCTATCATAGTATATTATGTGACCAAATCTTCATTTCCGTGTCTAGTGATTAATGCTGGCTGTCATCTAGGTCTTTAGCTGGGCGGTTGCTAGAATAGATAGATACCCATGGCTTCTTCATATAATCTCTCTACATTAACTGTATCAAATAAATAGATACTTATGAACTAGAACTGTACCTTCAGGTCCAAGCACTCAGTGGGAGAATGTGTGCTTGTCTGAGGGGAGAGAAGCAGGGCATGTGTGTGTATTTGGTGCTGAGGGTGTGTGCGCCCAGCACAGTGCAAGGTCAGGGCTGTATGTAGACCTGGCCAGGGCCAGGACCAGGCATATCCAGGATGGCCTGCAGGGGCTGGGTCGACTTGTGCCTGTGGTTCTAACGCTCACCTTGAAGTCAGAAGGCCTGGGGCATATCTCAGCTTGGCCATTACCTTCAGTGAGCATTTGATAAGCATCTACCATGTGCTGTCACCTGCCCGGTCTGGGTCCCGGCAGGGCACAAATGAGTACAACCCAATACCCTTACAGGAGCTTGCACATAACTTAGAAAATTACATAGCCTCTTTTTTGGCTTATTTTCAAGTCTATAAAAATTGAGCAAATATGAAAACATCTAGCATGTGGGCATGTGGCATTCCATGCATCCTGGTGAAATCAAAATTCTCAGCCATCCCGTTCCGATCCCCATCTCACTCCTTGGACTTCCCTTTCTGAGCAGGGTGGCCAAACATCATCACGGCTTCAGGAAATCAAGAATTGTTAGGAAAATCGCCAAGCCTGGATGGCAGCAGTGGAAGAACTGAAAACAAGTGAGCTTCCAGAATTAAGGGAGGGAGAAGACCTGAGTTCAGAGGGTGATAGAGAGTTTGCAGTGAAGAAGAACATTTACTTGAGAAAGGGAAAGGAAGAAATAACAAGAAGCAGGCAGATTCCTCTCCCAACTCTCCTTTAATTTATTTTTTCTAAAGCTCAAATCACTGGCCGCCTCCCTCTGGGGTGGCTTCTCCCCCGCATCTGTGATGGTGTTGGTGAGACAGGGGAAGAGGAGGGTGACTGCACCACGGGACACTGGGGGAGCACTGGGAAGAGCCCCGGAGTCGGAGCCCGTGTGGGAGGCCCATCTTGGAGAAATCATTTTCTCTCAGCGTCTCCGTGGCATCTGCAACACGAGGGGCAGCCACAGCGGTCGCCCTGGCCCTGCTCCCCACCGCTGCAATGACCCTGTCATCTACTGCTCTCTCCTCCCCCTGCCAGGCTTCCACTGGACACCCCACCCCCTGCCCCCTCTGGTTCCCTCTCTACTCCCTCTTGCAGAACAGCACCTCACTGCCAGTTACTCCTCTTCTCTGGCCACATCTGACCCTCCACCTCCCCAGACCGCTTCTTCCTCCAGCCTGGCTGGCAGCCTAGTGCCCAAGCCTGAGCCCTAAGGCACATTAGGGACACAGGAGTGTGGCCCTCCCAGCCCTGGCAGCTCATCGAACCCGCCGGGTTTCCAATACCAACGCCTGGGCTCACCCCAAGCTAACAAGGCTGATATCCAGTGTCTTCTAAAAGGTCCTGTAGCAGGTCAAAGGTGCATCCGAGGTTGAGAACTAAAGATGGCCTGACTCCTCTGTCCCAGGTAGATTCAAATAACCTCCTCCTTTTGTAAAAGCAAACTCATGGCCCTTCCAAAGCCACTCTTACTGACCTCTCCTAGGTTTGGTTTGCCTTGGTCTCTATTTCTTCCTTTTCTTTTAAAAAATTTGGACCTCAAGTGCAGAGGGCTGAGTTAATGATATCCCCCAGTTCATGGCACATTCCCATAATGGCCACTGCACGGCTCCTCTCAGACAAAAGGTGATTATCCCCATACCCCCATCCAGTCCCTTTCCTTACCCCTGTGTCACCATTTTAATGTGTTTACATTTATCTTTTTATTTGCGTATGTTCTTGCAAAAAAAGTGTTCCTTTGTGAGCATGTGCTTCTGCTTATGTCAATGACAGGTGACGTGGCTTGTGCTCTACCGCCCATGACTTCCTGACACTCCGTGTACGCACTCTCATACAGACCATCCAGTCTCCTCCTGCATTTCTTCCCTGAACTCACCGTTTCTCTTTCTGAGAGAGATGAGACAGATCTTCCACCAGCGAGCCAAACATTTTCCAGGCTCAAAAAATGTGGAATATGTATCCTCCCGCCCTCTAGACCTGTACTGGAAGTCAGACAGAGATGCAGTTGTGGGAGGGCCCCGTTTCCCACAGATTCCAGGACCTGCACCCAGCACAGGGGCACTCGTCTCAGTTCCAGCCAGTGGCTGTCTGTACGTCAGCATCTGACAGTCGGCTGCCCCACCCACCTTGTCCCCTTGGCCCTGGTTTCACAACTGCTGATCTGGCGTCCCAAGTCCCTGGTCACTTAGATAAAGAGTGCAGAGCACCACTCCAGGTGCCCCGAGGACCCCGGGCGGCTGCCCATCAGCTCACTCACGCACACACAGGTGCAGGCACCTAGTGTGGCGACCTCCATCCCGAGCGCCGGAGCTGACAGGGTCTCTTCACAGTGCCGACGCCGGAGCCTGGTGCTGAGACAGCGCTGAGCCGTGTGGCTGACCAGCTGACTTGATCTTGAAAGGCCTGCATGCTCCTACCCCGTGCTGGCAGTGTCCGTCCAGCTTGTGGCATGCTTTCTGGAGCTGGCTGTCTCATTAGCCCCAACCTGCTGGCTTTGGGAGCTAGATGGATCAGTTTTACGGCCAGCAGAGCAATCATTACATTGAACTGGAGCAAATGGATTATCTTTGATCTTTTTATGTAAAACCAAAACCAAAATGCTTCTATTGTTGTTTTGGTAGTGTTGGATCTGGGCAGCTGGGCAGTGTGTTAGACCCAGTCCATGTCCCTCATCTCGCGGGGCTGAAGCTGAGGCCAAAGGGACTTGCTCAGGGTGACAGAGTTAGCAGAAAAGCCCTCAGGGGGACACAAGTCCTGAAGCCCAGGCTGATCTTCCAGCGCACCAGCCTTCATTTCACACTTGATCCCCCTGGGGCTGTGTGTCCTCATCAGTGCAAATTCTCAGGTGCTCTTCCAGACAATAGCAGCTTCTCTCCCATGCTGTGTCGCTGAGCACAGACCACAGAATGCAGAGTGTCATGCCCTGTTCTTTGTGCTGGGCTTGCTGAGAATTGGCTGTGTGAGCTAGGACAACTTATTTCAGTTTTTGAGCCTGTTTTCACGTCTAGAAAGAGGGATACTAATAGCTACAACATATGCCATCAACAGTCTTAAATTATTCATACCCTTTAACCCAGTGATCTGATTTCTGGGCAGTTATCCTGTAAAAGTTATCCAAAATACATAAAACCTAAATGCTTAAAAATGTTCGTCACCTACATCATGTGGTTATTACATATTACGTCAAAGACTTTTTGACATGGGAAAATGTTATGCCACACTGAGTAAAAAAAAAAAAGCAAAACGCTAAAACAGCAGCCAGAATCACAGAGTGAGATCTCAACTATGCAAAAAAAAAATTTTGGTTAACAAAAAGAAGGAAACACACCAAAATTGATCAGGGTCACTTAGGTAGTATGCTTGGTGATATTTTTTCTTTATTCTTTTCTGTACTTCCTAAAAGTTTTGCAATGAATACATATGACTTTTATAAGCAGGAAAAGAAACCCTTAAATCTCAAAGCGTTAAAAAAAAAGAAACACTTTAAAATGTAGCCTGCCTGATTGTCTTCTAAGCATTTTCTTCAGCATCTATTATCAGATCTCACCATAGCCCCAAGATTTAGGTGTGGGCTTGGACTCTGCTTACAGATGAGGCAGCCCAGGCAAAGGGCTGGGGGTGGGGGTTCAGGGACTGTCCCTACTGGTGAGTAGAGGGGCCAGCAAGGACCTGAGCTCCTGGCTTCGGTGACGGAGCTCCTGCCATCGACATCCCTACCCCTCAGAGGCACAATGGCAAGACTAACCAAGAGTGGGGCAAGATGACAACTTGACATATATCTTAGTGGGACAGATGGCTCCCACCAGAGGCAGAGGGGCAGCCTGAAGTCCTTGACCCCCTCTTCCTCAGGCTAAGGCAGAGGAAGGGCGGACAGAGGGCACTCACAGAGAGGCTTCTTAAAGCAGGGCTGGGTGAGCTCACAGGTGGGAGCGGAGTGTTATCCACTGGGGTGCCGATGGGGTGGGGAGGAGGATCATGGGTGCTAAGCCAGGCAGCACGATTGGCATACCAAACTGGTACCTCTAAGGAAGCCTGGTCTGGAAGATGACAGCAGTAGCTCTAGTCGGGGCTGCCTTTTTGCCAGGGGTTGTGGTGCCAACAAGGGGCAGGAAGTCTATCAAAAGTCACTGGCATTTCCAGGTACCCTGACACCTGCTTCATGCTCATTCTGTCTTTTCTTGTAATCACAGCAGCTCCCCAAGAGAGGAATGCAGGCCTGGTGGCTGAGTCAGGAGAGCTCAGCCAGAAGGTCAGACTCTCTCCCTGGGGCTCCCATGGAGGCCAGCAGGAGGTGGGAGCAGGTGAGCTGGGCTCACACAGTCATCTCCAGCAAGAGTGGAGGATCCAGGTATTGGGGGCATGTCTACCTCTCCCTCTAGAACCAGGAAAGGGGAGGGAGCTTGGGGTTTGAGCACATGCCTGGGCAGTGCCTCAGCATCTTGCCCTGTCCAGGTGGCATAGTTTTGCAATAACCGCTCCTGTCTTACTCTCAGCGGATAGGGTTTCATTCTCCTGAGCCTCTTGTGAGAACCCCTCCAATATGTGGGTAGGAGCTCAAAGGGTAGGACAGCACCATGTGGTGAGGGTGAGAGGGTGTTCCCTGGCAAGACAATATGTTCTCTGGGAGACACAGGGCAAAATGTCTGCACACAGTCCATTTGGCCGGAGTGTGGATGAGGAGGGCAAGTGGTGGGATGAAGACCTAGAAGGGAGGATGGTCAGGCTGTGGGAGGTCTGAGGCCCTCTCTGGCTCTGCCCCTCTCCACCCTAGCCTCTGGTTGTGAGGCATGTGGCCAACACCAAGGCGGAGTATAAAACAAGAGAGGGGCTGCGTGGTGACTCAGCTGCTTGCTGAGGACCAGCCGTCTTCATTCACAAACCAGCCCTCCTCCTGATGCGGGGGCAGCGTGGAGTGCCCGACAGAGGCTCTCTAGAGGGAGGTGCATCCGAGTCACCCGGGAACTGGTTTGAAATGCAGACTGCAGATTGCCCTTTCTGAGCCTCTGTTTCAAGTCTGGCATGGGGTCTAGGAATCAGCACTTTAACAAGTTCCCCAGGTGATTCTACACCCCAGCTTAGCTTGAGGATCAGTTAGCTAACAGGTTAGTCTCACTTGGTCTCCAGAATATGTCCTTGGACCAATGCCATCTTATCTCTGGTCCAGAAGCCCAGCTGAGGCATCTCCATTACCCACACTAAGCAGGCATCCACCCATCTCTGCAGGTACAACTGAGAAGTCTTACTCAGCATTTCTGCAAGTCCTCATGGGAAGGAATTTATACCTGATCAATGCTCAGCTTTTTGGTCCCAAAATATATGTAAGTGCTTCGTACTATGGATTCCCTGGAACCCAAAAGCTCCATGGTACTACCAATGAACATTGAACTATTTCCAACAACTCTTAACTGTAATAAGAGTTTAAGTCACCAAAATAACCATTTTCTTGGCCTTTGGTGGAAGGTAGGTCTCCTTAGCAGTATGGTGACACTGGGCCCAATTCATTGCAGCAAACATTTAAGTACTCATCGTGTTAGGCAAGGCTGACCTGAAACGTATAGGTTTACGTGTCACTGATTCATTAGTACATGGGAAAACAAGTTAATGAATGCAACTTAACAACTTAATTAATGCACTCTATCAAGCAATGTTGTTCAAAACCTACACTCCATAAGAGGAACAAAATAATGACATTTAAAAGAAGAGTTTTGAAACCCTGGTCTGGATATATGACCAAGGGAAGCTTGTTTAAAAATGAAAAATCTTTCTACTCACCTTTCTTCCTTCTTTGCTAAAAGAGACAGCTTGTAGCCTCCTGAAGAACAGTCTGTTTCCTGGACATGATTCAGAAATATTAATTTCATTCAGTCCAGGGTTGCAGGAAAAAGGGATTGTTTCTCAGAGAAAGTGCCTACTTTCCACAGCTGCATCTAGGGAGGACTGGAGGTCGTCACTACTGTCCTTTGGCTCTTCCTCTGACTGTTTTATGGCCAGGCCCATGTGAAGCTTCTGGGAACCTTAATTATGTCTGATCTATGGGAAGTTTAAGTGGCTACATTTAAGACTCCAAACATTAGCAGAGGACTCTTGTACTGCCTAAGGACGAGTGATTCATGTATTCCATGTGCTGGAGTGTGCCAGCAGTTGAAAGCTCATTAGAATTTAATTAAGCACATTCTTTATTGATAGGCAGTGCAGACTTCTGCTGCTCAGCAGCGAGATGCTTTTGGGTTTGGGGCTGTATTTTGAACTCACTCTTTCTCCTTATTCTGGGAGATCTCAGTGTCTCCTCTGCCTTCATGGACCCCCTGTGTGTGTGTCAGAATCACCCGTGCACCCAGCTGGTCCGAGCCAGGCATCTTCCTTTTGTAATTCTCCAAAGGTGACTCTGAATGGTTCCAAAATCCGAGAACCACCGACAGACCTATGTGGGTCCGTGATTCTCAAGTTGAGCTCCTGAGTCTCAGCCTTTATAACCTTTCACCTTCTGGGCATCTGCACCTGGTATGTCTAAATGGAATCTCAAACTCCTAGTAGAAGTGGTCGAGATGTTACCTCACCAGCTGCATCCAACACACTCCATTCATTCTTTCTTCCAAAATATATCTCAGGTCTGTTAACTCTTCTGAGGAAAATGCTGCCACTTGTAAACAAAATCTAGTTGTCACTGGATGGAGAAGCCATTTCTCTGATTCACAAGATTCTTCTTCTTCTTGATAATTTCTCTCTAACCATCCCACAGTGGCCTTGGTTAGAGCCTGTTATTCTCCCTGCAGGACACATGCCTCTTTCTTCGTTTCCTCCAGCAGAGACAAAGCTGGACTATTTGACAAGATCTGTTCCTTTTGGAACTCAGTGATAGCCAGGGTAGTGAACGCAGGGAATAAAGTGACACAAGGTACCCTGGTATTCAGGGTGGATCTTTCTCTTTGAAGCCTGCAGATCCTGCCTCATCCTGGCTCCCTTCTGTATCCCTATGGTGGGCACTGTCTTTCAGCTTTTGCCAAGCAGAATGTATGTCGAGTCCTCTTGACTCCTGAGTCTCTACCCAGACCGTTGGAACAGGGTTCTCCTCCTACTTACATGCTCTATTTCTGTTTCCTGATGGGTCAGGGCACCCACCCATCTCTTCCTCAGATAACTGGCCTTGGAAATGACCACTCCCTTCAGAAGAGATAGGTCAGGTCTACTCTAGGGCCATGGTCTTGCAGACTTCAGCATTGCAATCAAACCAAAATGTGATCTAGTGACCTTGATTTTCACAGTGAATATGCATCACATCTGTGGCTGGCCTCATTGCCAACCGCCTTAGTTCTGACCCTCATCAGCTCTTGCCTGCATGTAGCAGAAGGCTCCCATCTAGTGCCTGACCGCAGTCTTCCCCACTGTGTCAGGTCAATGATCCTAAAACTATAGAACATCTTAATTTAGGAGTTCTCAAACTATTACACCTTTAAAAATTACTGAAGACCCCAAAGAGATTTTGTTTACATGAATTATAGCTGTCAATATTTACTGTGTTACAAATTAAAACAGGGACTTAAAAAATGCTTATTGACTAATTCACTCTAAAATAACAGTAATAAATGTCAATATTTTCATAAGTGAACATTTTCATAAAGTGTTAATTGTATTTTCTAAAACAAAAAAATTTACTGAGAAGAGCCGTATTGTTTTATAATTTTGCAAGTTGCTTTAATGTTTAATTTAATAGTTTAGTCTGGAGTCTCATAACTGCTCCTGCATGCAGTCTGTTGTGCTATGTTGTTCTGGTTGAAATATCTGAGGAAAATCTGGCCTTATACATATATGTGGTTGAAAAAGGGAGGAGTATTTTGATAGTCTTCCTAAGGAATTATGTGTTCTTTTTTGATACTACACCCCAACTCAAAAAGTGGTAGTTTCTTAGAGGTTAGCTACTATGTGGAATCTGAAGCCATATCAATGAACTTTTTGTACTCTCACATTAAAGTCCATTCCTTTACCTTGAACTTTGAATACACCTTTTCCTAACATCATGCATGGTCATTTGAAAGAAGTCAGTTCACTGAGTTACAAACATTTTTAAGATGTTGACACATTTCATCATCTAATATTTAAAAATCACATTCATTAATATCACCATTGGGATATCATTGGAAAAGTCATTAAATATTGGGAAGCTGTCAAGCTCACAGTGGCAGATACAATATTTCCCAAATTCCAATTCTCACTTGAAAGCTTGGATTTTGTCATTGGCAACAAATACAGTCAGTTGTTTTCCTCAAAGTGAAGAGCTTCACAAGATTCATTTTTGTGAAAATATCTGCCAAGTTCAAGTCTGAATAACCATAGTTTATCAGTTGTGTCTTTCTAAATGTTTCCTAAAAAGTGACTGGGACATCTCACTAGCCAGTCACACTGATTTTTCCTTGAGACAGCCACAGTAGTTCCACACGTGGCAGAAGTGTTTATGTGTACTTATATTACACAGACTGTTAAAACAGTGCTACCCAGGGGTTGAGGTTTAATAAAGTCAATAACGTCACTGTTTCATGAAGGGCCATCTGAAGTGAAAGTGGCTTTTTTTTTTATCACGAGTACGTGATAGTGAAGAATGCAATGATTACCAGTACCATGTAGTGTTGCTATCTTGATTTGTGCTAAGAGACCATGGTACACACTTTGAGAACTGCTGTACTAACTCATAAACTTTCAATGGTCCCCACTTCCTCTAGGTTTAAAGGTCGGCTAGAGCAGAAGTAACATTTCATGAATTTCAGTGGTCCTCCTGTTCTTCTGCAGGCTCTGTTCATAGAGACTTGACTCCTGAGGAAGAGCAGCCCACAAGGCCGAGCGCTGTCTGTGGGGAGGACTTCATGAGTCGCCAGCAGCCTAGCTGTAACTGAGGCATCTTGGGGATGCTGCGGGTGGGAAGGTGACATTAGCCGGTCAGCAGCCACCTCCAGGGCACCAGAGGCTGAAGCGGCTCTTGTGGAAAGTCTGGTGTGCTTTGCTTCAATCCCAAGGCTCTGTGAGCTGTCAGTTCCAGCAACGATCTCATTACCACCGAGCCACTGAGAGAGGCGACGTCCTCCAGGGAGGTCACTGGGTCTAGAATGACTGACTCAAACTGCAGAGCAGCACCCTGCAGCCAAGGAGGGGCGAGCATGATTGGGTTTTGGCAGATGGGGAAATGGCTTTTAGAAACGTGAGTGAATCGGCAACAGTGTGGAGTGAGCCAGCTTCATGGATCCAGAGACTTTTAGGGCTGGAAGAGAAGCCGGAGGTCAACCAGCTGTGCATGTCTAGTGGAGCTGGAGGGAGGGAAAGGCTTGCTCAGGGTTCCAGCGGAGCTGTTTTGGCCCATGAGTCCACCGGGCAGCCAAGCTCCTCCCTGTCCTACCTTATAAAGGTGACATCATGCCTTTTTCTCACGTCTCTTAGGGGACAGCCTCCCCAAAAGGAAGCCAGCTACCAATGTATCTTTTGTCTATTGGCAATGTTTTCAGTGAGACTGGCAGGAAGACTCCAAGTCATCAGCTATTAGTCAGGGGACCTGGTGGGTGAGCTCAGCAGCTGGAGGAGGTCCAAGGTTAGATTCTCAGAAATTATAGGTACTTTCCCAGGGTCAGCAAATAGCCCTGGATTGGGACATTCCAACTGGCTGGGACCTTGACCCCTCACACACATCCACCTTTCGCAGGGAACAAATATGCTTCTCTAGTGTCCATTATCTCACCTGATCCCCACAACAATCCTGTGGGACAAGCAGGACACAAGGTTTTATGCCCATTTTACAGGTGAGGAAGATAAATCCCAGAGAGGGCGCACTTGCCAAGATCACATCAGTAAGGCGCAGAGCAGAGCAGGCACCTCCCTCAGGCCTCCAGGCTCACAGTCCCAGCCTGGCTCCAAGAGCCTGTGCTTCTTTCCCTCCGCGCTGCCAGTCGGCCTGCGGGGCACGCGGAAGTGCAGGCAGTCCTGGCAATCCCAGAGGGCGTGCGTTGCATCTTAGGTGACACATGCAGCAGGCCTGTCTCAGTCTCCTTGGCCAATCTGGCATCGTTTCCTAATAAACACAACAAAGCACGCTGACACACTGGGAGTTGCTCCAGGATTGGAATCCAACGGCAGCCACAGAAACTTTGCGTCTGGCTATTCGTCACATGTGGTCAAAACCGTAGATGCTATTGACTTTTCATTTTCCACTGGGATGCTGGGGTATAAAGGGAAGAGTACTGGATTCGAAGACAGAAGAGAAGGGTTTTAGTTCCTTGATATTTGATAGCTGGTTGACTTTCATTCCAGCTATTTGATCTCTCTCAGCCTCAGTTTCCTCATCTACAAAATGAGCACAATATATATAATCTATCTTAAGCTAACTCACACAGTTACTTTTGAGCATCAAATGGCATGACTTTTATAAAGATGCCTTGGATACTGTAAATCTCTATAAAAGGGTGGGGGGCATCATACTCCCAGATAATTAACCATGCCCACAATATCACACCGGACCATTCTTTTACCTATCAGGATGGTACAGACCCTCTGGACCCTTCTTTAACTAAGGCCCTAGAAATCACTGTGTTTGGGAAATGTGAACCAAGAGACCCTGTGGCTGAAAGCAGGTCCTGGTGATGGATGGGGGTGGGCACTGAGTCATATCAGATCAGCTCACTTTCTGACAGCTCCTGATTGTGGGTCCAAGTATGTGAGGTCCCACAGTTCCTTGTCTATAGGCCCACCCCACCACTGCTCATGCAGCTCTGTGTGCAGTGTGCTGCTGGCTGGAGTGGCCTGGGTCCTGTGAGGAAGGACACTGAGGTGCTGGCATTCAAGCATGTGAGGAGGCATTCTAGCAGCTGCTGGGCCCTGACTTCCCCAGGGTGGTGCAGTGTCACTGTTTCATATGGAGAGGCTGCATACATGGTCAGGAGCACAGGCTCTGAAGCCACATTGCTTGAATTGATATCCCACCCTTCAACTTACCTTTCTATGCCTCCCTTTCTAAATCTCAAAATGGGGATGATTATAATACTGTCTTCGTCTGCTCAGGCTGCTCCAACGCACACCGTAGACTGGGTGGCTCATAAGCAGCAAAAATCTGATTCTCACAGTTCAGAGTCCGGGAAGTCCAAAATCATGGTGCCAGCAGATTCAGAGACTGTCGAGCATCTGTTCCCTGGCTCACAGACATCTGCCTTCTTGCTGCATCCTCACACGGCAGAGGGGGCAGGGGGGCTCTCTGTGGTCAATTTTATAAGGCATTAATCCCAATCATAAAGACTCTATCCTCATGATCTAATCACCTCCCACTGGCCTGACCTCCTAATACCATTAACTTGGGGGTTAGGATTTCATATGAATTTGTGGGGGACACAACATTCAGACCATACCAAAAACCTACTTCAATCCAATGAGTCTAAATATGTATATAAGCTGTCAGGGAAGGGCCTGGCACATATATAGACATTGGCCTCTGCATAACCCTTTCCATTCACAGAATCATCATGTGTAGGAGTCAGAGGGGGACTTTGATAATCCCATTTTACACCTGGGGACACTGAGGTCCTGAGAAGAAAAGTAATTTGTCTGTAGGCACACAGCTGCAAGCCTGGATCACAACCTCAGTCTTCTGATTTCAGGTCCAAATGCTTCTCCGTGATTCTCTTTTCCTGGTCTCTCTGCTATTTGAATCAATCCCTTGGCAATAACCTGGGTCTGGTGCTGATGTAGTTGATATGTAAGACATAGGGAGATGAAAGCAGATGTATTACCACAAAGCAGATTGAGAACTTCTTATTTGCTATAGAATCATGGCTTTGTTTTCTGCCAGTCTGGATTCACAATTTCAGAAAGATAACTTGTGCAAATTTCAGTTCAGTTCTGTCCTATTATTCCTCTAACTGCTCTGCTCTTCCATCAGTTCAGGCCCTCAGTATCTCTCCCCTGGCTTCTTGCTCTAGACCCGTATAATGGCCTGACCAGTCTTCCAAAAACTCAGTGCTGAGCGTGTCCTCCTTCTTCTCTGAAATCCTCAGTGGCTTCCCATTGCCAACTGATCTTCAGGTGGCATCCTAGCTCTCTGCACGGCTGCACACATCTTCCCAGCTATGAGTTATTCCATGACTCCATTCTTTAGGCACCTTGTACCTGCCTCCCAGCTAGCCTCTCGTGGTCCCCTGTACATGTTTTGACTTCCCTAATTCACAGGTTTTTCTTAGACTGTTCCCTTGGCTTAGGATGTCCTCCTTTCTCTTCCAGACCTGCAATGAGAAATGCTACCATTTCTCAAGATCTGTCACAAATGTTACCTTCTCCATAAAGACTTCTTAGTCATTCCATGTGATGCCTGAAGTTCTTTGGCAGCTCTTTGTCTCATTCATCCTATTCTGCCTTGTTTCACAGCTACTGAGTGCCATGTCCTGTCTCCAGTGAGCTGAGTTGGAGGGTAGGGCCTTGTCTTTTCCAACTTGGTAATTGCTGCTGCCCAGCATAGGAGTCTCTAGAGTAAGTATTTGTTAGATGAAGGAATTCTTCATGGTACTGTCATTCAGGAGTTCTCTGAATTATCCAGGTTAATGTGAATAATTTGTGCTCATTATTAACCTCTGCAGTATTAAGGCTCATCCACTCTCTGACTGCTTGCCCTCCACAAACCAGTGGCATAACCCTAGAAGCTCCCTATCCTCCAGAAGTTTCCTTCTGAGAACTTGGGAATTTGACCCATTGTTAGAGAAATCATCCTGGGAGCAAGAACTAAGAATATCCATCTGTCTTTCACATTTGTAGTTGGCCTGAAGAAGCCTCTGAGAGTGGCCTGTATGGAGGCATGGGGGTTAAGGGTTGGAGGTGGAGGCCAGTAGACAGCAGCCCTCCAAACGGGCCTAAGGTGTTGCAGATTCTAAAGTAGCTGGTCCATTCTTTAAGAACAGCAAGTGTTTTTTTAAGCAGGCATGGCATCTGTTCCCATTCAGCCTTTCTGTTCTCCTGTGCTCGGTAAGTCTGGAGTAACCCACCAGTGGGCCGTGGCTTCATGTGATGCCACCTGGGAATGAATATTATTGATGCTCACACTTTAAACTTTAAAAAACTCTATCTCTCAGTCTTTTTACTACCTTGGGTAGACTTTAGCCCTTCCCACCACAAGTGGTGCATAGAGTTGGATCATACTAGATCTTTCCACCAAATCCAGTAAAGCTTACACTGGGCTGGACCTTGGGGGGGATGCCAAGACATGATTCTCATCCTCTCTGAGCTTTCAGTATCAGAAGGGAAGAAAGCAGCCTAGGAGGCACCTGGCCTGACCCTTCCACTCATAGGTCTGGGATCCGGCTGGAATAAGACATGAAACATTCAGAAAGCTCTGCAGAACTGTGCATGAGCAGGGGACGGATGGCCGTCACTGTCAGCTTTGTATGCGGGACTGTGGGGGCAGGATCCTGGATACAGAGCCTTTCCCCTTCTGGCCTATGAAAGGCCTGGCACACAGCTACACATGGGTGCCTTGCACAAGGACCCCTGACTAAATAAGGCAAGCTTGGGCTGAAATCCAGCCCGCACTCCATTTACCAAGTCCTGCACCATGGCATGGGAGTACATCTGCTTCTCCATAGGAAGGGCCATCTTTTCCTATTTTGCACAAAAGCACTTTCTACTTGACAGCTCTAGAGCCAATAGGACTGCCTCTGTCCAAAGGCATGTGTTTTTCCATTGGTTCTTCCGAGGGGCACAGTTTTCTAATTTCCACAAAGGTGTGCCTTAGTATTGTGAGGCCCTATTTGACCTTTTCCTAACTCTTCAATTAACTCTCACCTTTCCCTGTATAGATCCACCATTAGACCCAAACGTGTACAGAAATGTATTGGCCAGTCCCTTCCCTGGGTCTGGAGGCCCCGGTACATTCTCCTCCTCTGTGTGTGGCACATGGCATTACACAGTTTGTATACTTCCCTGTAGGCTGCTGAGCATATTCAACCCCCAAATTCTGCCTATTGACCTTTGTTTCCACAGGTCCCAGGAGCAGCCTTAAATGTATGAACGAATGAAGGAAACAATCTTTCAGTCCCTGCCATATACATTCCACTTCTGTACTGTTGCCCCAATAAATAATATCTCTCATTACCACTGCCATTCTCTCACCCACCGCTCCATCCTCTTACTGATGATCTAAGTCCTACTCTTCTTTACAGCTCACCTCACCTGCTTTCTTGTGAGACCTCCCCCGAAAGACCAAGCCCACTGATTTCCCCTCCTGGTCTGTGGTACCACAAAGGTTTGGTCGCTATACTCATAATAGCCAACATTACTGAGGCCCTAATATGTGTCAGATCCTGTGCCACAGGCTTTAAGAGCAGGATTTCATTCATGTCTCCCAGCATCTATGAAGCTGCATTAGTTATCTATTGCTGTGTGATAAATGACTGCACACTTAGCAACTTAAAGAATACACATTTATTATCTCACACTTCTGTGGGTCAGGAGTCTGGTCTCAGCTCTGCTGGATCCTCTGCTCAGGGTCTCACAAGGCTGTATTCAAGGTTTCAGCAGGCTGTATGCCAGTTTGGAGGCTTGACTGGGGAAGAATATACTTCCAAGCTCACTCTGGTGGCAGAATGCATTTCCCTGTGGTTTATAGGGCCGAGGTTCCTCACTTCTTACAATCTGTTCAGCTGGAAACCTCCCTCAGGTCCTCAAGGCTGCCCACAGCTTCTGTTCTTGGCTTAAGCTGCCTCTTACGGTTAGACACTTCTATAAGTTAGCTCTGTTTTTCATTCTCTGAAGCAAGTCTGTCTTTATTAATTGATATCAACTAATTTTGGGCAAGCCTTTTGACATAGCAACAACTTATCTCATTTTAATCTAATAATTACTCATTTAACAAATGATTTATTTTCCTGAGGTATGAGCAATTGATCAATTTTATGTCCTTTACCGGTCCAGTAACTAGAAAAGCAGGGCAATAATCCCAACTACTTGGAACGGATGGGAAAAACTCAGGCCCTGTGAAACGTTTTACCTGGAGAGGTATTTGGGAC
Organism: Smutsia gigantea; assembly: GCA_032199065.1. NCBI lineage: Eukaryota > Metazoa > Chordata > Mammalia > Pholidota > Manidae > Smutsia > Smutsia gigantea. Next base: position 45,141 of record JAVSCE010008652.1, read on the forward strand.
AGAGTTAACAGTACTCAACTAATCATTGTTAAGATGATCCTATTCCTCCTTGTTTCCAAATTTTATGTCATGTCACTTTTCTTCCTGATTCAAACAGATAAACAGTTGCCCAGGCTTGGAGGGCAGGAATCACTTTCGATCTTGCCCTCTCCCTAACCCCCATGTCCAGCCAACCCCAGTCGTGCCCATTCCATCTTCCAAATACCTCTGGCCCGCTTGCACCCAACCCCGCCACTGCATCTTCCCCACTCGGAATCCTGCAATGGTCGCTCTGTTTCGCTCTCTCTACTCCTGCTTCTACCAACCTGTTTCTCACAGCACAGCCAGATTGCCTAAAAACCTAAACCCTGTGATGCCTCTCCCCTGATTAAAACCCATCAGTGACTTCCCACTGCCCTGAGAAGGTAGCCCAAGCCATTTTCTCTGGTATACAAGGCCCTCCTCTCTCTCCCCTTTCATTTCTGCTTCTCTTCTTTTCATCCTCCATGTACACTGTCCTCTCTTTTCAATTCCTACCAATGCCAAGTTCTTCTCTGCCTTGGGTCACTGCAGATGCTGTTCCCTCTGCCCAGCACACCTTTCCCCACACTCTCCATGTGACTGGATCCTTCTCATCTTTTAGGAATCGGCTTAATAGTATCTTCCCCAGGAAGACACATAAGGTGGGCCTTTCCAGTTACTCTCCCTAATGTCTGGTGTTCTTTTCTTTTTTTTTGGTATCATTAATATACACTTAAATGAGCAACACTGTGGTTACTAGATTCCCCCCATGGTGTTCTCTTTCTTCATAGCATTTGCGGTGTTACTCACCTGAAGTCTCCCCTGTCCACTAGACTGTAAGCTCTATGAGAGCAAGGACTATGTATGTTTTGTCCACTGCTGTACAGCCAGCTCTCAGCTTAGGTCCTCACACATGGACATCAAATTAAAGTCCATTAAAAGAAGTTCTAAAAAAGGATTAATAAATGCAAGAATGAAGGAGGTTTCCTTGAATTCTTTCCACCTGTGCCCTTCCTCCTTCCCTAACTTCATTCACTCCATTACTTGTTCAGTATTTTTAATGTATCTACATTATTTTACCACCACAGTAACATCTTGCTTGTCTGAAGGATATTGTCTCACATCTTCTTCTATCCAGAACTCAACTGAGAAGGCAGAAAGAAGCAGAAACTGCTTTGCAATAAACCCCAAACTGTGATATTCCAGCCCTTCAGACCCCCATTCAGATCAACTTCTTGTATTTTCCCACACTTCTAATAGGAGGAAAATCTGCTCTCCGAACCTACAGGTAATCAGATGTATTTCTTCTGTTGGTGAGTAAGGGTGCTGCTGAACTCCTTTAAATGACGGCTACATTTTCCGTCAGAAGATCTGAGGAAAGGAAATTTAAGTCAAACTTCAAATAGACATAGAATTCTTACTTTTAATGCATTTATTAATCACAGAGTTTTAATCTTGCATGCATGCATGCACGCGTGCGCACACACACACACACACACACGCACACACACACACACACACACACACACACACATCCAGCTTTCTCTAGCTCACTCACCCACAGCTGCCGTCAGACCCAACGTGTCTCCTTCTAGGGTAGGCATGCAGTACATGATCCTTGGTGTCCTGCTAGAAGCCTCATGAATGCCCAAGGGGGTCCATTTCAGGAGCTTTTCCTAAGGATGCACGAATGCAGGAAGCCCAGGATTCTTTTAGTCCTTCTTGGATTGGTTGTCCAGAATCCCAACCCTCCTGAGGCTTAGAAGAGACCCCAGGAGTTCATGGATGAATCCCTTCAGCACCCAGGGACTCTGGCCAGCATACCTGGTGCTGTCAGAAGAACACATACCTGCACCCACTCCTCCAAGGGCCTTTCTGTAAGTTCCATAAGGTCAAAGGCAATACTGGACCTTATCAAACTAGTAAATATGGAGTATTTAGTCTATTAACATTCATTTTTCATTCATTCACATTTAGTGCCACCTGCATGCTAGGCAGGCACCACGCCAGGGGCAAATATGTCAGAACAGTCGTGGTCCTGAACTGCCCCTGTGCTGTGCTGCCTGGGAATGCCTTGTTTCTACCAGCAATTTTTCTTTCTTAAATAGCCTGTCAGATGGTGCCCTTAAGGATCCCTCACCTCAGCTCTGTCATGTTCTTATCATTTGTTTACAGTTTGTTCACCTATCTCAAAAACACTGCCCTGGTTTATAGATATGTTGCTACATTATTGTTTTTTCTGGCTCAGCTGGAACTGCTTGCCAGACCCCATCTGATGGAGGATTGAAGTGAGGAAGAAGTCTAGGTTCCTTTTACAGGCCAGCACAGCTTTTCAACATGGAGGCAAACCACCAACTGTAACTCATTCTCTAGGACTTGTCCTGTGAAAGGGGTCAAATGTATATATTCCTGAAGGGAAGATTTATGTGTACACACACAATATTTATTTGTATTTATATATATATATACTTTTTTTATTTATAAAAATATATATTCTTCATAAATAAAAATATATTTGTACATAATATACATAGTTAAATATTTGTGTATATACACACACACACACACACACACACACACACACACACATGACATGACTATCTCTCTGTATATATCTGGTAGTTCTTCCTAGCAATCTCATTACTAGCTATTTCCATAAAAGAATGTTCTGGGAGCAGAATTGGTTATGTAGATGTTCAGGCATGCAAAGTCACAAGGGCTCTAGGCCTGAAGGGAGTGGGATGAGGCCATAGGGGTGGCCAGACACACAGCCATGCGACGTCTTGCCCATTTTCTGTGTTAGGTTTTTAAGTGATTCAATAAATCTATCTTAATAATTAAGGATTTTAAATTTCATGGGTAAGGAATTATGTGTCTTCTTTCATGAACTTGGACTTCCAATAACTCACAAAGGCATTTCGACTCTTCTTCCTAAGTAACACCTCTCTGCCACTATCACCCCTGCCTGGACATGGCATGGCTCCCCAACCAGCCTTCCTTCCTCCCCTCTGGGTCCCCTATAATTCATTCTCTACCCAGCATCCAGAGCCATCTTTTAAATCACGGATCTGACCGAGTCACCTTTGTCCCTCCAAGGCTTCCTCAGACATCAAGATAAAACCCATGCCTCTTTAACCTGGTATGCAGAATCTTCCCAACTTGACCCCTGCTGACCTCTAGCTATACTGTCATTCCCTTAGCACTTGCTCCTTGTAGTAATGCTCCAATTATCCATAGCCCATGCTGCTCTTGCTTCAGGTCCCTGAACATGCTGCACTTCTGCCTGGGGCTCCCTGCCCTCCTCTCCCTAATTCCTAAGTCAGACTTGAAGACCTTGTTCAGACACCACCTAAGTGTACTGTAGCAGAATACCCCATACCTTCCACCACCACTAGCTTCTTCCACAGCCGTGGTCTAGGAGACTCTGCAGCTATTCCCTGAGCCTCCTGGTACCCCTCTGTATACTAGTGTATACTAATTGCCACTTAGTTGTCTGTTTCCCTTACTGAATGTAAGATTCTTCCCTATTCATTACTGTACCCCTAGTAGCTAGCACAGTTCCCAGCACAGAGTAGGGAAGTACTCGTAAGTGCTTGTTGAATTTATTCATGAATAGATTTCCTGGGATAGATAAATCCTAGGCTTTGATGTCAGGGATGACACAGTATGAAAAACCCTAAGCAAGAAGTCATGAGTCCTGAGTTCCTTATAAATTGGGGAAAATCACTTCTCTCTGTATGGAACTTGAGTTTTCCTACATATAAAATCCTGGAATCCAAATCTCAAAGGTCCTTCTCAGCCTGTTGTGGTAGATGGTGCTGAATCATATATGCTTTCTTTAAGAATTACTCTCATTCCTCTGTGTTGTCCATTGGGATGTCAGAAGACCATTGGGTCCATAGGGACCCTCTTAAAATCGATAAATAGCATTGGAGACAAGATTAGAAACAAGGGCTGCTTTGACGGCAATGGTGATTAGCCTTCAAAGCCTGACTGTCAACGTCTTTTGCTGCCTTGTCCCTGGATTGAGGAGTCTGCCTTTATTTCCTCCTAACTGGCTTCTCTATGAAGACTCCACTGTCTTTTCCCTCTAGAGCTGATAGATCTGCTGGATTCCAAAGACTGGGGGTGAGAGTATGGCTCAAAATCAGGGCCTGAGAAGAACTAGAAGAGGTGTCAGATTCCATGGAACGAGCATAAAGTGTCTAGAAGTTGAGTATCATCCATCCTGAGCCCAAGGTCCAGGGCCACAGAATCCTGGGCTGGAGTGGAGGGCAGTGGATAGAAGGCTCAAAATTACTGGAAGGGGTCCACAAATCCATTTATGGTTCAAGCATGGTCTCTGACTAAATGAGCACTATATCTTGCAAATATGCATAGTTTTTCAAAGGCACGACAGAGCTGCCATTGTGGCTAACAAAATAAACATTCATTTAAAAGGAGCTCTAAGTCATCCCAGGCATGATGTGCTTTCCTTGCTCAGTGGCTACTGCAAGGGATTCCACATGACTCTCAGCCACAGGAATACCCGCTCCATGAAGGGCCAATCCACGTTTGTCTTGCTGTACTCCTAGCACCTCATTCAAGTGCTAGGTATACTGAAAATAGATATTTGTCAGGACTTTGGGAAATTCTTTCCCTTTAAAAAGGTAGACTTACATATGAAAAGGTTAGGAACCACTGGCTAATCAGAATAATTAACAAAATAATATTTTTGGGTTTTATATAGCCTTTTGCAACTTAAAGAAAGAATGCTTTACATACATCATTGTATTTGGCTCTACAAATATGACCTTGCAAGGGAAGTGAACTCAGAGAATTAGAGGCTGCTTGTGGTGGGTGGCAAGCAACAAATAGTGGAACAGGGTCTTGACCTGCACGCGGAAGGATCACAGTAATTTGCAGAAGACTGTCCCTCCTCTGTTCCTCTCTACCTGCAATGGCTCAGATGCCTGTCATCTAGGTAAGATAAGACCCTAAAGTAAGACTGGCATTTCAACAACTCAGTTTACTTACAGTGAGAATTACAAAAACACCACAGAGCTTCTTGCATTTAAAAAGATAAAGGAGCTGGGGAAATTGCCTGAGGAATTGCAGGCTGGAGGCTCTCCTATTGTATCTCTATCATTTCCTTTTTCTGCTATTAAAGAGAAATACAATGATAGGGACAAAATGAAGCTTAACTTCTGGTAACTTATTGAAGGGGTTTTTGTGCATTTTGATTGAAGTGCAAGGTTTAAGGATGGTGAAAGATGATCAGGATATGAGATACAATGTGAATTGCAATTAAAATAATATTGATGAAATAAAATAAGGTACATTTGTACAATGGAATTGGGTGTAGCAGTTAAAGTGATATAGATCTTTTGTGACATAGATATTTATTGATATATAATTGATTTTTAAAAGCAAGTCAGGAATAGCATATACTGTATAGTGTTTTGTAGACTTTAGTACAGTCCTACAGTTGGGACATTGGCAAGACCATAGTTAGACATGGATCTGAATGCCACCCTGCTGCATATTGATTGTGAGACCTTGGGTGAGGGGTGACCTAAGTGACCTCTCAGCCTCTGTTTCCGACTGTGTCGTGGGTTATTCTGCACTTTGTGCTGCCCACCAGCCTGTAACCCGCCAGGTGGGACTGTGATTTGTGCTATTTCCAGAGAACCAAGGTTCATATTAAACATTCTCCCAAGCAGTTATTCAGATGTTGTGGAGGTTGGGGATGCCCTGTGGCTGGAGCCCAGCTTCCCCACCTTGTTTTTATTTTTACACCCTGTAGTCCAAAACCAGCTGTCTGAATCACTCGCAAACAGAGCCAAAACAATTTTCATGCGTCACAGGAGGCCACGGGCTCCAGCCACACCTCAGAATGGTGCACTAAAAATATCTTCCTAGGGATATTTTTAAGAACCTGCAGGCTGCTAACCACAGGCCAAGGGAGCAGAACTCCTCACTGCGGGCACACAAAGGACACCAAGTTTATTCCTAGGTGGGCCCTTGCGTCAGTTAAGGAGCTAGACTTAAATCCGCTCTGACCACATTGCTTACTGTGCAAAAGACCCACGTGTAGCCTTGATGCTCTCTGGGGACTCTGCCAGGCAGACAGGGCCACCATTATGTCAGCTGCGTGCAACCTTTCCATACTGGGTATTCTCTGAAGCACTGGCACAGAGGCTTCAGCCAAGCGAGGACATTGGACATTCACCTTTCATGTTTGAACGTTTATAATCTCAAGGCATATGCACATCCATTACCTTCTGATCTTCATGATATTCCTGCTAAATGGGTATTATTATCCTCATTTTATAGATCAGGAAAGTAAAGGAATATTTGTGCTCTTACAGCACTGCTGTTAGGGAATAGAATGTAAAACAAACCCTCTGGTGTGTCTGGGGGTGGATTGGCCTCAGTATGCTGACATAGGCTCAGGGTCCTCCGGATCAGTCTCCTACATAGTGGCCACACCCACCCTCCACCATAGATAGTCAGACCACTCACCATTCATGCATTCATTCATTTGACCAACATTTCCTGAGCACCCACCCTGGGCCAGGCCCTCACTGTGCTAGGCTCCGAGATAAATGATCACTAAGGTCACTAAGTGACCTGGGGATTGGATACTGGCAAGAAACAACTCCACAGTGCTTGGTGGGCACAGGGTGCTGGAAGTCATAAAAGGCTTCAGGAAGGGTATTTTCCCTATGGGGATCTGCAGGCTGAATGGAAATAGGAGTCCAGTTAGAGGGAGCAGTCTGAGCCAGGCAGGAGATGCAGGACAGCAGGGAGCATGTGGGACTGCGAGCAGGTGAGGGTGGGTGTGGGCAGGAGGCACGGGGGCTGCCTGAAGGGCACGGGGAGTAGCTGGAGGTTCTCGGCAGGGTTCAGCAGCAGCATCGGGGCTGGCTGTGTGCAGGACTGGAGGGGAGCAGGTCTGGGCAGGAGGATGCCAGATTGGAGGCTGTTAAAATAGTTCAGGTGAGATGGGGTAAGGGCCTGGGCTGAAGGAGACAGAGTCAGAGAAGGTGAAAAAGAAGGACCCAGTTCTAGAAATACTTCAAAGTAATTATAAGGTGGGCTAAAAACTAGGCACAGGGCTTAGTGACCAGCTGGATATGTGGGGACAGGAGACAAGAAGAGTCTCAGGTAAGGCTGGGGTTTGGCCCCGGTTGGTACAGTGAGTGAGTGGGGAAACCTGGTGAAGGAGCTGGCGGAGGGAAAGGGCAGGCTTGTTTTGGCTCTGTTCAGGTGAGGAGCCATATATGCAGGAAACCTGAGAAGCCATAATATGCAGGATATCTTAGAAGCCACAATATGCAGGAAATCAGTTATGTAACTGGGAAGCTTTAAAAAAAGATGCTGGTATCTGGAGCCCATCCCCAGAAATTTCATTCAATTACTCCATGAGTATATTTTTAAAGGCCCTGGTATCAGTATATTTTAGAAGTTCCTCCTGACGAGTAGCCAGGGTTGGAGAACATGGCCTTGAAGATGGCCTGGACAGATGGCAGACGGACAGGCCTGGGGGACATGCCGCCACAGAAGGCCAGGGAGAACTGAGAGTCCAAAAGCAGCCTGGCCTCCAGGGAGGAAGCTGCTACGAGGGAGCGCTATCTCAGGAGGTACTAAGAAGCTGGCCCTGTGAGCAGCGTCAGATGCTCAGGAGGGCCAGGCAGTGTGAGGGCTGGAGGGTGTCCAGGGGCTGACCAGGGCCAGAGCAGACCTGGGGGAGGCATGGCAGAACCAGGCCAGATGCTAGGAGAGTGGAGGGGGGAGTAAAGATTACCAAAGGCGAGGTGCTGCTGTGAATGGAAGCAGAGGGAATAGCTAGAGGGAATCAGAGGGTGGAGGCATGATCGGACAGATTTGGGATAGCCTGCCCCAGGGCTAGGGAGGCCAGGAGGACAAGTTATACTACCGTGACTAGGAAGGGGAGATTAACAGAGGGCAGTCCCAGGGAGCCAAGGGGCTGGGGTTCTGAGCCCAGTGGAGACATGAGCCCTAGGAGGAGGGATGCTGTCCCATCTGGGGCGCCAGGACCTACCTCCATAGAGCCAGCATCTGTACCTGCCCCAGAAAGGTGTACTGATGGGCGGCAGACACGCTGCTTCCCTCCGCCCTTTGGCCTCACCCCTAGCTCTCCTTTCTCATGCTCCCTGTCCATATCCTCCCCCGACTGCTGTAGCTGAGGGTGCCAGGCAAGGCCTTGATGCAGGCAACTCCCTCCCTCTTCTGCTCACTTCTTGCCTCCAGAATGTTTTCTTACCAACTGTTAAGTAGATTGTGAATGCATTGAAATCAGGGACTCAACATTTGCCTGAAGTACTTTGTTCTAAACACATGGTAGGTCCTTAATAAACATTTGTTGCATAAATTCATGCATACACACATGCATAAACATAAGGCAATGACATAAACACATTTCTATATATATGTAGACTTTGTTTGCCGCTCTCTGTGACATGCTCCCACAGGCTGGAAAGAAGCCCTCTGTGGACCCAGGGCTGGCCCATCCACATTTCCTGAACACCTTAGCTCTAGTTTAGGAAATATCATGGGTTACTTTCAAATTTTGGAATGCAAGCACTTCTGACATATGGTTAAAGGGAAGGAAATTTGCCATCACATTATGAAATTTATGTTTCAGGAGGCTCATTTTTTGTTCTAACAGTAAATGGCTTCTAAAAAGATAACAGGAAGAGGCATCTTTCCAGTTTGCTCATTCCCTGTTTGCTCTAGAAACATATGGCAAAATCAGTGCCTCAATTTCAGCTTGCAGCTTTTATTCCTAGGTCATAAGGGCTACAAAGAGTGTCTAGCAAAGCAGGCGCTCTAATATTTTCAATGTTCCAACCCTAATTCACCTTTCTACTAAAAATATTAGGTATATTTGAAGAAAAGATTCTTTTCTAATCCAAATTCAGTATATTTTATTTAAATATAATCAAACTTTTTCTAACACACAATTGCTCTCTTCAAGCTAAAAAGCTTCTTAATTCCAGATTAAAAATAAAAAGCATATGGATAATATGCTGTTGTGGGATAATGTTTTTTTTTTTTTTAACTTTCTGTGAGACCTTTGGTTGAGAAAAGAGATGCTGTCTCTCCTGTCTATGAGGGACTGTGATAAGAGCCAAGTCTATGCCTTTGATAATCAAGCCCCCTGACCACCACCATGTACGATGCATGTAAAACATGTGAACTCTAGCCAGGTCAGCATGAGGCTGAATCTCTTAGAGTTAGGGCCACTGGCTCAAGGTGCATCAGTCCTACTGAGTATTTGGGTCACCAGTCCATTCCACCCCATGCCTTGCTTGGCCACAGATAGGACACTTGAACACTGGCTAGCCCCCCTCAGAATGTTCCCAGGCCCCCAGGTTGCCATTTCCTGCCTCTATGGTTTTTGGGTCATCAAGGAGAATTCTCCCCTTGGAATTAGAGGATGGCAGCCTAATAGAGCTACCATTTTCTGTCTCAGAAGCACATACGGATACAGATGTTTCTAGAACTGTGAGATCTTCCCGGCATCAAGCCCTCTGTCACTCTCCCATGCTGATGGTTTCCTGAGGTGCTGAGCGGTTACATCTGTCAGGCCTCAGAGCTTATGTGTTTGCTTGGAGACAGGTGGATGAAAGTGGTGGGAGCCAGAGCCAGGGCTGGAGTAGGGACAGAACCCCAGGGATAAAATGGCAGTGGGCAGCCATCAAGAGGAGGGGAAAGCAAGTTGAAACCCCAGGGCTTCTATGAGGAGGAAGCAAGAACAAGGAGCCTGATGGCCTTGGAAGGAAGTTGGGGAGGGGTGGGTGGTTCTGAGCGTGGAAGGGAGGGCAGGAGGGCGAAAAGAAGGAAGGAAGGGGCAGAAATGCAAGATCTTTCTGGTTCCTACTTCACTTCTGATTTGGAATGTGCTGGGGATAATCTGTCATAACACAGGCCTCCCTGACGCTCGTCAAATCCTACAGCTGCAGTCCTTAACTGGGGGACGTAGGTCCTACAGGCAGGAGCAGCAGCAGAGCCAGTTCTTCAGTGAAGATGACATCATCATCATTCACTCCAGATCGGTGCTTATTAATATGGCCATTTCATCAGTTTCATAGCAGATGCCAGTTGGGGGAGCACCCAGCTTCTATCTCACTCATGCTTGAAATGAGGTTACATGAGGAGCAGCTAAAGAAAGAAAGATCCTGAAACAGAAAGACCAAAGGGAGATATGGCAGCTGTCTTCAAATACCTGAAAGGCCATCCAGCGTGTGGAACAGGGTCAGTCTCACTTCCCGAGAGCCCAGAGGAAAAGAAGGTAGCAGGTTTCAAGACATCAAAAGCAGGAGTCATGTACTGGCTGCCAGGAGAAGTGTGAGTTCCCCACACTGGAGGGATTCCAGCAGAGGCTCTGGGACCTGGTCAGGGATATCCCACAGGGATCTCTGGTAAGCAGGCCTTTGTGATCATTCTGCAGGATACAGGCTGAAACGTGGTGCACCCTCCTGTCTCCTCCATGGGTCTCTTTGCCTGGACATGGCTCAGCCAGACTGCCCAAGACTCTCAAACCTGGACAGTCTGAGCTGTTCTTCCTTGGTGAGGATAGCCTGTCCATGGCTGGTCTATGACAAACTCACTAAAAGTGACCAGGGCCCTCACTGTTGCTGAGTTACAACCCAGTGTCCCGACTTTGACCATATGAGAAAGATATAAACAGCTTTATTTTACTAATGAGGAACACAGGATTTATAGAGATCATGTAACTAGCTGGTAGGTGGAAGTCTGGCCCAGGCTCCTAGCCACTAGGCCATGCTGATTTTTAAAGGCATTCTTGGGTAAGAAGGGTAGTATAAATAATTGTTCCTTTTAATTTAAACTGTTTGTGACCTGAGTTTTTGAATACATTCCTTAAAATCATGTTTAGTGATATGAGATTTCATCTCAGTTCCCACCCACAGAATTTCTGGTTTCCTACATTCTTCTCTTTCATCACAGGACATATAAATTGGGGATTACCAAACTTTGGGGAGTTGTGATACCCAATAATTGCTTCTCTGATTTTGTAATCTGTCCTTCTACCCCTTCTAAAAATTACTTTCTGGAGGAGATGGAGGCACACAGATGCATGTGCAAACCAGGCAAATTAAAACACATTTTGTTTCTACACGTTCCAGGAGACCTGGAGGAACAACTAAATGTTCTGGGTGGTCTTGGACTTTGTGTCTTGGGTCAGGATCTAGAAACAATGCAAATTAGAGAGGCTGGAGATGCTGTTACCACTGAGTCACTGCCTACCTGGCGGTCGCACTGCCTCTCAGGTGGCAGTGCCAGTGGATACAACCAGAAGGTGGGATGGCTGTGTGTATAGGTCATAGCTCTAAAATGCTCTGCAAGTGACTTGAGAGGTGGAAATATCTACCTCCCACCCAGGAGGGAAATCCCAACCCCAGTTTGCAGAGCCCACTTCTCCAAGGAAGGCCCTCCTTTCTCATAGCCTTTCAGGAAAGGTTCGAAAGCCATCTATGATACACTGATGAAGAAGGAGGTGGGGATTATTTCCTGAAAGTAAATGAAATAAAGTAGGAGGGGGAGGGCCAGAGATGGAGTTCTTTCCTAGCACACTGGGGAGGAGGGTATGGAGTTGGATCCCCCAGAAATTTATTGTGTTTTCATCCCAGATGGAAGGGTACGGCTCAGGGTAATCTACCCACAGAAGCTGAGGTAGAAAGAACGTGTCATTCAAAAATTGATGAATTTGTGGAAAATTCATCCTTAAGAAAGCTCAGGGCATTTCCATCTCCTGGGGCCCTTAAAATGCAGCCACAACATGCACTGTGACAGAGACCAAAGGAGGACAAGGCCCCTGCCTGCCCTGGGGAGTGGGGAGGCGGGAGGGATGCAGAAGAGCGACCTGCCCTAGGCAGCGCCTTTGTCCATCTCAACATAAATACATTAATTGATTATTGGGCTTGTTCATTTGGTTCGGGTTATTCTGTGTTTTAAAAGAAGAAAGGAGGAAGAAGGAAATATAGAAAAAAGGTAAATGATTAAAGAAACATATCTGCCTTAATTACAAATATATCCCCCAAGCCTTTAGAAATGCAAAGGGCTTATCTCAATCAGTGTAGAGTTTACTGGCACACTACTAAGCCTCAGGGAGAAGAGAGGCTAAAAGAAAATAGGAAGAAGAGAAGGTAAAATAAGAAAGACAGGAAGAAAAGAAAGAAGAAAGGAGGGAGGGTGGAAGAAAAACAGTCATCAGAAATTAATAATTCTTTCTTTAATCATAAAAATAGTTTAATTTTAAAAGCATATTTAGTGTAACAACTGCTATATTTGATAATTTTTTCCATTGTTCCCCTGATGTTTTCCAAGAAAAGTCAATAAGTGGGACCTAGACTGTTTCAGCACCTAATCTTTGCTCTGAGTGTTACTCCTCATACTGTTAAATCTTACAGGAACTCCAAAACATCGAGTCTCCCCCTGACTCTATTCACTGGCACAGGAATGAAGAGCCCTCTGTCCCTGAAACGAACTAGCGCAAGTGCATTCACAGCCCTGGTGCGTGGCGAGGAAGCTGACTGTCTGCCTGGGTGGGGTAAGGAGGTGACGGAGGTTGGAACACCATGCTCCTGCCATACCGCACCTGTGCCCGGGGCATGCAAAACCCAAAACTAAGAAATTAATATCAGAACCAGTTCAGAACCAGGGAAGTGCAAGGCCCTAGCAGAGGCCAGTACAGAAGCAACTGGCAGGGACCTCGCCCTAACCTGAGGCTTGCAGACTGCTCCCAGGCCCCAGCCCCAGGCACAGCCCTGCTGCAGGCAGGCTTACTGTTTAAACAAAACAGAGCAACTACCCAGCAAAATGAACTTCGATTTCAACGTATCAGTAGCCACACTAGACAAGAGAATAGCCCAAGAGACACTTTAAATAAGTAAGTTTAAAAGGATGAATGGAGGTGAGAAAGGGGCTAGTGAGTGTGGCCAGCGTCTTCTGTAAGTCTTGCTGTGAGGAGGAATTGAAACAGAGCAGTGGTGGGTCAGGGATGGGAGAGAAGACAAATGGCATGAAAAGATGGAAGCCTGCTTGTTGACACTGATGACTGAGCAGACAGGGAGAGGGTGACTTTGTGCTGAGAGATCATTATAGGAGCAGAGTCCTGGTGCAGCGGAGAGGGGTGGGAAAGGAGAGCCAGGCAGGAGGAAGGGCCCTGGTCCATCAAAGCAGAGGGAAGGCACAGACCCAGGTGTGGCTCCGACTGTGGAGGGTGGGGGAGATGAGGGTGTTTCTCTCTGGCAGCTTCTATTGACAACAAAGGAGATGAGGTCACTAGGTGAAAGTGGTGAACTGCAGGGCCAAGGACAGAACATGCCATCGTCTCCTTGCAGAAGGAGACGGCAAGCTGCCCAGCAGAACTTCAGAGGGTCGCAAAACAACGTAGAGGTATGTGATCGCGAATGCAGCGGGGAGAAGGGCCAAAGAGTCGAGGGCATTTCAGGCATGAATGTCACGCTAGGTCGTTGCCTGGGGAATGTCGCTGTCGTATGGATGTTCAGAGGACAAGCTTGCCATTTCCTTGCAGGACCCCCAGGTGACAGTCTTTCATAGTCTGTTCTTGGCATCTGTTCAGCTTCTTCAGAGAGGAAGAGGGCTCCTTTCTGGACGGCATATGCCTGGTCTCGGGTGTATAGCCGCAGGGTGGGGAAAGAGGTAGGATCTCGCTGGTCATTGTACAGACAGACCATGTATCACCTCCACTACCCTCTGGTGAGCCTAGTGACCCTAAAGCCAAAGTCTGTTCTGTTAAATTCATCTCTATTCGCCAGCTGGCACTGGTGGGGAGGGCTGTGAGGGGCAGGAGGTCAGCTGTGTGACTGTGTGAGACAGGTAAAGAACACGGAGGCATTAAAACAATCCACAGACAGACTGTCAGACAATACTCCTCCTTTATTATCTGAGCCACTCCCTGAACTCTGCAGGTTAGGAAAGAGGCCAGTTCAGACCCTGACGGTGGTTCCAGGCTGTCTGCTGTCCCATGTACTGGGAGCCTGGTCTAGAAGGGGTACATGCACGCTCCTGCTGGGCACAGTGCTCGCCCATGGACTCCTCACCATCTGGCTGTAGGAAGACACTCTCCAGGGCAAGTAAAGTGCAGGGTGAAGGCAGATACTTGCACTGGCTGGCTCTGAGGGTGAGACTACATCTAACTAACATTCAGTGAAAGGGAAGATTGCAAGCAAACTCACTCTCCCTATTTCATTCTTTACCTATCAGATGGAACTGCTCATCCAGACAGAGAACATTGATAGTTTTGACTCCTAATCTAGGTCATAAAATACATTCCATTGAGTAGCAGCGGAGAACTCTACCTCCTGGCTAGAGTCGTAATCCGCTCAGAGTAGAATAATAAGAGCTCTCTGCCTTGCTTCACTGGATGTTTCATAGGCAGAAGAGGCACCAGCCCTTAGTTCATTGTTGATAATAAAAATCTGGCAGGCATGTCAGGGGTGGTTACTCTGGATTCTTTACCGGGCTTCTGACTCCCATGGGTTCCCATTATCAAAGGCAATGGAACTGAGGATGGTGTGTCCAGACAGATGGGAGCAGCAGGGAGATTTGCATCGGGGAAGGGAGGCCGAGGGTCTAGGACTGGGAGCCACTTTCTCTCTTCCCAGCTGGTGACATTGGGAAGACAGAAACTGTTAAATGCAGCGACTTTGGAGTTATCTAAACTTTGGTTTAGATCCTGGCTCTGCCATTCTAGGTGTGTGACCTTGGACAAGCTATTCAACCTGTTAGAAAGGTTTACTTGTTATCAAAAGGGGGGTAATAGCACCCTCAGTTACAGGGGTGCTGCAAGGTAGTACTTGTAAGGTGTTTAGCACAGTGTCTGGCACTTAGGAAATAGTCTCCTAAGGGAGCTGCTGGTGACGACAGTGAAGGCCATAACGGAGCAGACACCTGGAGCTCTAAGGAATGTCAGGCGCTAGTTCCCTTCCCCTTGATTCAGTCTGCTCATCTATGAAACAGAACTAACGCTGCAGTCCTGTCCTCATCTCCCTCATTTGTTGTCTTGAGGATCAAAGGAACAGAGACAGTGGTCCCCAAGTGCATCTCTGTGCAGAACTGTCAGTTTATGACAAAGTGTTCACCAATCTGTGGAGATATGAGAAAAATAATACAGTGAATGCTTTACAGGTTGAGTTCTTCCCAATTTCAAGACTGTCCTTTATTTTGATACTATGTCATTTCTGTTCTGTTTGCATGTTGAAATATCCCTCTTTTTGTGAAAGCATGTTGCTAATGGGTGGCAGTTTGTCTTTAATGGCCTTACTCAGCAAAATAAAACTTGTCAACCCTATATTGGTCCCTTATTTTTTGAAATCCTACTGGCTGTGATATCAGGTTTATAAAGAAACCACCAAAATAAGGAATTTGAAAGAGTTTGCCAATTTTAAGTTTCTGTATGGTGAAAACAAAAATAACGGCACTGTACTGAGTCCCTGTGGTGTGTGAGGCACTGCTGAGAATGGGTGCACATTTGCTATGTGCCTCTCAATGGTCAAGCAGCCTAGGTGTCACTTAACCCACCTGACAGATGTGGAAACTGAGACTTAAAGAGCATAAGCAGCTGAGCTTTTTATTCAGATGGGGAATGCAACACCAAGTCCGCCTGTCTCCAAACCTCAGTTTCCCCTGAACCTGGCTAAAGGATCACTGTGGAGGGGGCCCTGATGCAGCCACTGAGACTCACCTCTGTAAAAAGTAACCATGCGAAGGGCTTATGGGCAAATCACTTAACCTCTCTCTGCTGCTAGCATCCAACTGAGAAATTATGAAGAAATCAGGATCACACTGGAAACAGATGGCAAGTCAAGCTGGGCTATCCTGGGAAATAAAATGAGCACAAAGAAGCCATTCTCTGTGATTCTCTATGGCTCAGTGCCCTTTGATTATGTATGAAGTTGTGAGGCATCCCAGCCAGGTAACTGACAAAATGCAGCCTGGACACCCTGACCCTCAGATGGCCTCTTTCTCTCTTTGGCCAACCAGATTCAGTCCTTCTATCTTCTCCCACCCCATCAGAGCCTCCCCTCCTCATAGTCTTGGTGCTGTTCTGGGTCCCAGAGGTCTGGAAATCAGCCCCTTGGCCCTCCTGAAGCTGATGATGGGGGGCCCTGCCCTCCCACTCTCCCCACCTCCCACACTGTACCAGGTATGAAACTATGTGTTATGCATTTGTTCTTAATTATCCTCTTGGCTGCTCTGGGGAAACTGAGGTTCACTGAAGCTAAGTAACTGGCTGGGTGTCTCACAACCTGCAAGGGGCAGAAAGAAGGGTCCTCACCCTGACAGGACAGCCTGGCTTGAGTTTGTGCCTCCTGTTTCATCACTGAAGTGGCCCTTACAGACTGTGGAAAGAAGATCCTAAAATGTTAAGAGCTCTCCATCCCCTTTCACATAAACTGTGTCCTCTCTGGATGCCAAGGTGTCCGCTGTGAACCCACCATGGGCTGGGCCGTTTGCTCAAGGGTGAGCTGCAGCCCAACAGCTGCCTCCGGGTCTTTATGCCCCAGGAACAGACCTGCAGCAGAGCTTACCTGACACGCAGTGCCTCTGGCGGAGTGATGCCTCGATTCTTAACTGCCCTTTGCTTTTGCCTTTCAGGCCAAGTGTCTCATAGTTCTCTCTCTGGCCCTTTTTAATTAATTCACTCTTATAGAAGACAATTTAGCAAATAACAAATCCCACTTGACCATTCAAAAAAATTTTTTTTGTCACAGGACTGAGCATTCTTGGCTTGACAATATGAGGGTTTCCATTTTTTCTCTTTTTTACTATTATTTAAAGATGCACCAAAATGCTACATGCTCTTGATTAAGAATAAGAGTATAGAAGAGCTTTTGAAACAAAAGCAATAGGCCAAGCCTCTATTCCATCTCTCTACCCCAGTGCCACAACCCAGAGACAACCATTAGACCCATTTGGCTGTCAGTAGTTTCCTAGAGTTGCCTCCATGCCTCTAACGAAACAGCTTGTATGATTAATTCTTCAATCATTAACTTGAGACATTGTTTATTGCCTTGACAGATGGAGGTCTAGCTCACTTACTCCTCTACCACCCCACTGCCCCCTCCCAATGTATCAATACCTCTAGATTTAGTATTTACTGGTAAATTTGATTAATATGTGTGAATCTATATTTTTTGTTCTATCACTATGGGGACTATCTCCTTTCTTCTGACTGTGGCAGATAAGGACATTAGAACTTCCCTCCTCTTTCCAACCCTTCCATCTGTCATCCCATGTCAGCTGCCCTTTTATTTTTGTATTTTTGAAGTTGATCACATTAGCATTCTGGCCTTTAGCTGTCAATACTTTTTCCACACTCTGTCTAATGTGGTTCCAAACTAGGACCATGGCTTTTTTACTGGGGCAGCTTCCCTCAGTCCCCTGATCATCCATCTTTGATTTCTTTTTGTTGAATATAGATTGATTAATACCCTTGTTTTCCACTCACATCCTGCCCCTAAAACAGCCTTATTCTATTAACTGGATCTCCATAGCTCTGTAGGGCAAGCCTCTTGGCTGCCACTTCATCCTTGAATCTCATTACGATAACTGCACTCACGCTGCTGTTCGTGGTCTTCAGCGCCATCAGCTGCTGTCTATTACGTCAGGACTGTTTCCATTGCTACCAGAGAGACCAGTTCTGTGCCAGCATTTCCTCCCATCAGCCCTGGCCTTGAAGGACCACTGAGCTTCTTGGTGATGCTGGTACCCCTCACCATCCCCACTGCTTTGGCAGGTGGAGGGTCTGCCAGCCCCTGTCACAGAACATCATGGTGACTGCTGGGCTTTCCTGCCTTACATAGAATGTCTTCTCTTTTATGCCCTGAGCCCTTTGATCTCTTTCTCCACAGTGGGCCGTGCAACTTTAGAATTTCCACTTCACTTTTTTTCTCTGCCTCTAAGACATGGCATATGACATATTAGTACCATCTCCTGGAGCCCTTGCCAGGGTGTTAAGTCCTACATTTCTGCAGAGTGCTCCCTTAGCAGTAAATTCCTTCTGAACTAACTTTGCATTCTGTCCCCGTTGACCGAGCATGGCCAGAAACCATCATGGCATGCTCTCTAGGCGTCTGCTCGTAGGCGCTGGCGAGGCCGTGTGCTTCCTTTGTTATACGGAACCACTCTCACCTTAATAGGCCCAGTCCTCCTCCTCAAGTTTTTTGTTGTAAGTTGACCCTTATTATTGGTCTGGTAGCCTTGAGAGGCAGTGGGAATGGACCCTGAACTGGGAAGAAGGAGGAGCAGGAACTTGTTATCTTGCAAAACAGAGGCTGTTGCAACATCTTTAAGAAAGAGCGGGTAATAGCCTTTAGTTGGGAGCCGCTGGCCGCTTCTACAGGCCCAGAAGGTTCAAGGTGGCTCATGAATCTCAAGTATGTTGGCCCAAATGTCCCTATGCCAAGTCTCAAGGTCTTGTTCCTTCCCAGCCACAACTGTGGCAGTGCAGACTTGCTGAGGTCAAGAATTCCACCTTCCCTGGAGTCAGCTCCCCTCACGATGAGGCCGAGCCTGGATGCTGAGCTTTGTCTGCTCTTCAGATGCAGGACATAGAAATTCTTTAGGTGCTACCAAGGAGGTCCTCTAACTCTCGTACTTTGCCTTAAATTGGTGATTTGTTATCCTCAGCTTTTCCTGGTCTTTCTCCGACAGCTGTGTGGCCCTTTGGGACAGCCATCTGCTTTCCTCGTCCCTGTAATTGTTACTTCCTGAACCCCTTAAACACCTGAGCTACTGGGCCTGCAGCGCATCCCTTCCACCGTCCTCCATTCCAGCTCACGGCCAGCCAGTCTTAGCAAGTGCAAGCCCCTGTGGGCCTGGGCCACCCACCTCTGTACCCCGCCAGCGGGCAGGTGGTGCAGCCCCACGTTCTCATGTCACAGTCAACTTCCTCAGACAACTTGTGGGACCAGCTGTCTCAGCTTGGGTTCCCCAGGAAACACACTCTGAGATGGAAGTTGTGGGCAGGTTTAACAAGGAGTTCTCTCTCTCAGCAAGAACACTGTGAGGAATGAGGGAAGCAGAGGGCGGAGAGGGAGAAATGGAAGGGCAAGACCGTGGTGAGCTCTGGGGCTGGAGTGGCCTTTCTGATTTGTCCCAAACTGAGGCAAAGGGGCCAGGCCTTTGTGCCCCTGCATCAACCAGTGTTCAGGGCATGTTATCCTTGGGGAGGTGACACAAGCTGCTTTTAGCTGTGGGCAATGCTGAAGTCATCAGCAGAAGGGATCTGATGCATGTCTCAATTCTCCAGGGAGGAATCTGGGTGGCATACCATAACTTCCACCATGTTGCCAAACAGCCTCCGCTTATTCTTGTCTTGGAAAAATTATCAATGTACCTTTCCCTTTTGATGGTGTACCAGTTTCGATGATAAATTTTGCTGACATTCTTCTATTCATGCCACCACCATGCCTTCCACTGCTCTGGGCATGAAGGACATTGCACAAGCAGATCCTCCCCCCCATCCTGACATCATGGTGCAATCAGCTCTCCACTTTCTCATGAGAGCCATATTTAAAGGGCCTCCATGGTCAGAGGTGCCGCTGCATCTCAAGATCCATCTTCACCTCGGGGGCATGAAGAAGCTGGGAAAGAAGCAGACATACAGTTCTGGAGCCATTGCTCCTGCAGCCCTGACTGTAAGCCAAGCAATGGTTCATGTCTGATAGGGACCCTGCCCCAGCTTCCCCAAGGCCTCTCCTAAATTACCAATAACCCATTGCTCACAATCTTTATCTTCTGTTTGCTATTCAGGGGCCTTCAGAACTGTCTGTGAAACTGAAGAGACAGAGCAGCATTCAGATATCAGCAAGCCCAGCTTTCTTCTCCTGGCTTTAGCAGCACTGGTTTCCCCCCACCCACCTGGACCGTTTATCCTTTGAGGACAGATTGATGTTTCCCTCCTTGATGGCTGTGCCTTGATGGCCCTCAGCCACCTCTTGAACTGACCTATGGTGTTCGGGCAGGAGGGGTCAACCAGGGTACTCCTGAGGAACCCAGCACATGGAAGAGGAACAGGGATTTACATGGGAAGCAGTCATTTCCCAGGCATTGCCCTTTAATTTGATGCCACCCATGCTGGAGCCTCTGAATCCAGGGAGCTTCTTCAACAGAGGGTCCTGCTTAGATGCTCATTCACCCCCAGTAGGCAGTTGATACTGGCTGAGAAACTTTCTGTAAGCCATTTGTATCCCTATCCCCAGTCACGGGCCCAGCTTTCTGGCTGTACCTTGGAGCCCTTCAATGCCTTGATCCTGGGCTCTGAGGACTTGGCTTCTGCTCTTCCACACTGATGAGCCATGCTGGAGACTTAGAGGACCACAGCGCACCCCCTGCACTTGCTGAGTGGCCTCCGCGGACCCCTTCCTTCCTTTCCAGATGATGAAAAGAGGTCGGCGGGTGGTAGTGATTTTTCTCAAGGGTCTTCCTGTGATGTACATTTTATTCCTTATTTCTTTGCTTTATAGGTACTATATATTTTAATGGCATGAAAGCAGAGTAATATGGGCAGGCAGGCCTCTGCACCTGCAGAAAGAGGGAGCAGCCAGCCCCTTTCTGCTCTCATTGCCAGCTTCCTCAGATTTACTTAAATGTGGAGTTTATCTATTTGGTTCTTAAACTTGATATCCTTAGATAAGCAAAGAGGGTTATAATTAATATCTTGTTTTTAAATAAAAATGGAAAGTTAACAGTCACGTCTTGATGGCACTTTGGTTAATGAGACACTCTACACATGAGGGCAGAAGAAAAGTGAAGTCACTCTCAGTGTCATTGCCGAATGTGCTGAGCACCTTCTGTGTGTCAGGCACTATGCCTGATGCTTTCATGCTTGGTCCCAACTACAACCTGAGAGAGGAAGTTGGTCATATCTTGTGATTCTCAATGTCCAGATGAAGAAAGTGGGATACAGGGAGGGGTTATAGACACCTTGGGACAGAGGCTCTTCTGTACACCTCAGCATCTCCATGGCATCTGGTAGAATCCCATACACGTCACAAGGACCCTAATGTTTGTTGAAAGAGTGGAATTGCCCGAGATCACAGAGCTATTTTGGTCTCTGAGTTTCTAATCAAATGGTCTCTCTGCTAATCCAAGCTCCCTTTGTCTGAGTGAGCCAAAGGTTTTGAAAACAATAAACAAACATATTTTAATGACTTCAAAACTCCAAAGAAACACAAGCCAGAGTCATGAAAGAAGACAAGTTTTAAACAAAAATGATCAGATTCCCAAAATCTGTGACTTATTTACCCCCTGACTGCCACATCCATTGCATGTTATACGGAACAGATGGGTCCAACCAGGGGAAGGGCTGGCTTATTTTTATAGAAAAGTCCATTTGCCCTTCAGTCCCTTGTGAACTTGTAAGCAAGGGTAGCAGCCATCCAGCTCATGTGCCCTGCCCTCCCCCCACCCTACATCCCACCTCATGATCCCCTTCCTGGCCCTCAAATGTCTGGGGAGAGGCGCCCACCAGTCAGAGCAGGCCCGTCCACTCAGCGCAGTGAATTGAATCAATGTATCACGCTTCAGGGCGTGGGAGCTAATGCAATAAAGGCCCAGCCGAGAGCGGCCATGGCAGATTGCGGCCATCCGTCACCTGCTCCCACCGAGCGGCCTCCTTCCACGTCGCCTGAGTGAGCACCAGAGGTGCTTCTAGGACTGACAAATGTTAGCTGAGATTTAACTACTTTAGTGCCTCTCCTGTTGCAAGATTTGGGTTTTTTTGAGTAGGCTGGAGCCTCTTGCCTTTTTGGTCTTTTAAAGTAAGGAAACTGCATGAAGTCTCTTTCTTCCTGGATAAGTGAAATGTCCAAGACTTTAACCTCCTGAGGGTGGGCGTACCTTTTCTCACCTCCTCTGTCCCGGAGACCCTGAGCTCAGGCCAGCCTCCCACCTGCTCCGCCCTGAGCCCTGTCTGTCCAGCACTTCCTGCGCCGAGCAGAGCACTGAGCAGCCAGCGGCCCGGTGCAGGGAAGGGACGACACACTCTCTCCCTCATTGAGCAAAGGGAACCCTGGACCAATCACTTGCTTGCTCCAGGGCCTGGCATCCCTACTTATAAAACTGCTGTGAAAATCCCATACGTGCATCCAGTGCACCGCCTGACCTTGGCTGTCATCATGTCAATATTGTCATCATGTCAATATTGTCACCGTGTCAATATTTGCAACAACCTACTGAGGGGGTATCACTACGTTCATTCATTCAATTAATTAGCATCCTCATTTATCGAGTGCTTAGTATGTTTCATGTACTGTCCTAGGCACTACCACTCAACATTTTACCATTTTATCATTATACTCCTCCAAGAAGAGGATTTCAGTTGAAGAAAACTGAAGCTGAGAGACACTAAGTAACTTGCTAAAGGTCAGCAGTCTTGGGGTCACAGTCTGAGCCACATCCACTACATCTCAGAGCAATTGAATAAGCTCAGAAAGACAGCAGGGCTCATACTATAGAGGTCACCATCCTGTCATCCTCATTTGTCTTTTACTGACCAAAATTCAGTGACTCTAGGGTGGGTGGAGTGGGCAAAGGGAAATCTTCTCCAGATATCAGAAGATCAAGAGGGTCTTTCAGATACTTAGGAGACTCAGACTTGTGTGAACCCTCCATCAAGCTCTCTGGATGCATTTATTGAAAGTGGTACCCCTCTTGGGCTTAATATCCCTCACCACTGCCATAAGCTTGCACACAAAACTCATCCTGCCTTCATGGAAGAAGGTCTGGGTGGGAAGTGGCAGGGACAAGACAAACTTCCATGGCCGATGGGCCTCATTTTGATCCTAAGCTTCGGCCTGGATCTGAAATCACATATGCATTTTGGACCTCAGTTTCCTTATCTTAAAATGGAGGAACTATAACAAATTTTGCAAGGTTCTTGCACAGTTAAGTGAGAGTGGCAAATAATAGGTGGTCATTATGTGGTGCTGATGGGGTGGGGGTGGCTACAACTATTATGAGTCCAAGCTTATTTCCCCTTACATTGTTATATCTAAAGATAAACAATGAGATTGAGACTATTTGAAGAACTAAACAAAAAAATAATTGCAACTGATTGTTCTTTGCAATAAAATATCCTAATTGCTCAGCTAGATTTGGAGGCCAAGTCCCATTATTACAAATCAGATGATTAAAATTCTGTATAACAAAATATTTCAAGTCTAAATGAGGACTCCCTCACTCACTTTTAGCCAAACAGGAAACTCAAGTATGTAGGTGCCTTGTGAATAAAGACACAGCCACCTTCTCTTCCTTACGGCAGTGCCTGGAGTTCAGATACCCCAGAGGCTGGATGAAGACAACAGGTAGGACCAATCTCCAATATTCAAAACCTAGAAACACAAATCACACAATCTAATTCATTTCCTCTACTCAGTGCCACTAAATCAGAGCAGCTCCCCTCCAAATCGTATTGGAACAAAATTGGACTTATTCCTTATCTTTCTCCTCTCAAACCAAAGAATTCAGAAGTCCCACAAAACTTTTTAAAATTTATTTCTTATTGCTTTGGCTGTTTGTCTCTTAGTTCCATGCGCATTCAACTAAGATCTGAAGGCCTCCTTTGTTCCAAGGCACCACGCAGAGAGAGAGCGCTAATACTCCTTTACACCTGCTCTGTTCTAAGACTGCTGAACACACCACATGTCTTTTCTCTTATCACCACATTCCCTGTCCTCAAGGGACTTATAAGCAACAAGAAAAGCAGAACTGTATACAACCACACCACACGGTATACAGTTCAGCTGACACGAGAAGGCCCAGTGCAGGAGGAGAAGAATTTAATTCCAACTAGGAGAAATAAGGCAGGCTCCAAAGAGGAGGTAGCATTTGACTTGGGGCTTGAAGAAGGAGCAGAATTTCAAGACAGGGAGCTGGGAAGGAACATCTGGCCATTGGGGACAGAGTATATACTTTAGCCGACATCTAAAGAGTCGTCAGAGACCAAGTAAACTCATGCAGCTGGGTCTTACTTATTGAGATAAAGAAGAGTCAGGGTGGGGAGACAGGTCCCTATATTTGCAGTCCCCGTAATGAATACAGGTCAGGGAAATGACGAGCAATAGAGTTCTGTCTTCCTGTGAGCATAATCTTTCCATTGTCGACATATTTAGGTTCCCTGGTGCAAGAAGTGCTGAGCACACAGGCGGCCCCACACCAGCCTGGAGGTGGGCTGATGCCTGATACAAACACAGGGACTGTTTGATCCAGCCTCTGCTGATTTGGGCCCCAACTGTTCAGCCAGACCGAGACTAGGACAGGAATGGAGAGCCGGCTATAATGCCCATGACATGATGCTTTAGACAGCGTCAGGTGAATTATGTGTCCATTAGCTAAGTGCCCTGGGGCTCTATGACTTGCACTTTTTGTAAATCAAAAATAATAACAGTAACAGCTCACCATCTCCTCATCCTGCTGGAGAACATTAGTTCATCTGTCATTATACAAGTGCAGCTGCCCCCAGATAACTCCATGTCAAGCCTCAGGGAACAGTAGTGGGTGGAAAGTCTGTGCTCCCATCCTGGCCCACCTAGCCAGGACCTGAACACTAGAAGAAATTTAGTCCCTTCCTTGTCAAAGAGGGCTGACAACTAAGCCAGTTCAGGAGGGAAGGTGATTGTTGTTGTGCAGGAACCTTTCAGGGAGGGACCAGATGACCCTGTAGGGAAGCCAAGCTGACCCAACTGGACAAGATCGCAAACAGTCCATCCTGACAGCAGTGTTCCCCACCCCAATCTGCTCTGCCCTTTGATCTGTGCCCTTCCTGGGCCTGGAGGTATTGCCACCTAGCTGGGACAGAAGAGAGGTGATGTAAAGGTGAGAGAGTCTTTTTCATGGCTAGAAAACAGGGCTTCCCTGTGAGGCTGCTCACCCTGCTCTGGGCAGTCTCAGGGTGAATCCCAGACAAAAGCCTGTGGCTGCCTGATGCTGATTCACCTCAGCCAGCGGGTGCGTCACTCCAGGGGAACATAGAATTTCCAGACAATGTTTCTCCCCAAAGCATGGAACACACAAGAGAGGAGGAAACCAAGCCCTCCCAGGCCCTCAGGACAACAGGCCCTGATGACATCAGTACTTTAAGAGAACTGTTGTGCGTGGGAATCCCTGTATTTGCTGTTACAAAGCAACTCATACATTTTGCAGGGATTCTGTATTGAATGTGTCAGTGTCCCCCACAAGTTCCCTGATCCAAACCAAGAGGCTGAGAATCCTGACTTGTCAGATGGAAATCCCACCCCCCAGGGCTGAGGTCTCCTCTCTTATTCCTTGACATTTGTTTCATTTTTCTCTGTCTTCTTTTTCTAATTAGCCTTGGCTCCTGACACACTCTCATGAATGGCCATCTCTTAATTAGTTAGTTTGTTAATTATCACCTATTTATGATCAATGAACACTGATGAACCAGTTCAAAGAACCAAAGCAAGGACGATAATGTGTATTTACCTGTTGATTTCTTCTCCATGGATCCCTCTTCTTCCCCCAACTTAAAGCAACCACTTGTCTATTATTACGTGATTTTTTAAAAGTTTTTTTCAACTGTCGGGAAGATGGTGGCATGAGCAAGGTAGAGGAAATCTCCCAAAACCATATGTATTTGTGAAAATACAACAAATACAACTATTCCTTAAAGAGAGACCGGAAGATACAGTACACCAGCCAGGCTACAGCTACATCTGCAAGAACTCAGCGCCTCCCGAAGTGGGTAAGATACAAAGCCGCGACCTGGCGGGACCGGAGCACTCCCCAAACCCAGCTCACCGGTGGGAGGAAAAGAATCAGAGTGGGAAGGGAGTGGAAGCACAGGACTGCTAAATAAACAGCCCTGGTGATCTGCACTGGGAGCACAGACACACACCACATGGTGTACTGGAGACAGAGAAACGGAAGGGCAGGATCCGAGACAGAGCCTGCAAGAGGGTCCCCACAGCAGGCTCCCCTGGGACAAAAGAAAAGTGGGTGCTATTTTAAAAGTCTTAAAGAGACAAGGGCCCAACAGCGGAACAAAATAGTCCCAGCACACTCAGACCAGAAAGCTGAAATCTTGAGGAATTTTGAGCCCCCTAACTGGCTGCTGGGTAAAGCAGCCCCGCCGAAGCCCCTCGCTGCAATAAGCAGCCTGCCATTCGTTCCCCCCAGCTGGCACTGCAAACGGTCTGGTGGATCCGCCACAGCTGCGGAACAGTGGGCGAGCGGCCCCGCCCACAGCAACCACACAGAATCTCCTCCCGGCGGGTGCACAGCTAACCAGGAAGGGCTGCGGAAGCCAGAGCAAGGGCTGGAAGGCACCAAGGGGCAAAGAACGTACCCGGCATGGCTCCAAACCTCCTCAGTGCTCTAGGCTAGACTGAGGGTGGCCCCATCCATGGCAGCTCAGGGGACTATCCCAGAGACTGCCTCCCAGTGTGCAGGTAACCGGCAAAGGCTCCGGAGAAGGGCAAGGAGAACAACAAGCAGGAAGGGACTTTGTTCTCCCAGCTGACACATGTGGCACCTGCCTGCGACCACTTCCATCACTATGAAAAGACAGAAGAATATGGTCCAGTCAAAGATCACTCAGAAAACCCCAGAGAGAGGACCTGGTGGGATAGATTTAAACAATCTTCCTGAAAAAGAATTCAGAATAAAAGTCATAACCATGCTGATGAACCTACAGAGAAATATGCAAGACCTAAGGGAGGAAGTCAGGAGGGACATTACAGAAATGAAAACAATCAATTGACGGGCTTAAGAGGAGACTGGACGAGGTGCAAGAGACTGTTAATGGAATAGAAGTAAGAAAACAGGAGTACAGAGAAGCTGAGGCAGAGAGAGATAAAAGGGTCTTTAGGAATGAAAGAATATTAAGAGAAATATGTGACCAATCCAAACGGAACAATATTCGCATTATAGGAGTACCAGAGGAAGAAGAGAGAGAAAAAGGATAGAAAGTGTCTTTGAAGACATAATTGAGGAAAACTTCCCCAAGCTGGGAAAGGAAATAGTTTCTCAGACCATGGAAGCCCACAGATCTCCCAACAAAAGGGACCCAAGGAAGACAACACCAAGACATATAATAATTAAAATGGCAAAGATCAAAGACAAGGACAGAGTATTAAAGGCAGCCAGAGAGGGGAAAAAAGATCAGTTATAAAGGAAAACCCATCAGACTATCATCAGACTTCTCAACAGAAACCTTACAAGCCAGAAGAAAATGGCATGATATATTTAACGCAATGAAACAGAAGGGCCTTGAACCAAGAATACTGTATCCAACATGATTATCATCTAAATTTGAGGGAGAGATAAAACAATTTCCAGACAAGCAAAAGTTGAGGGAATTTGCCTCCCACAAACCACCTCTACAGGATATCTTAAAGGGACTGCTCTAGATGGAAGTACTCCTAAGGCTAAAAAGGTGTCACCAGAGAAAATAAAATCATAGCAAAGAAAGTTGACCATCCAAATACTAACTAAAGGCAAAAAATAAAATCAACTATCTACAAAAACAGTCAAAGGAAATGCAAAAGAGTACAAAATAAAACACCTAGCATATAAAGAATGGAGGAGGAAGAATAAGAAGGGAGAGAAATAATCATCAGACTGTGTTTATAATAGCTTAACAAGAGAGTTAAGTTAGACTGTTAGATAGTAAACAAGCTACCCTTGAACCTTTGGTAACCATGAATCTACAGCTGGCAATGGCAATAAGTGCATATCTATCGATAATCACCCTAAATGTAAATAAATGGACTGAATGCACCAATCAAAAGACACAGAGTAATAGAATGGATAAAAAAGCAAGACCCATCTGTATGCTGCTTACAAGAGACTCACCTCAAACCCAAAGATATACACAGACTAAAAGTGAAGGGATGGAAAAAGATATTTCATGCAAAAAACAGGGAGAAAAAAGCAGGTGTTGTAGTACTTATATCAGACAAGGGGTCAGTCCAACAAGAGGATGTAACCATTATAAATATATATGCACCCAACACAGGAGCGCCGACATATGTGAAACAAATACTAACAGAATTAAAGGAGGAAATAGAAAGCAATGCATTCATATGAGGAGACTTCAACACACCACTCACTCCAAAGTACAGATCAACCAGGCAGAAAATAAGTAAAGACACAGAGGCACTGAACAACACACTAGAACTGATGGACCTAACAGACATCTACAGAGCTCTACACCCAAAAGAAACAGGATCCACATTCTTCTCAAGTGCACATGGAACATTTTCCAGAATAGACCACATACTAGGCCACAAAAAGAACCTCAGTAAATTCAAAAATATTGAAATTGTACCAACCAACTTCTCAGGTCAAAAAGGTATAAAACTAGAAATAAATTGTACAAAGAAAACAAAAAGGCTCACAAACACATGGAGGCTTAACAATATGCTCCTAAATAATCAATGGATCAATGACCAAATTAAAACAGAGATCAAACAATATATGGATACAAATGAAAACAATAGCACAAAACCACAACTTCTGTGGGATGCAGCAAAGGCAAAGAGGAAAGTATATTGCAATCCAGGCCTATTTAAAGAAGGAAGAACAATCCCAAATGAATAGTCTAAAGTCACAATTATTGAAATTGGAAAAAGAAGAGCATATGAGGCCCAAAGTCACCAGAAGGAGGGACATAATAAAGATTAGAGAAGAAATAAATAAAATTGAGAACAATAAAACAGTGGAAATAATCAATGAAACCAAGAGCTGGTTCTTGAAAACAATAGATAAACCCCTAGCCAGACTTATTAAGAGAAAAAGAGAATCTACACACATCAACAAAATCAGAAATGAGAAAGGAAAAATCATGATGGACCCACAGAAATACAAAGAATTATTAGAGAATACTATGAAAATCTATATGCTAACAAACTGGAAAACCTAGAAGAAACGGACAACTTCCTAGAAAAATACAACCTTCCAAGACTGACCAAGGAAGAAAAAGAAAACCTAAACAGACCAATTACAAGCAACAAAATTGAATCGGTAATCAGATAACTACCCAAGAACAAAACCCCTGGGCCAGATGGATTCACCTCTGAATTTTATCAGACATATAGAGAAGAAATAATACCCATTCTCCTTAAAGTTTTTGAAAAAATAGAAGAGGACAGAATACTTCCAAACTCATTCTATGAAGCCAGCATCACTCTAATACCAAAACCTGGAAAGACCTCACCAAAAAAGAAAATTACAGACCAATATCCCTGATGAACGTAGATGCAAAAATACTCAACAGAATATTAGCAAACCGAATTCAAAAATACCTCAAGAGGATCATACACCATGATCAAGTGGGATTCATCTCAGGGATACAAGGATGGTACAGCATTTGAATATCCATCAACATCATCCACACATCAACAAAAAGAAGAACAAAAACCACATGATCATCTCCATAGATGCTGAAAAAGCATTTGACAAATTCAGCATCCATTCATGATAAAAACTCTCAACAAAGTGGGTATAGAGGGCAAGTACCTCAACATAATAAAGGCCATATATGACAAACCCACAGCCAACATCATACTTAACGGCGAGAAGCTGAAAGCTTTTCATCTAAGATCGGGAACAAGACAGGGATGCCCACTGTTCCCACTGTTATTCAACATAGTACTGGAGGTCCTAGCCATGGCAATCAGACAAAACAAAGACATACAAGGCA
Source organism: Smutsia gigantea (assembly GCA_032199065.1). NCBI lineage: Eukaryota > Metazoa > Chordata > Mammalia > Pholidota > Manidae > Smutsia > Smutsia gigantea. The sequence continues at coordinate 74,863 of JAVSCE010008652.1, forward strand.
TCCAGATTGGTAAAGAAGAAGTCAAACTGTCACTATTTGCAGATGACATGATATTGTACATAAAAAACCCTAAAGACTCCACTCCAAAACTACTAGAACTAATATCTGAATTCAGCAAAGTTGCAGGATACAAAATTAATACACAGAAATCTGTTCCTTTCCAATACACTAACGATGAGCTAACAAAAAGAGAAATCAGGAAAAGAATTCCATTCACAATTGCATCAAAAAGAATAAAATGCCTAGGAATAAACCTAACCAAGGAAGTGAAAGACCTATACCCTGAAAACTACAAGACACTCCTACGAGAAATTAAAGAGGACACTAACAAATGGAAATTCATCCCATGCTCTTGGCTAGGAAGAATTAATACTGTCAAAATGGCCATCTTGTCTAAAGCGATCTACAGATTCAATGCAATCCCTATCAAAATACCAACAGCATTCTTCAATGAACTGGAACAAATAGTTCTAAAATTCATATGGAACCACAAAAGACCCCAAATAGCTAAAGCAATCCTGAGAAGGAAGTATAAAACAGGGGGAATTATGCTCCTTGACTTCAAGCTCTACTACAAAGCCACAGTAATCAAGACAATTTGGTACTGGCACCAGAACAGACCCACAGACCAGTGGAACAGAATAGAGCGTCCAGACATTAACCCATACATATATAGTCAATTAATATATGATAAAGGAGCCATGGATATACAATGGGGAAATGACAGCCTCTTCAACAGATGGAGTTGGCAAAACTGGACAGCTACATGTAAGAGAATGAAACTGGATTACTGTCTAACCCCATACACAAAAGTAAACTCACAATGGATTAAAGACCTGAATGTAACTCATGAAACCATAAAACTCTTAGAAAAAAACAAAGGCAAAAATCTCTTGGACATAAACATGAGCAACTTCTTCATGAACATATCTCCCTGAGCAAGGGAAACAAAAGCAAAAATGAACAAGTGGGACTATATCAAGCTGAAAAGCTTCTGAACAGCAAGGGACACCATCAGTAGAACAAAAAGACATCCTACAGTATGGGAGAATATATTCATAAATGACATATCTGATAAGGGGTTGACATACAAAATACATAAAGAGCTCATGCACCTCAGCAAACAAAAATCAAATAATCCGATTAAAAAATGGGCAGAGGATCTGAATAGACACTTCTCCAAAGAAGAAATTCAGATGGCCAACAGGCACATGAAAAGATGCTCCACATCGCTAATCATCAGAGGTATGCAAATTAAAACCACAATGAGGTATCACCTCACACCAGTAAGGATGGCCACCATCCAAAACACAAACAACAACCAATGTTGGCGAGGATGTGGAGAAAGGGGAACCCTCCTACATTGCTGGTGGGAATGCAAATTAGTTCAACCTTTGTGGAAAGCAGTATGGAGGTTCCTCAAAAAACTCAAAATAGAAATACCATCTGACCGAGGAAGCCCACTCCTAGGAATTTACCCTAAGAATGCAGCAGCCCAGTTTGAAAAAGACATATGCACCCCTATGTTTATCACAGCACTATTTACAATAGCCAAGAAATGGAAGCAACCTAAGTGTCCATCAGTAGATGAATGGATAAAGAAGAGGTGGTACATATACACAATGGAATATTATTCAGCCATAAGAATAAAACAAGTCCTACCATTTGTCACAACATGGATGGAGCTAGAGGGTATTATGCTCAGTGAAATAAGCCAGACAGAAAAAGACAAGTATCACATGATTTCACTCATATGTGGAATATAAGAACAAAGAAAAAACTGAAGGAACAAAACAGCAGCAGACTCACAGAACCCAAGAACAGATTAATAGTTACCAAAGGGAAAGGGACTGGGGAGGATGGGTGGGAAGGGAGGGACAAGGGGGAAAAGGGGGCATTAAGATTAGCAGACATAATGTAGTGGGGGGCACCGGGAGGGCTGTAGAACTCAGAGAAGACAAGTAGTGATTCTATAATATCTCACTACGCTGATGGACAGTGACTGTAATGGGGTATGTGGGGGGGACTTGATGATGTGGGGAGTCTAGTAACCATAATGTTGCACATGTAATTGTAGATTAACCATACCAAAATTAAAAAAAAAGTTTTTATTATATGTACAGTTCTATTTTTTAAGTTATATGTACAGCTGTTTCTAATAGTCATAAATATTCTTCTGGGTCTTAATTTTTCACTCCATGTTTTATGCATGTATATATAGTATACAATACATATATACTATATTGCAGCAAGTCGTTAGAGTTCACTCATTTTTACTGCCACTGTATGGTAATGGCAGAATTTGTATATCCAATATACTGTCAAAGAACATTGGTTGTTTCTGGATATCAGTTATCTTTGCTGGTACAAACGATGCTGCTGGAACATTGTTGTATGAGTTTCTCAGTATGTATGGTAAAGCATTTTTCTAATGTGTACACCTAGTAGTGAAATAATTGGATCACAGGGAACAAGAATGCAACTTTATAAGATAATGCTAAACTGCTTGCTAAAATGTACCAGTTTATACTTCTACCAGGAAAGTGTGCACTCCAGCTAATGGGCATAGTCTCCCATGCTTAGTATCGTCAGACTTCTGAACTTTTGTCATAAAATGAGTGCACCTAACAGTGGGAATTAATTGCTATGACATTTTTGAAAAATAACCTAGAAATGCTTATTAAAATTTTAGATGGACTTACTCTTTAACATAGGAGTACTACTTTTGAGCATGTATTCTGAAAAAAAGTTGTTAAAGTAAGTGTATAGGAGTAAATTTTAAGGCTATTTATTACATTATCTTTTGTATTAGCAAAAGCTTGAAAGAACCTAAACATCCAACAATAGGCAATTGGTTGAATACATTTTGGAAAATCTATACATAGATTAAAATGCAACCATTAAAACCAAAACTGAGTTAGTTACATATGCAGTGATGTGGGAAATGTTTGCTGAATTAAGTGAAAAAAGCAAGTTACAGGGTAATGGGTATGATAACATGTTAGCTCTTCTAAAAAAGGGGGGTAGTGGGTGCTATGATTGTGTGAGCAAAAGCCAATACACACTGGCTGTCTGTATTGATTACCCCCGAAGGGTAGCACAGGAGGGGGCAGAGACATGCTGAGAAGGGCAGAGCTGGGACTGTAATTCAGGTCCTTCCTGTAATGTCGTATTTGGCCTTGTCCACCCTTGCAAGTGGCAGCCCTCTGAGTCACATTGCCCAGTGTCTTCATATTCCCACATTATGAAGCCAAAATTCCTTATTCACATTCAATATCCATCAAGAGCTGGCCCCAACCACCACGTCTCCTATGTACCTAATTACTCACCTAATGTTTCAGCCAAATTACACTTGACCCTTCTCTAAACATTCTTTGGGCTTTTTTGCTGCTTGCCTTTGCTCAGCCTCTCTACCGAGAACCTCCACCTCACTCCTGCTTTTTCCCCACTACTGCCTAAACATTTTGTCTATTCTTCAGGATCCAACAAAAGACCGCAGTGATGGTAGTACCACTCAGAAGCAAAGAGCTGGGTGCCCAGGCCCTGGAAGGACAGAACCATGGGAGCTAGGTGTCTTGGTGCCGAAGTTCATCCTCTTCTCCCCAGGCGCAGCCTATAGATAACCCTGCTCTAATAAAATTTGGTCCCTGTGTGTCTCCAGACTCAGAATCCCAGGAGAGAGAATCCTCTTGACCTAGTGCAGGCCAAGTATCCTCACCATTTTTAAAGTACCACTCATCGTCTCTGCCTGAGTTCTGAAACAACAACCAACAGAGTGTAAGGCAAAGGAATGAGGCCAGTGGAGACCAAAATATCCTCTGTACTATGGATGAGTCTTTTATTAGAAAATGTGATGTAGCATACAGAACCCAGAAATAGAAACACTCAGCAGGGCTGGACCAGGGATAGACCTAGCTCCCGCAGAGCAGAATCTGGGCTTCTAGCAGACAGCTCATCCTAAGGGGAAATGAGAAGAAATGGGCAATGCCTGACTTGTGTTTAGTTTCCAATAGCCATATTAAGTCCCTCCTCTTTCTGTGGGGGTATCACCCTTCTCCATGTGGAAGGGCACATCATGCTTCCCCTTTAAGACTTGGTCAGAGGTCAGGATCCTGTCATCAGCAGCCTTACCAGACCACACAGGGTAGGCAGGCCAAGCTCCCAGAGAGTATGGGAACTGGGCAGAAAAAACACCAGGATCTACTAGGTCAGCCTGCATCCCCAGCATGCCCTGCCAGGAAAGATGGGCAAGCCCACCAGATCCCGTCTGAAAATGCAGAGACCCTTAGCAGGGCCTTGTCTGTCAGCCCTTGTCTGTCACGCAGGCTGAGGCTTTACCTCTGCACAGCATGACAACGGCCACTCTGTAGTGTGACCATCACAGTGCTGTGGAGCAAACAAGGCCAAGATGAAGATGTGAACATACGATCCACACTGATGAAGACGCCAGAACTACAGTCTTCAGGGTCCCATCTCTGTGTTCTGCCCTCCCCAGCAACTTCTTCCCCACCAAAGCTCTGGCAGGATGACAATAAGATCCTGATGACTGTGGGGGGCGGTCGGGGAGGTGCAGATTCCAGGTTCAGCATCTTAGCTCTTGCGGTGAGCAGGCAGTACCCAGGTGCTACAAGCTGGACCCAGAATCGTCCTGGTGGCCAGCACTGCAACCCCAGGCTGGGCGCTCGGCTTTGCAGAGCCCTTAGCCAGCACACAGTGACAGACAGCTCAGTGACACTCCCAGTGAGCACCTCAGCTAGGACATGGCATGCCTCAGCCCATTTAAGGTGAGACTCTTTCCTTAGGGGCCCCTGAAAATGCCCCTATGGGCCTCTGAGTGTGAACAGGCTTCTGCTGGGAGAGGAGCAGGAGTCTTGAGAGTCAGAACCCGGCTTACCTGGGGTGGCACTTTGTAGCCCAAAAGGTTTAAACAAAACGCACTTACTGCTGATAGGAGAAAATCAAGCAAAAGAGGAGATGGAAATGCAAATTAAACACTGAGAGGATGGGGAGGAATTGGACCAGATGAACTTTAAGGAGAATTTCAACCCCAGGTTCTAGGATTTCCTGACATGAGGCCTCACATGGTATATGGTAAACATAAGAAAAATTTTAAATGTATCTGAGTCTCAGATTCCTCATCTGTAATTAATATTTTCAATGTCCATTTCAACAGGGTTATCGTACCATTTTATATGTGTATTTTGTATAGGTATAAATATCTAAAATGAGCTAGCCTCTCGGAGACCCCTGCCTTCTCTGGGACTGTTTCCCAGTCTTGAGAATAACTGGGTGGGAAAAGACAATGTTTAATTGTGACAAGCATTGTCTCTCTCTGTCCTGGCCTGTCTTAGGTCCCTTTAACAACAATAAAGAGCTTCCACCTCTCAAGGGCTGGCTGACTGCGGTGTCATGGTGCTGGTCCTGTCGTGTTTCCAAGAGCCTTGTGAAATGATTCTCTTCAGAAATGTTCCTATGATAAGGAATTTCCATGCCCATGCGAGGCACATTTGTTCTTCTGCGGCACAAAGGGGCCATTTAGTGAATTACTTCTTTCTCTAACCACTTGGTGCCCTGGGAGAGTTAATTCTTTTCCCAGAGGCAAGCAATTTACTCCTATAGGTTCATTATGCACTGTGCCAGGCCTCCAAAGCTTTGGAAAATTACCCTGCCTCCCCCACCCCCAAAGCGCAATTGCTTGGCACGCTGAAAAGACCCCTTCAAGGTTCTTTGGCTTGTTATTTGTCCCCCACTGAGCATTTGCAAAACACCTGGGTACACAGCCCTGCATGAGGCATCTAGGAGATATGGAAGACATATGTGGCAGTCTTCGGTAGACTCACAAATTAACCTGGGAGACAAAACAAGTCCCAGATTTTGAGTCAGGAGACCTTCGAGGAGGCTGGGAGAGCCCCATTATCCTTGTTTCCCCAGCTGAGAGATAAGGGGACTTGGTTCTTCTTCTCTAAAGATACTTCTCTTCTACCCTTTGAAAGCCTCCACAAAACACAGCAAATTCCAGTGTATAATGGGAGGGTAAATGGCAAACCTGTCTCCCCGAAAGCCAATTCCTCAGTGCACCTCCATACATGCCATGTTTCCCTTCTGCCTGCATCTGCAATGCCTCCGCCACTCTTAGCTGTTCCTGACCCCTCTTCCCTGAAGCTCCCCCTGACCTCTGCGGCTTGGCAAGATCTTAAGGTCTTCAAGCCCATGAGTACTAGTCAGAGCCTCACATCTTCGGGAGCTCTTTATTTGCAGACTGCAATCAGTAGGATGAGGTCAGTTCATAGGTTCCAGAATATCAGGGCAGGACAGCTCTTAACAACTGGTTCCACCTCCTTAATTTTACAGATGAGAATGCTGAAGAGGGGAGCATGACCTACCCAAGGTGATACAGGGAGCGAGGGGATGGGGAACTAAGACTGGACTCAGGTCAACTATAACCAGGCTGAGGCTTTCTAGTTCTATAGTGTAACTATTTTATTCATATATGCATGCAATGAATAGTTTCTAAAATTTTTTATTCAGTTTATTTAAACTAAAAAGTAAAAACACCCAAAACCATAGTTCACCCATTTCTCCCAGCCCTACTGCCAACCCCTTGTAACGGCCAATCTGTTATCTGTATCTATGAAGTTGGTTTTTTTTTTTAGATTCCACAAATAAGATAGACTATATGGTATTTATATTTCTCTGTCTGACTTATTTTACTTAGCATAATGTCCTCCAGGTCCATTCATCTAGTTGTAAATGGCAAGATTTCATTCTTTTTTTTATGGATGAATAATACTCCATTGGGTGTGTGTGTGTGTCATAATTTCTTTATCCATTCATCTATTGATGGATAGTTAGATTGTTTCCATGTAGTCCTGCAATAAACATACGGGTGCATGTGTCTTTTTGAATTAGTGTTTTGGTTTTCTTTGGATAAATACCTAGAAGTAGAATTTCTGGATCATATGGTAATTCTATTTCTAACTTTTTGAGGAACCTCCATACTGTTTTCCTCTGTGGTTGTACCAATTTACATTCCCACCAGCGATACATAAGGGTTCCCTTTTTTTTCACATTCTTGCCAACACTTCCTTCTTATCTTTTTGATAATTAGTGATGTTGAACATCTTTTAATGTGTCTATTGACCATCTGGTATGTCTTCTTTGGAAAAATGTCTATTCAGATCCTCTGCCCTTATTTTAATCAGATTGTTCTTTTTTTTATTGAGTTGTATGAGTTCTTTATATACTTTAGATATTAATCCCTTTTGGATATATGATTAGCAAATATTTTCTCCCATTAAATACATTGCCTTTTCATTTTTTAATGGATTTCTTTGCTGTGCAGAAAGAAGCTTGTTAGTATGATGTAGTGCCACTTGTTTATTTTTGCTTTTGCTGTTAAATCCAAAAAATCATCACCAAGACCAATGTCAAGGAGCTTACCACCTATGTTTTCTTCTAGTTTTTCACTTTTAGGTCTTATGTCAAATTTTTAATGCATTTTTAATTTATTTGTGTATGGTGTAAGACAGTGGTCCAGTTTCAGTCTTTTACATGTGGCTGTCCAGTTTCCCCAACACCATTTATTAAAGAGACTATCTTTTTCCCTATTGGCCCCTTGCTATACATTAATTAGACCATATGTGAGGGTTTATGTCTGGGCTCTCTACTCTGTTTCATTGATCAATATGTCTGTTTTTATGGCAGTACCATACTGTTTTAATTACTATAGCTTTTTAATATAGTTTGAAAGCAGGGTGCATGATGCCTCCAGCTTTGTTCTCCTTTCTCAAGATTGCTTTAGTGATTCAGGTCAATTTTAGTATTGTTTGTTCTATTTCTGTGAAAGATAGATTAGGATCGATAGGAATTGCATTGAGCCTATACACTGCTTTGGGTAGCATGGATATTTTAACAATATCAATTCCTCCAATCCATGAGCACAGAATATCTTTAGATTTGTGTTCTCTTCAATTTGTTTCATTAATGTCTTTTTGTTTTCACTGTACAGGTCTTTTACCTCCTTGGTTAAATTTATTCCTAGGTATTTTATACTCTTTGGCACCTTTGTAAGTGGGATTGTTAATTTCTCTTTCTGATAGTTCATTATTAGTGTAAAGAAATGCAATAGATTTTTATGTATTGATTTTATATCCTGCAACTTTACTGAATTCATTTATTAGTTCTAACAGCTTTTTGCTGCAGCCTATAGGGTTTTTGATGGAGCTGCATATATAATAGCATGTCATCTACAAATAGTGAGTTTTACTTCTTCTTACCAATTTGGATGCCTTTTATTTGTTGCCTAATTGCACTGACTATGACTTCTAATAGTATGTTGAATAAAAGTGGTGAGAGTGGACATCTTAATAACAAGTAGTTATTAAATTCCTATGTGCCAGGCTCTGAACTAGGTACTAGACATAGAAAGATGAAAAGGGCCTTCAGAGAGTGTACAGTCTGACAGGTGAGAAAGACCTGTAAACAACTAATTCCAGGTGATGCTCTAAGTGGTGCCATATCTGAGGCTGCCCAGAGCACTGTGGAGGTCCAGAGGAGTTGGGACTGATCCTGACTTGAGGAAGACTTCAGAGAAGAGGTGACAGTGGAACTGGCTGAAGGATGTGTCCTACTTCATAGGGAAGGAGATATGGGGGCAGCCCATCCCAGTGAGAAAAAGCTGCCTAAGTACAGCATGATCAGGAGTGCACCAGGGATTGGTGGGGGGCTCTGGGTACTGGAAGTGGAAGGGAAGCATTAATCATGCCTAGGCATTAGTGGGAACATTGGTTCTGGACCGTGGCCCATGTATTGCAGTCTAAGTCCCTGTTACTGTCCTCAAGATTCTTCCACTATGCACAGATATCCCCTGACAATTTCTCCTCTATTGCATATACTTTTTTAGCCTTTTGTGTGGCTGTGAGTGTACCCATGGAGTCAGCTCTGAGAAGTTAGAAGCTCCATGAGACTGAGCCCTTGGCCTCTCCCAGCTAGAGGACTTAGATGGCTGGGTCTGTCCCTGTCAGAACCCCAGCTCTTAAGAGACACAGTAGGACTGACTGTGAGGGCTAGGGCCCACAGCAGTTACCCCACAGGTCAGAGTGGGTCATCTGTAGGGGTCCTAGCAAAAGATGGCCTGAGTAAGTGTGAATGGGAGTTCCACCACAGAGGGTCAGAGGCAGCTCTTATGAAGACACCCAGGTCATCACCAGGAGTCTGGGGTGGGAGCAGTTCAGACAAGAGCTGGCTTTGATCAAAAACTCTAAAATTTAAGACTCACAGTCATCCAGCTCCCTTGAATGTCCCACAGGCACCTCAAACCACCATGCCCAAACAGAACTCATCATCATTCCTCCATATCCTGAGGTTCTTCCTGTGGACCTGCCTTAGAGAAGAGCATCTAGTGGTCACCTTGGATATTGCCCACAATCTATCATTTCTGCCTCTAAACGTCTCCCCTGAATCCCCACCCCACTGTCCTATACAAATCTGCCTTGTCTCTCATGTGGACTATTAGCCATCAGATCCTAACTTGTCTTTCAGCATAGTCTTTTCCTGCCCCATCAGTTTTCATTTGGAGTCAGCTTCCCCAGGTTTCAATCATGTCACTTAACATCCTGACTCCTCAAGGTCCCCAGAGTGAAGTCCAGCTGCCTGAACTTGGCCAGCAGGATCCTCCAGGATCTGACTTCTGCTTATCTCTAAACAGCAGAAGCCAGGAAGTCAGGCAACCTCTCTGTCTCCACTGTGTTCTGCTGGCTTCAAGGGCCACACCGAGGCAGTGATGGCCTGTGGAGTATAATCCCTGAAAGGTGGCTTCTCTTTTGTGTAATGCAAGTGCCTGACTTAAGCTCTGATTGCTGAGCTGTCCACTTCTGAGCAGTTCTCTCCAATAAACGCATCAACAGCCAAATGACTAGATAAAAGGCCAGCCACCCCCTTTATAGTTCCTTTGTTTAAAGAGCTTTGGTTGATTTAGACAACTGACCATTTGGCCACTTGTTTCTTTTTTTCCCCCTTTTTCTTCTTCTTCTGCTTTAATTCCCACTCTCATGTTTTAAATTCACCAATAAAGTGTAAACCTGCACAACCTTAGGCCCCACCCTCAACCCCTGTAAAAGCAGAACCATGGGTCTGTGCTCCCTCTAAATGGTGTCTTGCAGTCATAATAAGAAACACAGGGGCCAGTCTAGCCACAACATCAGTTCTAAAAGGGAGTGTCCCCAGGCATATGTAGCCCATATCATCTCTATTAATAGGCTGAGATCGGCACAGAACACCCCAAGTCTGGCCCCTGTCACCTGGGCTTCCAGCTTAGGCCGTCTGCTGAGGGACAATGAGTGGTCTGCTCTCCAGGAGGCCTTTAGGTCCTGCAAGGAGCAGAGTACAGGCATGCCCAGGAAGAGGAAGTTTTACTCAGACCAGGCAGAGACCCTACTGCTCCCCAGCTGAAGGGTAAAAGCTGGGCTGGCCTCTGCTTGACCAGCACAGCAGCATATTAAGAGTAAGTCATACATCATGAATCCTGGGAATTAGCTCAGCTTCCCCAGAAGGGACCATCTTACCCTGATGTTCTTTTTTTCCATAAAAGAAAAAATGACACATAGGGTTGGTGGCTCCTCTTTCCACTCTGTCATTTTCAGTTCTGACTTTCATTGTCAAGGTGACTTTGTAGTCCAAACATGTTGCTGGAACTTCAGCCCTTATGTCCAAGTCACAAACAAAAGGAGGAGGAAATGAAGAAGGGGAATTTGGGTCTCACCTAGCTAACTTGTCTCCCCTTAAGCAGCCTTTTTAGAAGTTCCACACAACATTCCGCTCATATCTCTTTGTCTAAACTTATTCTTGATCTGCCCCCACTGCATGGCAAGCTGAAGAATATAGTCTCTTGTTTTCAGAAATTAATAGGGCCAGCTAAACATCAGAGTTATGTAAAAAAGAAGGAAGGTGAGAATACTTCAGTAGGTGACCAGCCACCTCCGTTATACATTCCTAGTTAGAGACCTTCCGCAATTTCCCCACCGACAGTCACATAGAGACCTTCACAATTTGGCCTCTACCTCTCATTTCAGCCCCATCTCCTGCCCCTTTCTTCGGATGCTCTATACTAACCTCCTCTGGTCACTGACCACTTCTAAACCAGCCGGCTGCCACCACCACGCCTTGGTTCCTGCCCGTGTTTAGCCTGGCATGCCCTTTCTCTGACATGTCTGGCTCATTTTCAAAGCTTAATTCAGAGGTCGTCTCTTTGGTGTACTTCGCAGCTCTCCTAATCAGAGTCAAAGTCCCATGCCTGGTTTCCACAGCATGTTGCTCAGGCCTGCATTACTGCATTTGCATTGAATGGCAACGATTAGTTTTCATGTCATCTCTCTTTCTAAGTGATGAATTTCTCCACATCACACGCAACTTGTTCTTCATTTTTATTCCCCTAGAGTTTACTAGTGTTTGTTATATGATAGGTGCTCTGTCCAGTTTTTTCAATGGATAAGAAGAGAGTAAGGGATAAATTTAGTCAGTTAATACATCTCAAGTGCTTTCCCTCTCTAATGTATAGAACTCTAACTCTAGAGCCTTTAGACAAAATGGAGGTGATTTTGCAAATACTCTTGGTTATGCTGGAATTGTGTCGTAGTACGCATTGTATGACATAAACAGGCTGAGCCAGGAAGTTTTTTATTTTTATACATATCATTTGATATGATGGTATAAAATCTACTGAAGAGCAACACAGTTATAATCAGCAGTAACAAGGAGTTATGTTTAATTCAGCAGAGTAAAGCAAAATCAACTTTGTGCTCAGCAGCACGAAGGACAGGGTGTGTAATCCCTACCACTCTCCCTTAACACGTGCACCAAAATAAAGAGTTTACACTTACCGCCTCCTAGGAGTGTGAGACCCTGGAAAAATGGGACCTGGAGCCCAGAACAATTAGGTTATAGTGCGTGTTGTAATAAACGGTGCCTGTTCACTGCAAGTGGTATCTGTTATTGTAAATACTTAGAGAAAGCAGGGAAAGACAGAGGTAGGAGGGGTAAGAAAAGACTTGGAGGCAGCAAAGCCTTTGAGCTGGTCTTTAAAGACACATTAGGATTGGGCAGGATAGTGACAACCAAAGCCTGAAATACGGGCCATGGGTGGGAGAGGAAATGATGTCAGGTAGATACAGACACAATGCTGAATAGCGTTAAATCGCCCAGCAAGGAGATTTTGCCCTCTCTCAATCTCTCTGGCTTTTTTACATTAAGGAGAGAGTCTCGACCATTGGCACATTTTTAACAGATAGTAGCGTTCTTTTTAATAACACAGGTGAAGTCTCAAGTCTAGATCTTGGCAGGCATCACTATGTAGCTAAAATTTAATGACACCTTTGTTTTTTAGTTTTCATTTGTACTGGTGTTTTCTATTTATGACAAATGATTCTGGTTGTCCATTATATATTTGTACTTTCAAAATCAATAAGTATAAAGGAGAATTCAGTTTAAGGAAAACTAGTAAGTAAATAGTAGTCCACATGGTATGTGGATATGGACTTTCATGCGTAGCTGGGAGACAGTGTACTTAAAGTAATGGTAAAAGTGTACTTACTTAAAGGATTGCTGGTTAGGAAACACAAATGACAGCAGGAGTGGAGAAGGGAGACTTTCCACCCAGGAGGAAAGCTGTGGGGGCGAGGGTCTTTGTGAGCAGAGCAGACCCCGGTGGGAAGGGAGATGCTCCCAGGAGGCTCAGTGTGGAGGACTTTCCCATCAGGCTAGCTTTTCTTCCTGTGAGCAGAGATCTTGTGCCTCTCAACATGTCCCAATGCCATTCCTGACCCATGTCCCTCTCCCCTCTGCCTACATGAGAATGTGCTCCGAGGACAGGGTTGGTGAGAGGGAAAGCAAGAACACAGCACACAACGGAGAGCAGCGCTCTCCAGCGCTTAGGCCCAGCACTGGGACTGCCGCAGCCCCTGCGTTCCGTCTCCCAGCTACACATGGAAGGACATGTTACAGGGAGCATGGGGCCGTGTCACTCTGACCTGGGGGATTCAGTGGTGTTGGTTCATCTGTCTTTACTAGGAGATGTGGTCCCCCACCCACCCTTATCTCCTGTTCTCATCTCTGCCCTCTAGTATCATGTGAATGGATTCCCCCATTTCCCACTTCTTTTGCTCAGAGGCAGGAAACCTAGAGCAGCCCCCAAAATCCCACAGATGGGAAAAGCAAAGAGGTGGTGGTGGGGGGGGGGGGGAGACTGTGTTCTGAACAGGCAGCTGATACGACATTTCCGAGCCTGCTGTGTCTCTGGCAGGTCTGAGCCAATGAAGTGACACAGGGCGGAGGCTCTTCTCAGCATCTGATGCCATCAATACAGATCCTGCCGGCTGCACTGACTTTCCTTGAAAACCATTAAAAAGAAAAGGTCAGAACCATTTGTTTCTCCACGTGAGTGAATTCACAAAACCCTGGCTGCTTGTCCCCAGAAGACTCAGCAAGAACCCAGTTGGCTGTTCCAAACCTTCCAGAGCAAGCCCTCTAGATAGAGTAAGACTTTCCCAGGCAAGTCCCCAGATCTGAGCCCATCCATCAAGGGGTAAGTCCCCCGAGTCTCCTGCATTCAGTAGCAGAGCAGAGCAATGCCTAATGGCACGAGGTCTAGAGCTGCATTGTTGGTGTTCAGTCCTGGTCTTTTCATTTACTAGCTCCATGACCTTGGACATACTATTTAACATCTCTGAACCTTTCTCATTTGTAAACAGGTATGATGAATAATAATGAGCACTGTCTCATAGGGTTCTGTTGAAAATTAAATGGAATAATAAATGTAGAATGCTAAGTAGTGTCTGATATAGAGTAAGTGGTTAATAAAAGTTGGTCATAATGACAATTTTAGATAAAATAGTCCTAAAACCTTATTGTTTCAGTTATCACTGTGCAACAAACTACTCCAAAACAGTCATTTTAAACAAAACTTTGTTACTATTTCTCATGGTTCTGAGGGTTGACTAGGCTTGGCTGGGCAGTCCTTACCTGGGGCTCCTCCTGGGGTTGCAGCCCCCTGGCAGCCCAGGGGTCGGGCCCAGTCAAGACCTGACTGGCTGAGAATATTCAAAACAGCTTCTTTCCTAACATGACTTGGGCCTCCGCTGAGATGGCTTGAACAGCTGGGGGCTGGCTGAACACCTCTCTCTCTCCACTTAAACTCTTCATGTGGCTGTCTTGACGGCCTCAGAGAAGTCAGACTTCTTACATGGCAGCTAGCTATTCTCAGAGCACACGTTCTGTGAGCTCCAGAAGCTGGAAGTCTTCCTATGACCTAGCTCCGCAAGTTACACAGCATCGCTTTTGCCACATTCATCTGGTTACACAGGACCAGCCCTGATTCCGCCCGGGCAGCATCTACACAAGGGTGAACGCCGGGAGCAGTTTACTGGAGCCATCTCAGAGGTTAGTTTCTGCAACAGCTGTCAGCTTCGTCTGATGCAGGATTGAGAAGAGCTATGGATTTTGAATTGGAGACTTGAGTTCAAGGTTGTACGTGAGTTACTACCGTCCTCAAAGTCCCCGTTTGCTTATCTGTAAAATGGAGATAATAAACCTCTCGGGTTGTGGCGGAGAGCCAATGTCATGACATATGGATAGCTCTCATCATGGCGCCCGGCACACTGGGGTGCACCCACTTGGAGCCAGGAGAGACCCTCACCGCTCATGCTCTTGCTCTCCCTTCTTGGAGGGGCCACCCCAAGACAGGGCTGCTGTCACCCCATTGTTTCCGAGCTCTGAGTATGTGCTAGGAGTTTAGTTCAGCTTGTCACCTGCCAGGTTTATTGTTGGCGCTGAATAAATAATGTATAATTCAGAAGAAGAGTTGTGAACTCATACTGCTGAGCCAGAGTCCTTCTGAATGGATTTAGGCTAACTTTAGAGTGAGTTATTTAAAAATTCAGATCTAAGAAATCATAGAAATGCTTTCTTTTGCTCTTGACCTCTATTTCTGAGACTGCCAGGAAGCAGTACACATATACTCATTTGGGATTTAACACGAATTACCAAGCAGCTGCAGAGAACTCAAGGTGACACATTACTGATGCTTGTCCTTAATGCTGCACTCAGGGCACCGGACAAAGCCATGCAGCCTCTCAGAGGTTTGCTCTGTCCCTTCCGTATGGCTCTGGGCCTAGGGTGGGGAGGGATCAGACAACTCAGCTTCAGGGTCTGGATGGTGGGTGTTCTGAGGTGCCAGTCTTAGCTGTACTCCCCTCATTCAAGGTCTCCCAGCTCCAAGGAAGCTCTACCAAAATGGAAGCAGCACAAACTCGCCATTCCTGAGAACCTGGGGGTATTTGCTTCTTAGGGCAGGGAGGGACGGTGTCCCATCTACAGACATAGGGGATGGTGGCCAAAGGAAGAGATAACTGTGAAAGAGTGGGGCAGAAACGTTTTGGGGACGTGCCTGTCATCCCTTTGCACCCTCCCTGGGGAATATGGCTTTGTGGAACAAGCACCGAGCTGGGAGTCCATCGGGCTCTGCTTTTACCTGGCCCTGAGCATTCCCAGACAGATCCTCCCTCCATGGCTTCAGCTTCCAGAACATGCTGGTGGAGCTCCACATCTCCCGCTCAGGTGTGGGCTCTGAGTTTCAGCATCACACACCCCGCTGCCTACTGAATAGTCTCCTCTTGACATACCACAGATACCTCCCTTGACACGTGCAAAGCTCATTGCCGCACCTCTAAAACTCCCACCACCTACCCACACTGGTCCTGGTTAGTAATCTCTGTCCTCCTAGCAACCAACACAAGAACCCCGAACTCCATTCTTCCCAGAGGTCACATCTTACCAGTCACTATACCCCATCAATTCTTTCTCAGAAATGTTTTTAGATACTGTGTTTTGCCTTCATCCTCCCCTTCCACCCTGCAACTTCTGAATCTTGGCCTCACCCATGACACCTGGGAGTGGCTTCTAATGGAGCCCTCCTCCCCACCTCTCCTCGGCCTCAGCCAGCCCCAGGCTCCTCCTTCCTGGAACCAAGGTCCAGATAATGGAGGACAACACTAAGAGAGTAATTGATTAGCTGGGTTTCCTGGTGTGTAGGACACATTACTTCCCTGCTCTGAGTCCTTTGTTCCTTCATTTGCAAAATAAAGGAATTGGATAAAATACTCTCTTCTAGAATCTCCTTTCTGTTCCAAGACTCTGTGATTCTTCTGAGAAATCTCCTGAAGAGGAGATAGAAAAACAGCTACAGGAAATCTTGTCTTGTCTGAAAGGGGAAAAAATCACTAACTTCTCAGTGCAAATTAATGTCATTGATCTCAATCCAGCCCAGCTCAGCAGAAGGCAATATATTTGGAGGGAAAAGAGTGTGTTGGAAATAAAAGGCTGCATAGATTCCCTTTAGGAAGAGCTGATCTTTCAGAGACAAAGCAGCCAGTGGCTTCTGTATAATCAGAGTTCCTCTCCTTAGCATTTGTGGGCTGAAGAATGGAGTCAACACCCACTCTGAGAATATGGAGCCAGTCTGGAGCCCCAGGCTGCACAGTTGGCTCTGCTGTGTGACTGGGGATAAGTTACTCCCCCTCTCTGGGTCTGCTTCTCCATCTCTAGTTGGAGTCACTGAGCCCCAGGCTTTTACTAAGTCATCTGAAGGGAGGAGGGTGAGCCTTACAGGGGTCCTGGAGGCTGTTCTAGGCCCATGAGAAGTTAAGGATGTTCCTGTTTCTTTCAAAGTGTTAGTTTGGATCCAGATTTAACAAAGAAGAAAAGTGGATGAAAGGGACTATGGTGGCTAATTTTATGTGCCTGTCGACTTGGCTGGGCCATGGAGCCCAGATGTTGTCAAACATTATTCTGGATGTTTTCTGTGAAGGTGTTTTTTTGGATGAGATTAACATTTAAATCTGTGCATTTTGAGTAAAGCAAATCGCTCTCTATAATGTGGATGAGCTTCAACCAATCAGTTGAAGTCCTGACTAGAACAAAGACTGGCCTCCCCAGAGCAAGACCAAATTCAACCAGTGCCTTTAGACACTCTTCCCTGGATCTCCAGTCTACTGGCCTACCTTCCAGACTTTGGATTTACTAAGCCTCCAAAACTGCATGAGCCAGTTCCTTTATTTCTCTTAGATATATACAGGTATACATAGATACATAGATAGATATATAGGTAGGTAGTCGGTTTACTAAGCCTCCCAAATCACATGCCAATTCCTTCCTCTCTATATATAGATGGGTAAATAGATAGATAGAGGTAAAAATACAGATATAGATATAGATATGGAGATACACAGAGACAGAGATAGAGCTACAGATATCTCCGTTGTTTCTGTTTCTCTAGAGAACCCTGACCACTACAGGAGCCATCCCTACCATTTCTGGAGGAGAGTAGGTCTTGGAGTTATAAAGGCACTGCAGACTCTGCCAAGGTTACCAAAAGGTTCTGAGCCCGGCCATACTCCCAAACAACTTCTAGGCTGCATCCTACGGGGACCATGAGATGGCACACAGCTCTCTCTGGAATCCAGAACCCTCCTGTATTAAAGGAGTCTCCTTCCCACAGGTAAGTGCCACAGATAACTAGGCCAGGCTTTGTTCTATGTATTTCCCTCGTTATGTGACTTAATCATTAAGACCTAGGAAGCAGGTACTATCACTATACACATCTCATAGATAAGGTTCCTGAGGCCCTCTGTGGTTATGTGCCTCCCTTACCTGGAGCTGACACTGTGTTCTGCCTGGTGCGTACCAGGAGTTCTACATGTTAGCTTGTTTGCTGGTGACAGCCTGTGAGCGAGATGGCATTACCCATATTGCTCAGATGAGGAGAGAAGACCCAGAGAGGTTAAGTAGTTTCATGGGGTCACACAGCTTGTAATGACAGTGTCTGGATTCAATTCTAAGTCCTTCTGACCTCATCCCAAGCTCCTCCTAGCCAGCCATGCTTTTTCCACCCATATTTGTGGCAGAGGGAAGACAGTTGCCACAGGGACTTCCAGCTGTCCCTGCTGTTTACATGTACTGACCTCCTAGATCACATTTCATTATCATGATGACCATGAATCACTATCATCTTGATGGTAATTATACCTCTGTTTGCAAAATACTGTGCAGGTCATCAAGGGCTTCAGTATACTTGCCTCATTCGATCTTCACAGCCACCCAGGGCAGTCCATCATACCCTCCATTCTACCAGGCCTGGCAGAGGCCAAGGGCGGAGAATAAAGCTTAGATGACATTTATCGAGTACCTGCCACACTTCAGGGTGGTGCCTGGGGCTCTAGCATACCTTTCTAACTGACCTCTCCACAATCATATGAGATAACTGCTTTCATTTGACAAACAACGAAGCTGAGAGCACAGAATATCTACTGCTAGGTAAGATCATGGAAAGAATGGACCTTCCTACAGGGCTGTGAGAATTTTTTGCACTGTTCCTCTCCCTGTCACTCATGAGACCCCAGCCTCCCATCAACTTCACCCACCTTCCTTTTAAGGAAGTGCCCTGTCGTGTCCCCTTGCAAATTCCAATTCTTAATTTTGTTTGTCTCAATTCATTGTTGAGAAGAAAACATTGAGAATGTGAGGAGAGCAGAGAACCTGCTAACCCCCTCCCAGAGGCTTTGTACAGAAGAAGCACTTTAATACCAAAGAGCCTCTGATTTCCATCTCAGAATCAGAGGTCATGTGACTGTGCTCTGGCGCTGAAGAGTCTGTGTGAGTCATCTCCCCTGCCACTGCTCCCAGCTTCTACCCCGACCTCACTCAACCCTGAGCCATAAGCCCAGGGACCATCCAATCCCATCCCCACTCCCCACATGCCCAATCCAGCACCGACTTGGCTACATGAACCTGCCAGACTCTTCTAGAAGCTGCATCCTCCACCCTAGGACAATCATCTCTCCCCAGGATTATATAGCCACAACCTTTCTCAAGCCCATCCCACATAGTGAACCTCTTTGCAAGCATCTGCTCCTGGTGCCCTCTGGCTTGCCATGTCCACACCCAGACCCCTCCCCTCTACTCCCACCCCTCTGCCTGGCCATTCACCTTGAATTTAATTCAATGTCTGCCTCCCTCACTAAACTGAAGCCTTCATAAGAGCAGGAACCGCGTCTCTCTTATTGACCACCCTATTCCCAGGACCTAGCACAGTGCCTGTGCATAGAAAAGGCTCAGTAAACATTGGTTGAGTGAATGGATGAATGAGCTATCGGTGTTACCACAAGTGTCTTTGTGTCTTGTGCTTTTTTGCCTTCTGCTTCCATAGCCCCCAGTGAGCCTCTCCAAAGGGACTGAGGCCCAGGACCTTGGTGTGGCATGGCTTGCTCTCTGCCATGTTCAGCCAGGTGTCGCTCAGTCAGTTGCCCTAGGTTACCCCGCAGAGTGCCCTGTGGTCCATCCCTCTTCTCCCTCCCCCACACCTTATGAGTAGCCCAGTTTGTCCCCCTCCCTTGTGAGCCTCCCCAGCACCTGCACCTTCCTCACCACTGAGCCACACCTCACGCCCACATGTGCATGGCCCTGTCCAGATCTCCCTGCTGAGGTCACACTGGGTCCTGTTTCCTCCTCCTCCTCACTGGTGTCCAGTGCTCCTGTGGGTGTGGGTGTGAGATGAGGTGGTGAGCCTGTGTGTTTCAGCAGGGAGGCCCTATGCTATCACCCCAAATGGCAGCTTCCCAGAATGGGGGCAGTAAAAATGCATATTTATGGTACTGCCCAACAATTTGTATGATCTCAGTTCTCTGCTACAGATTACAACTCCAATTGAAGGTAACGTTCATGTTTGCAAGGAGACTGAAGTGCTAAGGTAAGTTTATTGTCTCTGGACCTGAACACCCAGCCATGCTGCTGTGGAACAGCACCCTGGGCACTGACTTCCCTGGAGTCTTGGTCCCTGCCGATCCAAGTCTTGGGCGAAGGCCAGAATGCTGGATTCTATTTTCTGACAAAGACATAGGTGAGGTCATGGCCAGCAGAGATGTATAACTCTCAGAAGCACAAAGAAGTCTGCAGTTTTCCTCCAGGGAAAAGTAAGAACACCCACAGTTCTTTCTCAGAACAGCCTTTAGTTATCCCAGTGAATTGGGGGTCAGCGGGGTCAACATCATCAGAAAGCATGCACTGAATGTGCTTGACAAACACCACCCCCAGAATGCACTCTCCAGGGGCACTGATGGGAGAGGGATGGAACAGCAACATTTTAGGGTTTACATACTCTGTTTTACAAGCATTTTTGTCATTGTAATTAAAAACAAAAATTTTTTTTCTTCCAAATGCCTTCTCCTTTAGGCATATAATCAAAGAACTACAGGATCTCAAGGGGCAACAGTTCCCTTGAAGATATGGCTGAGCTCCCACCCTGACAGAGGAGGAAGCCAGGCTGGCAAGGGGAGGGACTTACCCAAGGTCAACCAGCTCAAGGTCACACACCAGACAAGAGGCCTTTAGAATACAATTTCCCAGACACACTCATTTGTAAAATTAATCATTCCAGAGCTAATCCAATAGAACATGGAATACTGAAGAAAATGTGGCTTGAAATTTCCCCAAGAAGAAAGTAATGTCAATTAGGAGTGTGTCAAAAACACTGATGTAACCATTCTGGAGGTGTGCTTGTCAAAGCTCAGAATTGAGTGAGGAAATTCTCAGAGAACATGAACAGGGTAAAAGCGGCCACTAAAGGGACTAAAAAGCATGGTCTGTCTTTATGGCTACTGATATTTCTGTATTCCTTTTTTTGCATATTGGGAGACAGAGAGAAAACCATTGAGTGAAATGGGGTGACTGGTGGAGCAGGGCAGATAATTTAATGTCTTCTCCTTTCTCAAGCTTCAAGGAGAAAACCCAAGTTCTAAGAAGATGGACAAGTGTGGAAAAAGAGGCTCTGAACCTTCTGGAAATCCTGAGAGGAGGACCGCTCTCACAGTTCACAGTGAGGGGACTTGGGCAGTCAGAGGGCTTGAAGGTGAGGTTTCCCAACAAGCTAGGGTAAGTCGGGGGTGAGGCTGTTTCTCTTCCACTTGTTTGCTGGCGTTGAATGCTGGTCCCTAGAGGTACCACCAGGGCAACCTGCTGATAAGAGAAACAGAGCTGAGTCTTACTACAGTGAGGGAGAGTTCTACTTCAACTGCTTAGTCTACTTCAACCCTCTCTCAGCCTTGATTTTCTCATCTGTAAGATTATGGGTTTAGGTAGGAGTCTGAGCTGGCCTTGGATGCAGTAGCTCTCCGTGACCTGAAAAGATTGCAGAAACCAGACACAGATGGACATGAAAGCTGTCCTCTGAGGCCTACAGAGAAGTCTCAGGAAAGAGGACGATGACTTATTCTTTCTGATCCCAGGCAGCAGAAATCAGGCTCCACCACAGGGTTACTTAAGTTACCAGGATCTGATTTCGGTTTGGTATTGGGATGACATCCTAATAGTAAGGTCTCCTCTCCAGAGACCTCAGCTGCCTCGAGGTAGGAAGGTGGGGGCAGTCCGTTCCTGGAGGTGTTCTGGCAGAAGCCACTAAAGGGAGTTGGGCAAACGTGTTGGTTAGGAGGCTCGAGGCTGCAACTAAGAGAATCACAAATTAAAAGCTGTTTAAATAATAAATCATTTTGTTTTCTACCGTCACAGAAAGTCCTGTTTTCTAACATAACAGGGAGTCCTGACACAGGGCGATTCCATGGGCAGGCAACGTAGCACATCCAGGCGATGGGGCTCTGGGACAGCTCTGGGATTCTCCTGGCTTTCTCCTCACCGTCAAAGGTGGCAGCCACAGTCACAGGTAACCTCCTCATGCAAATATGCACAGATACAGGCGGGAGCAAGTATTGAGTCTCTTCTACAAATAGAGAAAATATTCCCTGAAGCCCTCGCTGGCTTTCGTTGAAATCCGCTGGCTAGAGTGGAGTCACATTGGTGGTCCGAAACCAGTCACTGGCATCTACTAACTTACCATTGGAACCCATGGCACCCAAGACCCGAACAAAATCGGGGACCTGTTCCCAAGAAGAGGGGGAGCTATTGGGTGGGCAAAGTTCTCAGCCTGCCACAGCAGGAATTTCTGACTAGACAGCTCCTGAGGTTGATCCCAACTCTTTGATTCTATTTCTAGGGTTCTTTCCAGTTTGAGAATCCTAATTTTTTATAAGTAGCCACTTCTTTTTTAAAAACTGCTTTTCTGACTTTCTAATGGCCCCATTTTCCTCTCCCACTCCCGCCTTTGAGGCTGCAATTAGCCCCTGGTGACACATTTGGCATGTGAATGCTGTGAACACAATGGACACAGTCCCGATGAGCTGGGTGCGGGCCCAAACAGTAAAGGCAGGCAGCTAATTACAGTTTTATTCTCTTGCTCAGCTTGCAATTAAGCAAGCAGGCAAGAAGCGGAGCTTGGGAAGCAGAGCCTGAGCTGAGGAAACACTGGCCGCTGATGACACACCCTCTTTGATCTGCTCCAGTCCTTCAGGGCCCCAAGGCGGGCAAACGTCTCAGGGGCTGAGATGGAGGGGAAATACGCTTGATGGTTTGGTCTCTCTTATCTAGGACTCCTGAGATAAACTGAGGTAACCAGGGTCATTCTGAACTAACCCAAACCAGTGTCTGCCTTAATCGTCAGACCCTGAATGCCAGGACGTAGAAAGAGGATGGCTGGGCCTTTGACTTTTCTCTGTGTGAGACAGAGCCCTGCTCCCGGTAAGACCCACAGAGTGAGGATTCCTGCAAAATGGGAATGGACGGGTTAGATTCCGGGCAAGCAAAAACTAAAAGGCTGATGCTGCTCACCATGTGGTCCCAGAGGCCCTGGCTCTTTTCCCTACTCCCAGCCCGACCGCTGGGTGCTCATGCTGAGAAATTCATCCAGTTACCTCATTTGCCACTCAGTCTGCTGGAATTCTTCATCGGTTTCATAATTTTGCATGTGAGCCCACTGCACATGACAAATGTGGAAGTCAGAAGGCCAGAGTTTCAGGCTGCGCCGTGGGGACCTGAGGACTGGCGTCAGGCTGACCGGTTGGGTTGATGGTGACAGGCTGCCTGCGAGCCTCGACTGGAGACCATCTGTCCCACACCCAGTCACTGCAGCCTCACATATTCCAGATCTGCGCTGAGTGCGGTCAGTGGAGCTGACAGAGAGCATGGAGACTGGGATCTGCCCTCGGGTAAGTCAGCCAGCCTGCAGAGGGTAAGGCACTCCCAGAAACACTCATGAACAAGTCAGGCTGCACGGGCTTTGTTTATGGAGGACAGCATCCCACTGAATCACTACGGTTCCCTAGCATTTAAAATAAGATTTAACCATTATTAATTTCTTACCATGAGCCCAGCTCCAGGTTAAGCTTCTTACATGTATGATTTCATTTAAACCTTACTCCCAACTCTGCATCTGGTAATATCATTTACAGGTGAGTAAACTGAGGCCTCACATGAAGTAGCAGACATAGGATTTGGACCAAGAGCCTCAGATTCCAGAACTTGCAGCCTTAACCGTTATATATACTACCTTCTGCATCAAGCATATAGTGGATTCTCAAAATATATTTACTAAATGCCTGAATGAATGAATGAAATACCAAAGAACAAGATAAGAAAAGCCTTGTGGGAGCTCAGAAAAGATAGAGAAATCTGGCTGGGATGGTTATAGGGAAATCCTATTTTGGTTCAGGTTCGAGTGGATAGGGAGATGGGGAGAAAGCCATGTATGGCACACACATGCTAAATTGGTCCCATGAAACCCTCCTCCTCATGTTCCTGCCCCTGTGTAATCCCCTCCCTGAAGTGTGGGCAGGATGTGTAACTTGCTTCTCACCAACAGAATACACAAAGATGACTGATGCCACGTCCATGAATATAAGACCTACGATTATAATGCCCATCTTACTAGAAGACCCTCTCCCTTGCTGGAGAAGCAAGCCCTCATGTTGCAGAAGCCCAGGTGGCAAGGAACCAAGGGCTGGCTCTGCCCAACACCCAGTGAGGAAGGAGGACGGCCTGTGGCTCGCAGCCTAAAGGAAACTGAGGCCCTGGGGCTGACCACTGCGAAGGTCTCAGTCCTACCAACAGCCACGTAAACTGAAGAAGCAAATTCTTTTCCAGTTGAACATTGAGATGAGACTGCAGAAACTGTGATATAATAAATTGTGTTGGTTTAAGCCTCTGAGTCTGTGGTAATGTTGTTGTGTTACTAGATAACTAGCAGAGCATAAGTGGCAGAGGAAACAGCAGAGGCAAAAGCCTGAAGGTGGAAAGGCATGGGGAGCACTAGGGAATTTCTGCTCGTTCCATGTGGCTGGAGCAGATCACGAGGCTAATGCCACAAGGTGGAGGCTGGAAGGTGGGTTGGGGTAAGACCATGGGGGCTTTCAAAGGCAGAATGAGTGCTCCGGGCTCTGTTTCCCAGGGCAGTAGTTTCCAGTGCTGGTAGGGCCCAGGGAGGATCTCTCTTTGGAGACAGTAGGTTCCTCAAACCGTACCATGTTATTGAAGGTCTACAGGTAAGTTTTGTCCATATCTCTGGGGCTTCCAAATGGGGGCTCTGGATGAGATCCTGAAGTAGGTGACCCCAAGTCTCACTCTTTGTGGGACTCAAGTCAGCCTGTGACAGAGTGGAGGTCAGAGCAAGGCCCCTGAGAGCACGGACACATCTGAGTTATACTGGCCCCCTCAGCCCCCTCCTATCCTGGTGGCATTCGGCCCTGGACCAGACCCCCACTTAGGGCCCAAAGGGGACTCCTGGGACCATCAGGGTCCTAGCTAAAGGGGCCTGGCCTCCACCAGCAGTGACAGCAGCTCACTCAGCCAGTGTGGAGACTGCCATGGCATTTTGAAAATGACTGGGGCATGCAAAACATGGTAAATAATTACCAGGGTTTTAAACTCAGGAGTGTGGGGATGGATTAAAACAAACAAAAAATTTGTCTCATTATTTGAAAGGGATATTCAGTGGAGACCCCTCAGTGCTGACTCACCTCCCCCCTTGTAATAAATTAGTTGAATGACTCAAAGCCCTCATCTTAGCGAGAGGCCTGAGAGGCAGAAAGTCAAAGGAGCTCGACTGGCATTGTGACATTGTCTGAGATCTTTAGCTCCCGTGAAGAGAAAGTTGCTCCGAGGTGAAAATCTTCTTTATTCAGGGTTCAGAGAAAAAAGAGCTGCCGTGTTTAATATTTGGCCAAATGGCCATTGGGAGTGTGGCCAGAAGTTTGATTCACTGGTGCCTGATGATCCTGGAATGTTCTGGGGAGGAAGGGAGGGGCGATCAGGCCAAGGAGAAGAGAAAATATATGGGAGACAGTGCAGCGGCCCCCTAAGCATCACCAGCCTGGAGGGAACTTAAAATGTGAAGTCCCCCAGAAATGGCCCATGCTCAGAGGCATAAAGCACCTCCAGGGGAAAGCCAAGGCCACATTCAGGCTGTCCCAGTCACTGCTCCTGGTTACAGAAAGAAAAGCAACTTTAAAGGGCATCCCAGAGAGAAGAATTTCATTCATTTATCTGACACCGCCGGACCTGCGTGCACCAGACCAGATGCTGCCTGGGGCGCAGGCCACGTTGTGGGGGTAAGAGGTGGCTCCTGCCCTTCAGCAGCTCCAAGGCCGGTGCGGAGCCCGCAGGAAACCTGTGCTGGCCCTCTGCAGGAGTCGGCTCAGAGCACAGGGCACTCAGGGAGGCTGCTCGAGGAGGAGCCGCACCGCAGGGCAGGGGACTGCCTGGTGAACAAGGGCGAGAGGCTGTGGTGAGTGCCCCGTGGCGCCCTGTGGGGAGTGCCCCTTGGAGGTGAGGGCCAGAATGAATCCAAATGGTCTTTTTTTTTTTTTTTAACAGATCAGTCTAGGAAGCTCTTCAGTTCCTGCCTGAAGTTGCCATCTATCTACTCTGAGGCAAGTGGTCCAGAATAGGAGCACAGACGTCCAAGAGACAGCCCAATTTCCCAGGCACACCTCCTTTCGGGGACTCCTTCCAGCAAGTTCCAGCCATGCTGCTTTCTCACTGGGCCTCACATTGGAGATTTCAGGCTGAAAATGGAGCTTTGTCGGCTTCAGGAGGGAGTGGATCCTGTATCATCATTGTCACTCAAGGACCTCCCACTGCCTGAGACCAAGCCTGACCCCCTCATGCTGGTGTTCATCAATGATGACGTGCGTCATCCTGAGTTATGATTACTCTCAGCCATACAAGGCCTTGCTCAGAGGCTCAGGACGGCAGGAGCAATGCCGCTACAGGGTCCTGAGTGCGCGGGTGAGTGCTAGGGAACTGTGGGGCAAGGCTGCACCCGCTAACCAGAGTCCTCAGGCAAACGGACTTCCCGGTTCGCTTAATGAGCGGCCTAAATGCTTGATTAAAAGTGCCCCAGAGAAGTTCTCTGGAGAGGAGGAAAGGGGCCAGGGGGCACTGGAAGGGCTCATTTATCGTTCTTTAACTTGGGGGAATTGGCAGGAGAAGGGGCAGCGGCTATTCCCTGCAGAAAGCAGTGCCCCAGATGGCCCCTGAGAGCCGGCTGGGGAAAGTTGCTCCTTGGCAGCCCTGCTCACCAGCATGACTTTCCAAACGTCCAAGCCAAAGGCAGCATCGGTTGGGGGTCCACAGTGGGACCCTTCCAGCAGGAGAGCTATCCTCCTCCCCCTAAGCTGGATACATGTTTACTACAACAGGCAGTGACCGGACGCTACTGTTCATGCAACAACGTGGGCCAGTAAGGCTCCTTTCAGGAAACAGCTGGCCACTCAGTGGGGTAATGAGGCAGAGACAAAGGTGTGGGCAGGGTTAAGGAAGGTTGAAGAACCCCAGAACTGGCAGCAGCTGGGAGCAATTAGCATCCCCAGCCTGAAGGGGCATGAAAGCTACAACTGCTGGGACCCTGAAAACAAGCCATGGCTGCAGCGCAGGGTCATGGAGAGAGGCTGTGGCCAAACCAGGCAGCTCAGCAGGGTTATGGCCCAATGAGACAGGTGTCTCCATCTCTATCTCCTCCTGCCCCAGTTTCCTACTCTGGGAAGGCAGCTAGCTCGGGAACTCACTGATGCAGCCCATACACAGCTGCTGCCTGCCCCAGAACAGGAAGAACAGATCCGGGAACTTTACAAACCACTCCAAAATTAGTGCCTTAAGACAATAACAAATAATTTAGCCCTGATTTTGTAGATTAGCAATTTACAATCTAACCTGGGCTCAGTTGGGTAGTTCTTCTGGTCCGATTTGTGCCTAGCTTGCCTGATTTCAGCTAGGCTCACACTAGCCTGGGCTTGCGTACAAAGCAGAAAGAAGATTCAAGAGCAGCCAGCCAACAAACCCAGAAGAGCAAGCTTTTCCCAGCTCTCTGCTTATATTGCATTTGCTTCTGCACTTTTGACCAAAACAAGTCACATGACCATCCTGGTTCAAGGGGTAGAAAAATAGATTCCACTTCTTGAGGGGAAAGGAAGAAGATAGGTCTATATTTTGCAACCTGCCCTAGTTTGTGCTCCAGCCACAATTATTCACATTCTTCCCACATGCAGAATATGCTCTCCTCCATCCCAGGACTTCCAAACCTGGATCTCTTGAATCTGGGCTTGTTCCTGTAGCAGTGGCTTTTGCTGAATAACAAGCCACCCCAACACTTAGAAGCTTAAAACAACGACCATTTATTTAGCTTACAATTCCATGGGTTGGCGATTTGGTCTGGGCTCAGTCAGCAAATTCTCTATATCTTTGCCGGGCCTCACCCATGCAACTGTGGTCAGTGCTCCTCCACATGACCTCCTGTTCTTTGGCATGCTCATCCACGTGGTGGCGGGCTTCCAAGAGCAGCAAGAGAGGACAAACCCCAAGGTGCAGCCACTTTCAAGCCTCTGCTTGTGGTGTGTAACTGCTAAGATCCCATTGGCCAAGCAAGTCACATGGCTGAGCTCAGAAAGAGAGGAGGAGAGTAGTGAAAGGCACATGGCCATGGGGTTTGGAGACAGGGAGAGAAATAATTGGTGATCGTTTTTGTAATTAATTACCACAGTGGAGTGGAGACTAGATTTGGAGAGACAAATAGAGAATATGCAGTTCATTGGTCTAAATTTCGAAACACAGCATCCAAGCCTCTTGAGAATGGGTCCCACCTATCTCCCTAACATCAACTCTATCCCCAACCACACCCCACACACCTTCCAAACTGGGTTCTTCACAGGTTCATGTACCTGCCCTGGCTTCTCCTTCGGTCTATTCTCTGGATTATCCTCCATCTTTACCTGATCAAATCCTCTACATCCTTCTTAAAAAATTCAAAGCCACCTTCTCCCAGACATCTTTCCTGATTCTCATCTCCATCCATTTCCCCACCACACACACACCACCACCATCACCAAGCTGGACATGATTCTGAAATCCTGCCTATAATTTCTAGAGCCCCCTCTGTGCCTCTTTTCAGGAACTTCTTTACAGGGGGATGTTACCTCCTTTCTTGGACTGTGAGCCACCAGAGGGCTGGTGCCTTGTGTGACCAGCCTTTGTCTCCCCCACAGTGCTCAGCACAGACCAGATGTCCTCCTGATCCGGGGAGCTCGGTGCTGAACAATTCAAAGACTGCAGAAGCAGACAGTGCAATGGAGCCAAAACTCCCTCCAGAGAGGACCTGCTCAGGAAGCCCAGTGCCTTCTCCAAGAAGCAGCTATGGGAACCGGCAAAGACGAATCCAGAAGAGCAGGAGTTGGGACATTGAAAGAGGGGCCGGGCTTTGGTCTTGCCAGAAGACATACCTGGGACTAGAGGTCAAACTCATGAAGAGTCAGTCCCCAGTTCTATCCAAGAACTTCCTCTAAGAGAAGAGCCAGATTTAGAACACACTGGCAAGGAAAGGGGTGAGCCATGCCCAGCTGGCTGAGCCTTGGTCTTCTGGTTAGTTTCTGAGAGAGTGTTTTTTCAGGGGCCTTAGTCTATTTGCATTTAAGGTTTGGATGTTAGTAATTTCTCCATTAGACCCACGTTGCACCTTGGCATGCAGGAGTGTGCATTCACAGGCTCACACGTAAAGGGCTCTCCGGAGTCGGCAGCTCTCCTCATGAGGCAAACCTGCGCTGAGCCTGGCAGCCGGCCAATTCCCTGATTGTCAGCTGGGCAGCAGCACATTGTGTACTGTGGGCAAACTGCGTGTGGTTAGATTGGGGGTGGAAGGTGTGGGAGGGGGCGGTAGATGACTGGGGCCAGTGTCAGTCTGAAAGAATTCTAAAATGTTAGGGAGGGCCATTCCAGTGAATTGCCTACCTCACGTGCACACACTGACACACACATGCCTGAACACACCTGAGGGGCTGGGCCCCCTCCCTCCCATCAGAAGCTGGTATCTCAGCCCAGGAGGGCTTCTCCCCTTGGGTGGGTGGGTGAATTGAGACAGCCCCTGTGGGCCCACCCTTCCCAAATCTGGACACTCTTGACCCACCCAGCTCCTCTGGGTTCTAAATGGCAGAACAGTGCCCCCGAGAGGGGACATGGCCTCTCTAAATGCCAGAATGTGCTAGGACTAGAGCCAGGTCTCATGCTCCTGGGCGGAAGGGGTGGGGTGCTCATGCCGGTGTAAGGTGGCTCCAGGCCGCACCACCACCTTCATGCAGAGGACACCTCTCTGGGAGCCAGGCCTAGAGGGCTCTTCTGGCCCCTCTTAGTCATGTCCCTGGCAATAAAAATCCCCCAGCAACCAAGCCCCTTATCAGTCTGTGAAAACCATTCACATCCTACAAGGCCCTCAGATGCTACCTCCCGCTCTTGGCATCCCTACTCTAACCCAAATGGGAGTTTGCGCCTTCTCAGTAACTTTGTGGCTCTGTTCAGACTGCTCCTAGAATTTTAGTTAGATGTGTATATACCCTCTTGATGACATCTGACCATCAGCTTCTTAGGCTCCTTTGTCCCTTTCCCCCACTCCCACCTTCAGCACCCAGCACAGGACCTGGCTTAGATGCCACACTCTACAGACATGAACTGGATTCGCGCTATTCCTTTGCCTTTCCCCCATCTGGCTTTCTTGTTGGCCAGCACCAGTGCCTTCCCAATACAGGAGACATAAAACTCCCTCTCTCTTTTCCACTCCTTTTTGATGAATAGGAACAGTCCCTCAGGTCCTCGTTAGGAAATTCTTGGCCACTCACCAAGTCTCAGATACTCTCCAGAGCTGGGGGGCATCCTCTAAAGCCCAGGGGCCCTCAGAGGGTAGGGCGGTATTTGCTGGACAACGCTCCCACCTACCGAGCCTGTGACTAGCTCGCACAGCACCGGTGTCCCTGGTTACTGCCATCTGACTCTCTGGGATTGACTGGAAGTTTCTTCCTATTTGCCACCAGCTGTGCCAAACCCTGTGAGCTGGTCTTTTCTTTGGGCATCTGAGGCTAGAAAGGGCTCTTTCACATCAAACGTTCTCTGTGAGGCTGTAAGAACTGGGATCACTACCTGAAACCACTCACCCTATTCCTATGAAGAAGAATCTAATTAATACCACAGCCTAACTCTTCCAACAACCTGGCCCTTCCCCCAAGTCCCAATCCTTCCCTCCTGGAAGAAACTCAAGAGGAAAGTCAACGTTCTCAAAAGCATCAGACATCAGCTCAGAGGACCTCAGGTGCATCCTGCAGACGTCCTAGCAAGCAGGTGAGCCAGAATGAATGGGCTGGAAGAAAAGCCATAGCTGCTAGACTCCAAGCCAGAGAAGCAGATGCTTAAAGACCTGGGAAGAAAGTTCTCACCACCCCACCATCCCATTGCTTTCCATTGTCTACAGAAAAGTTAGGTTATTTCATCCAGAGTCATGCTCACATCATGACCGCAGTGACTGTAGTCTCATCTTCTAGACCTCAAAACCACTAGCCACCTGGAACACTTGTGACCCCAAACACGCCAACTCACCCCACCTACAGGGCTTTATTTTAGTTACTGAGACATCCTTTGTCCTAGGATGGGCTCTCAGGCCCTGAGACATGGATTCGAGTATGTGTATTTTGGGGAGGGGAGTGAGGGAGATGACCAAGAAAACCCTGGGGGGATAGTGAGAAGGGAAGGAAACCCATAGGGGGACATTATCTAGCAGATTCCCTTTGTGTGCAGCTAAGGTTCCCTTCTACAGGGGAACTCCAGGAGACCGTGCTGAACCCACTTCAGAGTTTTTCCCACCTGCGAATCCAGGGAACTGGGATATTTATCCAGCTTCTCCCATTGGCCACTGGCACTCCTGCTGGGGAGGGGAGGCATTGACTCTGTAGTGTGCAAGTCCAGCTTGCACAGGAATGGGGATATGGGCAGTACACAGGGGTATTGTCCTCCATTCCCTCCCTTCTCCCACACCCATTTTGTAGTTTCTCAAAAAGGCCTGCTTGCCAAAGTACAATGACATCTCCAAAAAGCTTTTCTGATCTTCAGTCAGAACCACTGGCTCTTTCCTCTGGTACCCACAGACCATCACAATGCAGCCGTTACA
This sequence comes from Smutsia gigantea, assembly GCA_032199065.1. Lineage (NCBI taxonomy): Eukaryota > Metazoa > Chordata > Mammalia > Pholidota > Manidae > Smutsia > Smutsia gigantea. The sequence goes on from JAVSCE010008652.1 coordinate 106,265, forward strand.
AAGTCGTCAGGTTCTGACCCACTCACCTTAACAGTTAAAGGCTGCAGGACAAATGGGAAGGGTGGTGGTGAACCTGGTCCTCCTGCCTGGATTTCTTTCCTTTCTGCTTTACACACAGTGGTGTCTTTCCTTTGTATACTCCTAGAAGCTCTTTAATCCCTTGAATATTAGAAGCTAGGAAACACCTCTTTAAAGTGCCATTTGGTACTACTGCTTGAATCTGTACTTATAGGAAAAGCGAAATTTAAATGATATTACTTGATGTGGTGCACGGTAATTGCTGTGTTATTGTATATTAACAGCTTTATTTGCATGAATAGTTTTATCTATGGTCATATTAAAAATAAATAAATAAATACCTAAATCCATATTGCTCTCTCCAAGTTACCTGGATCTATGATGTGTGCATACACTGAAAGCATCTACTCTTACTCTGAAGAAAGGGGAGAGAATATAAATTAAAGAAAATAAGGAAGGAAAGAGGAAGCCCCCAACCCACACAGGGTTAAAAAATGTCTGCATGTGAATAGTAAAGTGGCTTCTATGAACCCTGACGTGACCCACAGAAGTGAAGCACAGGACAGACTGGTATAGGGCAATCTTATTCTATTTCCTAAAAACAACGTATTGAGCATTGCAATGAATTTTGGAAAAGAGCTGTCCCACCTACAGTCCTACAGAGAGAAAGAGGATCAAGGAACTGTCTTAGTCTGCTTTAACAAATACCACAGACTGGGTGACTTATAAACAGCAGACATGGATTTTTCCCATTTTGTGAGGCTGGAAGTCCAGGATCAAGGCATCAACAGATTTGGTGTCTGGTGGGAGCCCACCACCTGGCTCACAAACAGCTAGCTGCCTTCTCACTGTGCCCTTACCTGGTAGAAGGGGCCAGGGCACTCTCCGGACCTCTTTCATAAAACACGAATCCTGCTCATAAAGGCTCTAGCCTCATGATACAGTCACCTCCCTGAGGCCCTATCTCCTCATACCACCATATGGGGATTAAGTTGCAACATCTGACTCTTTGGGGAACACAAATATTCAGTCTAGAGCAGGAGCTGGTAGCTGTGGTTAATAAATTAAGAAGCTGGAGCTTCTACAAAAAGAAGTCAGAGACGGCATGTGATTAAATTGGGTGGGTGGGGAGTCTTCTTACAAATATATCTCACTTAAATCAATCTTATGTTCCTACTTAACTACCCACTCAGGAGAGAAAATATTTTTGCCAGACAGAGAACTACAATAGAGAATCATATCTACCCCCTTTCCTCCACTCAAAAATTCTACCCATCACTCAACACACATCTCAAACATGACCTCTCCATGAAGCATGTCTGCTCCCCAGCCAGTCATAATGCTCTTTCTTGCACACCCACGCTCACTGTATCCTTCCTATGGCACTCACAACTTCCTGCCTCTACCACACTACTCATGACTAGAGTACAGGTCCTGGTGGGTAGGGGAGGGTCTGATTCATTTCTGTCCCATCTCACCCAATCCCCACTCCCACCCCCAGGGTCTGGCCAAGGCAGGAGATAAGCTGGGTAAATTGAATTTCATAGGATAAAAGGAAGTATAGTCAAGAGCAAAACTCGACTTGAATGGATTTCAGTTCAACTTCCCAAGAAGCCGATCTCTCAGCTCTAAGTCTGGGAAGCTGGCGTCTACCTGGCCTGGGACCTTCCCTCCCAGGCTTTTGGCTGACTCTCCCTGTCCTCTTGCAGCCCTACCACAGCATTCCCCACCACGTCATACAAGCTCTTGAGAAGGCTTCTTCCTGTACTTCTGAAGATAGGGTTGGGCAAGCCAGTCGTCATGTCCCAGAAGCATGGCTGAAGGAGGCCTCTCGTACGAGGCTGCTGTCCATTCTGTAGCATCCTGGCCAAGCAGACTTCCAGCCGTGGCTTGAACAATGCCGTGATGGGGAGCTAGCATCTGCAGCCCTTCAGCTGCCTAGGGACAGCTCTCTTGTCCTCTTGAATCTTCTTTCTCCAGACTGAACATCCTCAGCTCTCACACTGCTTTTACTCATCCCAACATGGATATTGTTTTTAAGTGCTCTTGAAAGAACATTCTTCTCAAGGTGAAATAGAAATGAGTAGTCATGTTTGTACTGACCTGACCTCTTGCTACATTTCAGCAAGCGTAAATACTTTCACATCTCTCCAGTGATGCAGAAATAATTGGCAAGGGTCGCATTCATATACACACTTGTTCAATCATGCCAACAGAAGGAGATTGTGAGAGTTTGAAGAGAGTTTGTAGTTTCTGGTTTTGTATAAAAACAGGTCAGCCTCCAATTCAGTTTTTTTTTCTTTAAATACAGATGAGTGTAAAGCAAGGAGACTGAGAGCCAATAACTCAGCTGAAACTTTCCTTTGAGAACTTTAGGGCAAGGCCTGCAGGACCGGAATATAGGCCAACCAGGTAATAGACCATCTCAATAGCAAAAGGGGAAAACTGATGGGAGGAAAATTCCTGAAGGATTCTTGGAGAAGCTTTCTTTTAGTGAAGCACTTCTGAATCTTATTTTCTAGTATCCTCCCTTCCGAGAACACTAGAAAGTGTTCAGTAAGCCAGATCTCTTAAAAATGAATTGTAAAAACTTCACTGGAATCCTTCCCCGCCCCCATCTCTCCTTCCCTCTGTCCTTCCTTTTTCCCTCACCTAATTCCAAAATGTATTTCAGGTAGCAAATACCTCAATGCTTTTGTGGTCTTATGCTTTAATAGTATTGAATCACTCATCCTGTCACATTGACAGGCTAGTGTTTGGAGTCCAAAATCTCATCATAAAGAGTTAAGGCCAGAGCTGAACCTGCAGTAATGAGGTCTAACCTGTAATCAAATTAAGTGTCACATCATTAGATTAATTTCCCCCATACATCCACTGTTTTTCCATTCTATTCATTTTTTAAATTGGTAAAAAAAAAATCCATCCTAAAAATGAATTTTATATAGACTTATCATGTAGGTATGACTCTTAATCATCTTTTTAATGAGGAGACTAAGCAAAAAAAAGTGTGAAGGTCTAAGAGTTTTCATTACATCATCTTAAGTCAAATCAGTGATAACTTTTGAAAGAGCAATAATGAACAGATGATAACATCTCCATGCAGGACATGAGAACATCGTTCCTATCATGGCAACCTAGAAAACTTTCTGGTTTTGAAAAGAGAACCTCTTCTCCCCTTCCTAAAAATCAGAGCACCAGAACCTCCCCAGTCTCATCCTGCACTCTTTCACGTCACCTGAAAGAGGATGTAATTTTGCTACCTGCGTAAGGCTTGGCATAAGCATGACTCATCTGAGCGACTTACAACATGGCAAAATATAAACAGCAGCCTCTGAGAGTCTGTGGAAAAGAAAGAGCAGGGAGTCAAGCAAGACTTCTCAGAGCAATGTGTCAACTCCCTCCCAAGTTCTTTCCTGAGAAGCCAGGGTGCTCTGACCTGACCACCCAGCCTGGAAGGGTCTCCCCTCCTCCCTAAAGTAGGACTGAGAAACAGCTTCATCCCTCAGGTGGGGCAGCAGCCCTGGGCCCTATACTTGGAGGAGTGGCTGGGTGTAGACATTCCACCCTCCTCCTCTTTTCTGAATCTTAGGAAGTTCAATTTGAAATATCTGTCATGACTGATACCCCAGGGGGCCAGTGAAGATGCTGAGGGTGTGGCTGCCTTGCAAGTGTAAATATCCTGGGTGGGCCCAGATCGGCAGAGCTTCTGCCAGGCCCACCCTCCTAAGGGGAGCCCTGCTCAGAAGGCAGCCCCTGGGAAGCCTTGCCCACCCTTCACTGAGTGGTTCCTCTTGGCACAATCAATGCAAATGCTTGGGTCAGCCCCTATTCTAGGCCCTGAGGAATTCAGAAACCAATAATTGCAATATTAATATAGTAGCTGATATAATCCATGCCCCAAAACTATCACAGGTTAGCTGGGGAAGTCTTATTAAAAACTTTGATTAGCAAATAAAGATCACTGCAGTCAAGGATATATGATGTATGTACTAAAATGTTAAAAGCCAAGAGGACCAAGTGGTTTCCTAGGGTGGAAGTTGGAACAATGAGAAAAATCTTCTGGGGAGGTGAGAGCTTGCCCAGCCAGCGGTGTGGGGCCTGGGATCTACAGAAGGGGTGCCTCTCCATGTGCAGGTGGAGGGCCAGAAGAGGAGAGAGGGAAGCTGGAGTGACACGTCCAAGAGGCCAGTTGAAGGCCTGGGTTCCCCTGGAGCTGCAGCTTCCATGTTTTCCCTTTGACTTCCAGGTGCTTTGAGCACATTTCTGAGCCTATGCTGGGCTGATTTAAAGAAGACAGGAAGGAGCAAATACACAGAAAGAAGGGGAAAATTGTGACAAAGAGGTTTTGCTGAGGAAAGCAAGGGATGCTAATGGTGAGGGGCTGCTCCTCAGATTACAGAGAAGGGACTTCAGGAACCAGCGGAGAAGGGCTGCACCTCACAAGGAGAGACCCCCTCCTGTTGGCCTCCCTGAGGCCGCTAAACTCCAACCAGCCATGGAGAGCAGAAAGCGCATCTTTAATTTGTACCAATTTTTATGACAACCCAATTTGAAGATTCAACCCAATTGCAATCAACAGAGTAAGCCAACCAGAAAATCACTTGCTTCCCTTGGAGCACTGAAAGCCATCAGTGACCCCAAAGGAGTGAGAAAGTTTGCAGGCCTCCACTGGAGCACAGGGGCTCTGCTCCTCTGTCCTCAGCATGAACGAAGGCCTAGGCCACCCAGGAGAGCTCCTTCAGTTCTTACCATTTCCCAAGGGGCTTTGGGGACGGCAACAGCTTGCAGGGGAAGGAGCTCTGGACTGGTGTAGGGAGGCCTGTGCCCTAGTCTTGTCTCTGCTACTAGTTGCTGGGTGGCTCAGGACAAGTCGCTTCTCCTCCTGGAGTTACAGTTTTCTCATCCTTAAGAGGCATGGGAGTAGGAAATAATTCCTGCTGCGCCCACTTCTCAGGGTGATTATGAAGCTCAACTAATAAAATGGAGGTGAAAGCCGTTTTCATACATTACAGGGCATGGGGCAGGTGCTCCTCTCTCGGTGTAATGGTGATGATGGCAATGATGGTAATGTGGCTGATCTATGTTTTATGCCCATCTCCTGTGACTAGCACACCAAGAGATGAATTCCTGATTTTAAAGGCTTAACTTTATCAGTCTCATTCATTCCTGGATTCTCACCCTGGTTCTGAAGAATCATTTTTAGCTTTGTGAGAGGGAGTTTGGATGGAATATCTCAGAGCATCCATATCTGCCTGCCAAGCCCAGGACCCCTTCTAGTTGCCTTTCCTTGACCGTGATGGAATTGGAGTATCAGTACCCACGCTGAGGCCAAGTTCTCTCTGATGCTGCCTGGAAGAAGGGGAGGTTGATGATGTCCCAAGCCTTTCCCAGGTCTCAGCCTCTAAACCTCGCAGATTATTTTCCTGACGCCCCAACTGCCTACTCTCACTCAAACTGGAAAGAAAGGACAAAAAGGTGGGTCAGTGATATACCTTGTAGGCAATTACGATATAGAGTGTGCAGGTGGGTGGACACAAACGTGCACACATGGTGGGTATACTTCAATGAACTGTAGTTGTGGTTCCAATACCTGCCTCTCTCCGCACTCTATCCAATAGTTAAATGTTTTCTCTAGGGTAGATAGAAATGGACATTATTTGTAGAAAAGGAAACTGAAACAGTGATAAAGGTGCCTCTACAGATCCGCACTCAAGCAGGAATGGGGACTGACAGCTCATCGCATGCTACAGAATTCCGTATGTCAAGTATTGTGAAACCTAGCGCACAACTGGCTGAGCCTGGCCTGAAGGTGACTTACCTTGGCAAAGTAGTGAACCCCAGCCAAGGTCATAGTGACATCCCAAAGTCTGCCCATGCTGTTTTTCCCTATCTCATGTTTAGCCAGACAATGCAAAGCTCGCTCCCTTCGTGAAATCAAGCAGTCACTTAGGGTTCTCTTGGCTCTGCTGCTCTCCCTGGAACTCCTAGGGTCAGGAGAGGCCTCACTGCACCAGGCTTGCCAGCTGAAGAGACACAGGCAGGTGAGGAGTGAATGATGGTGCATTTTCAGTTCAAGCTGGAGCCTACTTACTGTTAAAATTATGGCACCATGATTTGTTGCTGCTTTTTCTCCCCCCTCCCTTGGGGGGCAGATGATGGAAATGGGATCTCTTTATTATTAAACGTTAAACTTCCTTTGGCTAAGCACTGGGGACTGTGTTATAGAACACCTGCTTCTCTGGCCAAGAGCACTCTTTTATAGCAGTGGCATGACTGTCCAACCATTAAGTCCTTATTCTGATATTATAAATGCTGTGTTCCTTCTTATTGCAGAGAGCTGAGGAAAACAGAAGCCTTCAAAAGACATGCACATTTAAATTTGGGGCTGGCAAGTGAAACTTTCAGATAAATCCTTTGTTAATTGCACAGTATGCAGGCAGCAGCCCTCATTCATTCATTCACTAAACATTTGGTGCAGCTCTTAAAGGTCCAGTCTCTGGGCTAGGAACTGCAGATGAATAAACCGGTGAGTGAGCAGATGAATGTCTAACAAATGAATGCACTTCTATGCTGCCGGTTTCATTCTCCTGGTGGCACATGAAATTATTGAACATCTGTTTCCCTGTTAGAATGCAAGCCTGTGCACAGGACCCAAAGATTGTTTTCTGTTTTATTTATTTGAGCCCAGGCCCCGGTGCAGCCCCAGACAGATCCATTTTTTGTTAAATGCAGGATGGTTGGGTGGGTGAAGGATGGGTTGGTGAATACATGAATGAACAGGTGAGAGATAATGGGTTTTACCAAGTTTTTTTCATTTCCTTACTAACTCATTTTTTTTAAATTTTGGTATCATTAATCTACAATTACATGTGCAACATTATGGTTACTAGACTCCCCACATCAAGTCCCCACCACATACCCCGTTACAGTTACTGTCCATCAGTGTAGTGAGATGCTATAGAGTCACTACTTGTCTTCTCTGAGTTGTACAGCCCTCCCCGTGCTCCCGCCCCCAACATTACATCTGCTAATCGTAATGCCCCATTTTCCCCCTCATCCCTCCCTTCCCACCCATCCTTCCCAGTCCCTTTCCCTTTGGTAACTATTAGTCTGTTCTTGGGTTCTGTGAGTCTGCTGCTGTTTTGTTCCTTCAGTTTTTTTCTTTGTTCTTATACTCCACATATGAGTGAAATCATTTGATACTTGTCTTTTTCCACCTGGCTTATTTCACTGAGCATAATACCCTCTAGCTCCATCCATGTTGTTGCAAATGGCAGGACTTACTAACTCATTTTTATGTATATTTTCATTCTTCTTCATTCATTTATTTATAACTTGCCTTATTCCAGAAAGGACTTAAAGCATCTTCATCAGAAGTGAAAATTTTAATTTTTGGCCCCAAAGAAACATTTCAGACTGTGTCCCTATATCTTTAGTTCATCGTAATTCAGAATTGGACATTTCCTGAACAACTGCCCCAGGCAAAGTGGGTCATGGGGAGATCATGAGGCATGATTCACACCCTCCGGATGCTTTGAGTGTAGTTCTGTAAAAGACAGGCCCCGGTGACAAGGGCTCTGGGGAGAATGAAGGGATTCCTCCAAGGAACACCTAATGTTGTAGATGCAAGGCGGAAGAGCATTTGCCTGAGCAGAATCAGTCACATCTTATTTTTTGTTCATCTCCCTAGTGCAGGTCATTCAGCAATTTTCTTGATACTTTTCAAAGAGATTTTATTACCATATAGGGAAATTAGGTGCCACTTAGGACAAAGATTTACTTTCCATGTGTCCCTACAACCCAACTACTTCAGTTGCCCATTTTGCTAGAATGCAGTGAGCAGAAATGAACACACCTAGGAAATTCTTTTGGCCCCTTTTTTTGCACATCACAATAAGCACAAATAATCTGACAGGCTGTGGGCTGGGTGCTGGGTTGATGTTGAAAAAGTCATGGTCTAGTGTAGACAGGTAAATAGGAGACCGTAACACAGTGTAACAGAGTAGTGACTGCAGTCTGTATGAGGAGCTACTATGGGAGCAAAGAGAAGGGCTGCTTAACCCAGGCCAGGGGCTTCCAGGAAGCTTCTGGGAAAACCAGGCAGACTTATCCAAGAGATGAAGGGGATGAAGAGCATGTTCCAGAAAGACAGACCCCTCTGAACAAACACCCAGAGACACAAAAGGTCACAGTATGTTTGGGAAACTATGACTCTTCTGTTTCTCTGTGGCATAGAGTGCAAGGAGGGTGGGCAATTACAGAGAAATTGAGAGGTGAAGGCAGAGGAGTCGGCATGTGCTAGAGCATGAATGACTTCACCGGTTGAACTAAGGAGTTAAGATTTTATAACAGGGAAGATGACACTGCAGTATTTTTAAGCAGGAGAGTGACATAATCAAAAACATGTTCTAGAAAGATCTTTGGGGCATGATGTGGAGTGGTTGGAGAAAGGAGAGTCTGGGGGAAGGGAGATTAGTGAAGGAAGATACAAGGCCTGGATTAAGGCAGTGACAGTGAGAATGGGGAGGATAGATGGATTTGAGACTATTGCAGAAATACCTGTGAAAAATAGAAACTGCTTGAAAGAGAAGCCAGGAATGGGACTTTTGGTTTTCAATTTAAGTGGCTCTTCCCTAGTATATCTGTGTTTCATCAACCTCGGCAGCTAGAATCCAATTCATTTCAGATGGTTTTAGAACTCTCTCTTAGTGGCAAGAAAAAATCCTCACCCTAAGGTATGATTTTAAAAGCAAATCAAACCCTTTTCTTTTTAAGTTCATCCATCAAAAGTGAGCCCTTTCACCTGAAGCTTTCAGCAGGGAGAATGGTCCTAATCGGCAGGGGTGAAGTGACAGTAATTACACAACTGACGTCTATTCAAGACTGCTCCTTCAAAGTACCAGGGATCTTGGTCCTTGGCCTGAAACTAGGCACAGTGGTTTTCAGCCTTGTTGCATACTGGATTTTACCTTGGGCACTTTTAACATCCTCCAGGAAAGGTCATACCCCCAACCAAGCAAATTGGGGCCTCTGGGAATGGCATTCCTCATTTGTTAAAACTCCCCTGGTGATTCCAGAGTGCAGTCAAGTTTGTGAACCACCAGAGAACAGGAAATGTGTTAACTGACCCAGTAACCATACAGGGTCAACTTACCACACTTCCTGGGAAAGGTGCCCTGAGCCAGGAAAGGGGCATCTTAGTTCTCTGACCACATGAGAGTGTTATGACAGATTTCCTAAGGGACTAGAAGATAGAGATTTTAACAGAGTTACCTGGAGTCAGGGCTAGAAGAGATTTAAAGGGTCCTGCACTTCTGTCCTCTGCGCCTAGCTTGCCTATCTATCTCAGACGGATTCCCGGCTCTCCCAATCTGGAGGCAATCCCCAGGGCGCCCTGCTGCCCTCACCACCACTGTGTGCTCACCTCTTCTCCTTCTCCTGTGAGCCTGAGGCTTCTCAACGTTTTTCACCAAGTGCCTCTGATGGCAAAAGAAAAGAAAAATCCTGAAAGGGAGTAAAAAGTCTCTTCCTCTACCTGTAGGGAAGGAAAAATAATTTTCCCTGTACCTTTCTGAGTTCTTGGCTCAGAATCCCTGTAATAAAAGAGACTAACAGGAGAAAAATGAACAAAAGTTTATTAACATGTATGCCTCAGGTATACACGGACAATACCCAGGAAAACAGAGTTACTGAGGTGGCCTAAGCCACCTGTTTAAATACCATCTTCACCTAAAGACAAAAGAAAGATGGGGTATAAAGCAGGATAAACAAGGGGAGGGCATAATTTACAGACTTAAGTTGGTGCCTTCTCCACTGATTAGTTTCTTGTATGGAGTCATCCTTCTCTTCTGGGTACAGAGGGAGACACTCATACAAATGGGGATTTTCTCTATAAATGTAAATGTCGTTTGTATAAAGGTAACTCCTACCTCTTGTTCTTATGTTTTCAGAGCTTCCCCAGGACCTGATGTCTCTCAAAATAATCGGCTCAAAATAATCCTTATGCCAAAGGGGCATATTTTGGGGTGGCACATTCTGATACCCCTCAATCCCATAAGCCCAGGGCAGAGCCTGAAAGAGCCCACAGATCTGTGGGAGTTCTATTTCCACCTTGAACAATTATGCTGATCTTGTCCTGTCTTCTTTAATATGTCAATGGTCAATGTTGACTTCAATATTAAGCTCCTGTTTATGAATCACCAAACAGCTTACACCCCAAGAAGATGGTCCATATTTATTTCTGTGGCTTCCTGAACCACTGACACCCTAGTGCACACACTGGAGATGATGATGAGGTTAATGTTGACAATGACAGTGACAGTGAGTATGACAGTGAGTATTATGTACACACAGGGGCCAAGGGCAGGCCACCCCAAGATGTGCCATTATGACATGCAGATTAAGTAAGCTGAAAACAATCAGGGCTCAAGACTCAAAGAAACTTTGATCTTCCTCAACCTCAACTGCATGAAAAGAATGTAGATGGAGGAACTGCTCCAAAAAGAGAGCTATCACCACAGATTACTATGATGTAAACCAGTGACATAGGCCGTGTCATTCAGGAAAAGAGCCAGGCTGCGGGTGAGTCAAGAAAAGCTTGAGGTCAGTTCATGCGATCAGCTGGCAGAACAGGTTAAGCGAAAACAAACCAGACAGATTTTAGGAAAATAACTGATGGCAAAACAGAATGCAGTTTCTAACCAGTTCAAGCCAACTAGATTTGGGATAGGGAACAAAAATAACCTACAGTTACCCCAAAGCTCCTTATAAGCTCATTAGCATACTAAAAATCACACCCCTTGGCATCATGACAGTTTGAGGCTGACGATATCAAGACAAAGAAGAGGGTGTCACCCTATTTCCAGGAAATCCCCTCCCTATTCCCAGAAAACCCCACTTAATCCTGATGAATATTCTACCCCTGCTTAAACTCCAGCTGTAAGACCACTCGACCTGAAGCTCACTGTGCTGCCCACCTCTGGAGCCTGCCTGCACTCCCTCCTTGAGTGTGTACTTTAAATTTATTAAACTACTCTTTGCTTGTGCCTGCTCGACCTGCTCATGAATTCTTTCTCGATCAGAGTCAAGAACTCTTTCCCCAGTTGAGATCTTACCTAGCGTGCAGGGAGACATCCCTGGATTGGATTTCCTGACAACACTAGGTGTGGTAGACAGGGAGAAATGTGGAAAAGTCTGTTAAATGTCCTATGTTCCATGTTTCCATATGGTCCATAAAGTGTTTGTTCACTGAACATTTACTTTCATATTCCTATGAGTTGCCTTCCTTCCCTATGCCCTCTCCTTAGTTCAGGATGACTTACACACCTCACCGTCCCTGACACCTTTGAAATCTCATGTCTATCGATTCCCCTTACCTATGTAATTAAACTTTGGGTTTTTTCTCCTATTAATCTGTCTCATGTCAGCTCGATTCTTAGACCAGAGAGAACCTTGAAGGGTAAAGGAAAAGTATTCCTCCCCAACAACAGCCCACATTGAAATTGAAGGGGGACAGAATATGCCACCCCAAAATATACTTCTTTGGCATAAATATTGGAAGAGGTTCAGAATAAGTCTCCTGAAATGTGCCACTTTGACATGTGGACTATTAGAGCTGAAGGCAATCAAGACCCCATGGGATCAAGAGAAACTTTTCCCTCTCCCTTAAATACCTAGAAGAATCTAAATTGGGGGGTGGGGGGAGGGGTCTTTCCAAGAATTAGTTATACCAGAGATAAATTTTATCTGAGTGACCCACCTGCATGGCAGGGCAAACATCTAATCACCAAACACCTGCTCTTCTTACTGCCTGTGAGTTGCCCTCTTCCCCACTGAAGGCCCAGGCCCCTATCCCATTCTTTGGCTTGGGAGGGCACATATACCTCATTTGACTTTACTGTCTTTGAACCTCTCATGCATGTAGGGTTCTCGTAAATACAAAATTTGATTTGATATTCTCCTGCTATTCTGCCTCAGGTCAGTTCAAATCTTAGACCAGCGAGATAATCTTTGAAGGGCAGATGAAAAGTTTTCCTCTCCAACAGATTATTTTAGGGTGATTTTTTTAAGAAACAGCAGATAGAGGAAACACTCTGAAAACTGGGTAGAAGTTACCCTTTTCTAAGAGGCACTTACATTTGTAAGGGAAATCTCCATTCGTAAGTGTGTCTCCCTCTGGACCAGGAAGGAAAGGTGACTCTAAATCTCTAGCCACTCTTGTCAGTGGAGAAGAAAAGGATTTAAATTAGCTTAACAACCTTACCTTTGTTTACTGTGTTTTTCCTGGTAACCTCCCATATCTGGCCTCCTCCCATTCACCTCCACCATCTTTTGTCCTTAGCTGAAGATGTTATTTAAGGTGGTGGCTTGGGCCATTTCAGGGAGTTACTCAGATTTCCTGGGTCTCTCCCACACATACAGGAGGTGCACATGTAATTAAACTTCTGTTTGTTTTTCTCCTGTTTAATCTTCTTTTATTACAGGGTATCTCAGCCAAGAACCTTTCCAGGGTAGAGGGAAAATTATTTTTCCTCCCCCACAAGATGCACATGTGCTGTGGAAAGTGTATCGAATTTGGAGCCAGAAAGTCCTGGGTTTGAACAATAGCTATGATATTTACAGATTGTGTGGCCTTGGAAAATATGCTTTACTTCTTGGAGACCCTGTTTGTTTACTTGTAAAATAGGAGAGGGATATCCAACTTAAGGGTGTTATGTAGGATGAGAGATATTTTACATATCTGGCACCTGACAAGACACTTAATACATGCTGGTGACTATTATTATAGACTTCTCTCTATCCTCTAAAACTTCTCTTGCCATAGGTGGAGAATGATGTTGTCTGCTTCATATCCATGACCCTTTTAACCGAGATCCTTCTTTGGGCATCTCTGAGCCCCCCAGAGCACAGTCTAGTTTAGGGCTTAATCCAGAGCAAGTCTCTTAGATGAACATACTGTAAAATCGCCGGCTGGTGCATGGAGAGACCCAGCAGTCAAACACTGACTAATGCTTACTGATGGTGTCATGCACAATGTCCCAATTTCTTGTGCCACTGTGAGTGAGCTAGTTAAGGCTGTTGCGTTAAAAATACAAACGTCAGGTATTTTACCAGCAAAAGCAAGTTTATTTGGGAATAGCAACGAATTGCAATCTGGACATGCAAGCCACATTAAAACCATAGGCATGTCCAGAGGACAAAGGACAGGACCCTCTTTTACAGAGGAAAACACAGAGTTAGGAGGGCTGTTTAAGCAAAAAGTCCACTGGAGTAAACTTGGAGGCCTACGACCGAGGCGTCTCATTGGCTGAGTTGTGACAGTCTCTCATTGGCTGGGCCGTTGCTGGGGGCGGGGAGGCAGAAACCTTCCTGCTGGGTGCTAAAACAGCTAAAACAGTATGGCATCTGTCTTAACATGGTGCTTGAGATTTAGGAGGAGTGGTGGGCATGAAAGCATCCCCTGCAGGACCCTGATGCCATGTCAGTGACGTTTCCCTTTATCAATTTTCACGAGAGTGAGGCCTAACCTGAGGTCAGCTGGCTATCAAAGCACACTGCCCCCAGTAAAGACACAGGAGTGCCTGAGTCCGAGCTCTGGGCATCCAGGGGCCTCCCCAACAGCCTTAAGGCTTGCCTGCCTTGCCCTGCTTAGCCCCAGGAATGCTCTGAAAAACAGCATCTTCCTCCAGGAGAGAGTGGCTGGCACTTTCTGCTGCCCTCAGGCCAACTGGGCTTCTCCTGTCCCAAGTCATCTTCCCTTAGAGTGTAGATACCTGGAGAGCAAAGTTGGGGCCCCTCTGGATGAAGAAGGAGAGGAGCATGTACCTAAGCAGCTCCCATCCAGCTCAGCTGCCCAGCCAGAGCCTAGGAGAACCTGGGCCAGCTGCAGTGGTATCTGTTCAATGTGTAGAAAGGAGGATGGTCACATCACCTGGACCATGCAGGCCCGGCTGCCCCACATTGCTGCATGTCCTCAGTGGCCTTGCTAATGGCTGAGGTCCTGGTGATCACAGAGCCCCAGAGGTCTCAGTAACTGAGGGAGCCACAACCTTTCAAGAGTTCTGAGGAAGAGGTAAATAGAGGAGGTTGTGACCTCTCCCCTCCTGCGTGGGCCACGGTTATACGGCAGAGTGGTTGACAACGCACAGTTTGGAGGCAGCAGTCCTGGATTTCAGACCCCATGCTGCCAATATTAACTCTGTGGCCTTGGACATTCAATCTCTCTGTGCCTTCATTCCTTCAGTTATAAGACTGCATTAATAATAATAACAGCAGCCTTCTGGGAGTGTGGTGAGGTTGAGAGATAGTTGCATTAGTTTAGGCAGATTGTGCTCAGAGATTGAGATTGTCTTTGCTAATAATGTATTTCAACACTTCATAGGTTCACTGCAGGAATTATGGTTTGTAATAATATTTCACAACCAATAACATACAGGATAATTTCTTTTAATAAGCCAATAAAGAAGTAACATACTCCAAACCAATAATAGATTAACCACACCTTTGTTCCAGGCAAAGGGGAGATGAAAGGAAGGCCAGATTTAGTTGAGTGTACCCTTCTACGATTCAGCAGAGCCAGCCCTTACAACTAAAGTTTGGGCATCAGCTGCTGGCTTAGGTCCCTCCTTGCTGGGGCGTGTAGCTAGCCTGTGATGGCATGGTGTTAGCAGGCAAGGTAGGCTGTGACCCTGGGGACCATTACAGGGCTTGTACCACTGCCTACAAGGAGTAGCTGCACCAAGGCAGAAACAGATGTCCCTTCTCTTCCTGACACTCCTGCACAGTTTAAAACATTACTGCCAACTAAAAGTGGCCTAGCCATGGCAAGAACAAATGTCTCAAGATCTTTGGAGGGCTATTGAGATCAATAAAGATTAGTTTTGCCCGGGCTGAACACTCTTAGTAAATCCTCAAATTCTTGGTATTTAAAGTTCAAATTTCATTACGTCATAGCCAGTCTTCCATATGTTCTTATTGATAAGTCCCCTGTGGGGCCCATCAATGGATTGAGCTATTGAGCGCTTATCGGCATCCGCAGACGTTATGACAATATCCTGACACAGCTTCCTCAGTGTGAACAAATTCACCCATAGATCAAAACAACTTCACTCAAGTCATAAGCAAATGGATCTGAGATCATAACAAACCAATATGCAATAATAGGCCACCTAAAGCCTCACACACCACACCACAGGGAGCCTGCAGGAAGTGCTTACCTAAGGTTTGTTATGTTTACAGGGCTCCCCGGCCTCAAATTCTGCTCCCGATCCCACCTCTACCAGCAAGCTCTTAGTTTTCAGACTCCATGAAAATATCCCCTCCTCTCTGATGCCTTCCATAACTGTCTCCCATTTTCTGAGGCCCCAGAACCCTCTGTAGGTATTTCTTCAATAACCATTGACTGAGTGGAGACTGGGTAAAGGGACTAGGCAAAGGTTAAAATAAAAGTCATCCTTTCCCTTGAGAAGATCATAATCTGGTGGTGAAACTGATAAGAGACAATTACAATCCAATATGAAAATCGCTGCAATGATGTTGCACTAATTATTTAGAGAGCATCGGAGAAGGAGAGTCACCACGAATGCTGATCATCTGCATCATGATTTTGTCTATCAATCTGTGTTCTTAGGTAGACTTTGAGCCGTTCAAGAGTGGAAGCATTCATCTTTGTATCCTCACTGCGCTGAGCACAGAGCTATGTTCATTAAGTGGGTGTTGCCCATGAATGCATGACAGGATGAACAAATAAATGCACACTTAAAGACTACTACAGTGGTGGTGGGGTCTTTGGTATATCTGCAGGGCTGAAGGCCCAGGCTTTGTTGACCATCTCTGCATCCCCAGCTGATTTCCGGGCCATACAACAGTTCTGGTCCTGACTCTCCCGATGATCTTCTGTCTAAGACTCAACTTACCCATCTATAAGGACAGTAATGATAATTATAACTCACAGCAGGGTTGGGAGGTTCAAAAAGCATTCACTCATTCAACAAATATTCATTGAACACAGCATTTTCTTTCTCTATATAACAAGGCCCAGTGGGAGAAGGCAAAGTATGAGGAATGATGGATCCAGATAAAAAGATGGTGATTTCAGAGGAAGACAGGGAGCTAACAAGGCTAGAGTATGACCATCCAAAACAAGACCAATGTTACCAATGGGGCCTTGGGGTTGGGGCGAGTGGAGAGGGGCTGGGGTGAGGAAGAGCTTGCTAAGTGAACAAAGGCTGAGTGGTGAGACCATGCAGGGCAAAGAATAAATATTAGGCTACATAGCATTGTCCCTTGCCTGCTCCTGGCTTCCACCAGCAGGAGTGAAGAGTGGGGTCTTGGTGCTCTGTATGCTCCTGGCAGAAACCCAGGAGGAAAGTCTAGGTCTTTTTTCAGTGTGGTCATCAGGATGGCTGGGGCACCCGTAGACCTGAGCCTGTGAGCACCTCATCTCTAGAATAATACGGCAGTGGGGGAACAGGGAAAAGTTGGGGATGAGATTAGAGCCATGGGTCTCAACTAGGGGCAATTCTGCCTTCCAGCAGATGTTTGGCAATGTCTAGAGACACTTTTGGTTGTTGCAACTGGGGAGGAGGTGCTACTAGTACCTAGTGGGTGGAGGCCAAGGATGCTGCTAAACACCCTACAGCACACAGGCCAGTCTAGACAACGAAGCATTAGCTGGTCTCAGGTGTTAGTAGGACTGGGGTTATGGAACCCTGGGTTTAGGGGGACCAGAGACTCTGTGGTGGAGACTGGGATCTCTGCCAATGCCTTCAGTCTGCTCTGTGCTGGGAGTAGAAGATCCAGGTTCCACCTAGAGAATAATGTTGAAGGGAATGAAGGGAATGATGATGATGACAGTGGCAGTGATTCCATTTGTCCACACTGTGGTTAATGATGGAATCTCACCCTCCTCTCCTCCATGACCTTCAGGCAGTTTGGACCCTCATCCCGGAAGAGGAGACTGCAACCCAGAGAACATAAGGGACTGCTTCAGTGCCTGTTCCAAGCTGTAGTGTTCATTTCCTGTTTCTTCATCTCCTCCTCCTCCTTCTTCTGGGATGCCAGTGTCTGACTGCCTCTTCCCCTAACCACCTGTGTTGGGGTAATTCCCTAGTGTACAAATCTAGAAGCTGAAGAGGACAGATACTTTCTCAGAGGCCAGTGAGCCTCACCCATCTCGGACTTTGAATCAGGAGTCAGTGACTACAGTGAAGCAGATCGGGGCAAATTCTCTCTTGCAGTGGTGGTCGTGGTTGTGCGGTGGTGATGGTGGTCGTGTGGCAGTGCCGGCAGTGTTCAGGGCTGGTGAAACTCCAGGTGTCTGCTGATCTGTCTGGGTTTGGCAGTGGAGGAGGCAGAAGCCTTCTCTCTAGGCTGGTTTTGTGCTTGCGGTTCAGGCAGGGTTCTGGCTGCATAGAAACCTTTGTTTCTGTTGGTTTTCCAGCCTCTCTGGCTGTTCGTGCTGGGAGCCACCTGATATCCTTTCACTGCCTTCCTTCTCACTTCAGTAAGCCAGAATCAGGTTTTGTTGCCTGCGAGGAAGATTCCTGACTGATACACTCTGGGTATGGCCCTGAGCTGGTCCGGAGATGGTTTTACTTAGGGTGGAGCTCTGCACAGAGCGCAAGTGTGCATCTAACAGGACCTGGGCAGGGGCTGAACCAGAATCTCAGTACTGCCCCAACAGTAAGGCTCTGCTATGCATTCAGGACCCACATGCTGGCTCCCTCCCTCAGACTGGGTGCTCTCCCCAGGGGTGCCTTAGCTCCCCCTGCCCTTAGCCTCTCCTTGGGTCACTACTCCCCGATTTGCCAGAAGAACCTAAGTGGGTGTAAATTCCCCCTGTGGATACAGCTTGAATTCTTTTCCTGGAAGTTAACCTCCACATCACCTGTCATTTCTAAATTCTCCCTCTTGGGCTGGGACCCACTGACATATATGACTTTCTGCTGAGGACAGTGTCCAGGCAGCCAATCAGAGGCCCCTGCTCATAGAGGCCTGCAGCCTATGGGTAGAGAGGAGACCATGCTTTCTGCTCTCTACAGGGAGCGCCGGGGCTCCTTCTCAACCTCCTAGAGAGAGACAGAGACAGAAAGGCACCTTGTGCTCCATCCCCAGAGACTTCCAGCCACCTACCAGTGAGTCTGTGAGGCACGTGGCCCAGCTGTCCCCTAGAGTGGGGGCGGAATCATGTTTCCTGTGGGCGCTGAGCCTTGGCACCACTGAGCAGCATGACACTGATCCCTCCCTGGTGATATCCAGGTGGTGAAGACAGAACCGGAAAGACAGGACCGTGCAGCTCCACGGAGGGGCCCAAGGATGCCGGCAGGAAGGAGGTGGGTGTCCTCACTCCTGCCAGACAGACAGCTATGAGCTCTAAGGCTCAGAAAAGGCAAAGCAAACCCAGCAGGGCCTTTGTTTATGTCCTACCTGGTCACTTCAGTGGGCGGTTTCGGGGTGGACAGGGGAAACTACTGGGGCTTTCAAACCCCTTAAACTCCTGAGGGGGAAGGGGGAAGGGGGAGCCCAGCTCAGGGTAGGAACCCATGGTCCTCGTGGCAACCGCTCTCAGTGTGACCCCCTCAGAGCCCCATCCCAGCTTGCGGGCCAGGCCCCCTTCCCACGCGGAGTCTCCCCTGAAGCTGGCTCTCTTCACTTCCCTCAGCTGGGTGCCACCAGGGCATGTTGAAATCATTAGAAATGGCTTTCCTAGCCTTCCCAGAAGAGCTGACACAGCACAGCAGAGTGGCTGTGTGTTTTCAGGATGTAGAATTTAAAAATTTTTATATGGTCAAATTTATCAATCTCTTCTTTTATTGTAACTGCCTGGTTGTCATGCTAAGAGAGGCTTTTCCTGTCTTGAGATTACATTAACAGTCTCAGTTTTTTTCTTAAGTGATTTTTTATTTCTCAAAACCATTTGGAGTTAATGTCGGTCCAACAAGTGAGATAGGGACGGAATGTTATTTTTTTCCTAAGCAGTCATTTGCTCCAGGCCTGCTGGGGTGAAGTTGTCCTTTCTCCACTGATTTGAAATGTTCCCTTTGTAATAAAAGAACATTCTTATGTATTCTTAACTTTGTTATTTTGCTCCATTAATCTGTTTTGTGCTTTGGCATTATTTGGTTTGGGAAGATTTGAGAATTCAAAGCAAACAGAACTGACTTAATTAGTTGGGAGTCTGTGCAAGGCTTTACA
The DNA here is from genome assembly GCA_032199065.1 of Smutsia gigantea. Classification (NCBI taxonomy): domain Eukaryota; kingdom Metazoa; phylum Chordata; class Mammalia; order Pholidota; family Manidae; genus Smutsia; species Smutsia gigantea. Next base: position 125,477 of record JAVSCE010008652.1, read on the forward strand.
AAGAAAAGATCACCAATTTCTGGCAGCCTCACTGGGGCACTGCATGGGAGGCTCCCCGTCCCGTGACAGCTGGCCAGTAAGCTCGAAGAACCATGACAAAAATGTTAGGCAGATGAGTCAGAGGAGGCCAGGGCTGGAAGGACATCTTCTGGCCCCAGGTCTCTACTTTCCAGCCATGGCAAGAGAAAGCTTGCTATCTGTGCAGAGAACCCAAACAAGGCCCCACGTGTAAGGGCTGGTAGATCTCGGATGGGCACTCAGAGGGCTCTGTCCATAAGCTGCTTCTGTGGACATCTCTCCTGTAGCTTTTCTTGGTTGTCCTTGTCCACCACCACCACTCTAATTCTTACCTTCTTACCTCTCACCTGGCCAATGACTTGGGTGTCAGCACTCCTCCCTCCAGTCTCCATGTCCTGTCTGATTGACACAATGCCTCTAGATTGGGATTGTGTCACTCAGCTGTTGAAAACCCTGGGTCAGTGGCTCCTCACTGAAATTAAATATAGCCTGAGGTTTAAGATTTCTGCACTCTGACACCCATCTAAATTGTGTCTTGTTTTTCTTCACATAACTTGTAAGCTCCAGCCAGACAGGACTATTTGTTACGTCCCATATATTTCCCCATGAGCCCCTAATCGCCCTTGCTCTTCTCAGAGCTCCTCCTCAACTATATTTATTCTTTAAAGCCAGTGGTTCATAAAGTTGAAAAGCTAAGGTGCCCAAATTCATCTTCCTCTGGGCCATCCAAGCTCAAAGATGTCTCTCCTTTCTCTGGGTGCCATGTTTCTGCGGAGGCACCTCTTCTCAGGTGTAAAAGGCTGTCTGCCTCATTGTCCAGTAATGCCTTAAAATGTGCACTCTGTGGGGACATAGATGGTGCCTGACTTTCCAGACCTCGGGGAGACCCAGCCATCTTATTTAAGTGTTCTAGTGTGTGAGCGTGTGTGCTGTGCCTGCCACCCAGACCTCGGGGAGACACAGCCATCTTATTTAAGTGTTCTAGGGATGGACAGTAGGAAGCAGCTTTGTAAACCAAGAACAGTCGTTGCAGCCCATCACACTTCTGAATCTGTAGCTTTTTTTTTTTTTAAGAAGAAAACTTGCAGAGTTCAGGGCCTTTTGATTTGGAAGGGTCAGGTCAGGACAGGGTGGGCCTCAGCACCTCGGAGGCTGTCATGGGAGATGGGTGGTGCACAGGGCAGGCCTGCCCTGCTGCCCCCCACCTCCGGTGATGGCAGGAAGGCAAGGGGGCATTTGTGCAAAAGCCTCCCTACAGCATTTACAGTAGGTTTGGATGTCAGTGGGTGTCCCAGCCAGGTCCTAGCCAACGTCAAGGGGGTCTGTGGGGAGCCAAGCCTTCCAGGTGCAAGGGGCCTTCCCTGTCCACCCGGCTCTGACTTGGCCCCTTGAACATGTCCCCAAGGTGCAGGAGAAGCCCCTGGCCAGCCAGGCACCTCTGGAAAGGGGTTCAAGGCCTTAGACCACAGGCATGAAGATCTGTACATGTCTGTCTGTCACACTTGGAATGTTATCACTGTTCTTGGACTTAGAAGCTGCCCACAACCTGTTTCTTTCCTCATCACCTAGTGACTCTTATTTTCTCCTTGCTACATGGAACATATTCCTGTTTATTGCATATGGTTGGCTGGAATCCAGGGCTGCCAGGAGGCTGGTGCCATGGGCAGCTTCCCATGCCCGTTCTGTGGTGCCATGTGCCCGAGCCACCAGCTGATCCCATTCTTCACAACACTGCACTCGACCCTTGGTCTGCCTGAAAAGGAATTCTGTGTGATCTTCTCCCTATTTGCATTATTGTGTAATCCCGATTTAAGGAAATAAACCTTTGGAATTGTTAAAAAAAAAAATCTGCATCTTCCAAGGTGCTTCACATAGTACATGCTAAATGACGCATAGCAGGAGCTAAATGATATAAGGCGAGGGGGTAAATGAAAGATTTCCCCTCCCTGCCATTCCCAGAAGCTTGTATTTCTTCCCATGAGTGAGGATGGAATTCATTCTTAGATTACTTAATAACTTAAGCTCACTAAAGCATAGAAGATGACTTTTGGGAGGATTTTGAAAGGAGCTGACATACAGAAATGGCAAATGCCATCCTATTTACAAAAAGAGGATGAAGATGTATTCTGAAATCTACTGATATGAAAGTCTGACATCTACTTCGCATGAAGTTGAAGACTTTGTTAAAGGGGTGGGTATGGACATTTAGCACAGGTTTGTGAAGAATACACGATAATGATAACATCTACTGAACATTTGCTGAGCTTTCACATTAATGATCTCATTTCATTTCACAACAGCTCTATGAAGAGTTTGAACTACTATTATACCCATTTTATGGGTGAATAAAGAGATTCAGGAAGGTTAAGTAAGTTGCCCAAAGTTGCACAAATAGCAAGTAGGATCAGAATCCAGGAACTTTGGTTTCCAAAGCTGGAGCGCCTTCCATTGCATCATGTTGCCTTTCACGTGGGCCTAACGGAGGACTTGGCACATGTAAAGATTTAATTTTAGTCCTCATTCTGGGTCAGTATGTGATATGCCAAAGTTAATTTGCCCATGCACTGCATTAGCAGAAGTGTTCTGCCTGGTGCAAGGAAGGAACCAGTCCTAATCCTAGAACAGTGGGCTCAGAGGAGCCAGGCAGGCCAAGTTAGGTTCCAGTCCACTGTCTTCTCCTGCTCCTAGGCTGACCGTCCTGGGCATCTTGCTTCTCTTGTAAAACACAGGTAATGGTTGGTCCTCATGTTGGTGGTTACAGTGATTAAATAAGGTAAGATAGAGAAGCTGTTGGCACAGAGTCCGGCCCTTAGGAACTGCTCAGCACGTGCTGGTCTCCTTGCCTCAGGGCTCCAGACCTAAGAGGGACTTGCCCAAGTGGAACATGTTTAAGCGAGGGCATCAGGACGAGAGAGGGAGGATCTCACAACACATTGCCTGAGGAGCATTTCCTGAAGATGTTCAGCCTGGACCGCGTTTGGAGCCCACAGCACCAGAGCTGGGAGACTGGGTCTTCCATGGCCCCAGAATCCACAGCGCCTTCCAAAGCTGCCTGGGACTCAAGGTTCCCTAGAACCTACTTTTCTCCTGGACACTGGCATGGCTTTTACTGCGCAATGCTAGAAAAAATAACAAAGGCCCAGAAGCAAGACATTTGTGATGACTGATTTAATAATATTAATAAACCTTTGTTAATATAAAAAAATTGATACCCAACCTAGAACACTCTCTTCTAATGTTGTTTAACAAACATGTACTTTGTGTATGTTGGTGTGTTTTGAGGGTTTTTCTTGAAACATAAAAATCTGGGACCAGCTCTCTGTGGTTAGCCTGCAGGACTTCAAGGCCCTGCACCCTTCTCCATGCTGACCCTTTGCTCTATTCATGGACACAGAGAGTTCACTTCCCCTCTAAGTCAACAGAGGACTTGGATGGAGGGAAATGTAGGCAAATCATCACTCCCCAACCTACCCTCCTTCTTGGTGAGTCCACTCTAGGCTTGTGACATATTGTAGGACAAGTGACATTTGTAGAACATGTGTATCTCCTCCTGACACTACCACTTCTTACTAATTCCTAGAATGCAGAGTGGGGTACATTCCATTCCCTAGAGACACAGCCATTGCCTATTCAGTAAGCAGAAGTTTGCAGCCCAAGAACTACATTTGGGGAGCCCCAGTAGCTGCCCAACTTAGCAGACACCAATCTCCATAATGTCACAGGAGTCCTCCCCAGCCTGTCCTTAATATGCACTCACACATACTCATCCCATTAAACTCTGTTTTACAGATAACAGGGCTTCTCACACTACCCGGCATAATACTCTTACTGCCAAACTTAATTATCACAGTAACTCAAGCTCACATTAAAAGCAAGAGATGGGTCCACTTTAACCTTATCATGAATTAGTAATCTTTCTCTCCGCAGCTGACTTCCCCAAAAATGTTCACTGAGGGTATCTACTCTGTATTACTTACATCTGTATCAAGCTCCTGGGTCTTGTGAGTGTTCTGAGCTTCTGTTTAGAAGAGGTGACATCGTCCTCTTCCTTCTTCCTTCTCTTGCTCCTCCCAGGTCAGGTCAGGCAAACTGTGCACCCCATAGTTGTGCCTCCTGGAAATTATGAGGTAGCTGTGGTGGGCCAAGAGCACTGGGGTTTTGGGAGTGCCATCTCCACCCCCGACAGCTGTTCGACCCCAGTAAGTCACAATCTCTCTGAGCCTCAATTTTTCATCTGCAAAATGGAGAGTCCTACCTACCTCAGTAGGTATCAAAAGGTATCAACAGAGGAGAAAAAGCCATGAAAGTGCTTCAAAAACTGCAGCTCTCATAAAATGCTGCTTAATTTCTGTTAAATTGTAAAGTAGATTGTGTGTTAGGTAGGTGTCAGGAGCTACCAGGCCCATATGTGATATGCCAAAATTAATTTGCCCATGCACTACATTAGTACAAGTGTTCTGCCTGGTGCATGGTAGGAATCGGTCCTATTCCTGAAACACTGGGCTCAGAGGGAAAAAAAGAAAATCCTGTCCCTGAAAAAAAAATTCTGTCCCTCAGCAACTCTGAGGCCTGGCAGGGCAAAAACATTCTATTGGCAAAATCAGAGTAAAAACAACAACAACAACAATATTAACAACCGTAATGGTAATGTGATAGGTGATATTTATTGAATGCTTCCTATGAGGTGGGCACCGTGCCCAGCACATCGTATATGCTGAGCTCTTGTATTTTCCTCCCATGCTCTTGGGGGCCAGCTCGGACAGGCCTGGGAGAGTAAGTGGAAATACCCAGTTTTCTGAGCCATTGTTAAACCATTCATAGGTGAAAATCTAGTATGGTGGGAAATTTTCCACCAGAGAAAGTGACAAATGCTACAGATTGGGGAGTTACTTGTTCATTTATTTGTTTATTGAACCAATTTACCAGGAACTATATATTCTTCACATTTTACTACTGGGAAACTGAGGTCCAAAGAGCTTAAACACAGGAATAATCCTTTGATGCTGAAACATTCAACGTGAGTTGCTGCAGCTTCTCCTCCTTATTCTAAATCTACCATTTACTTTCTAGTTTCTTTCATAATTATTTCATTAAAAATAGCAACGACAAATACCCACTTCTCATATTTCCAGTGCGTCAGACACTTGTACATGGAGCCTCAGAGCTTTGGATATGTGGTTTCAAAAGTTACATAGGAAGAAAAACATGTAAGCAACTGGCTCTCAATTCTGATGCTTGTCAGAACTGCCTAGGGGAACCTTTGATGGCACTAACAGCCGGTGTACTCTTCCAACCTTTGATCAATCTGATTTAATCATCAGCACCTCTAAGGCCCAGAGAAGGCAGTGATTTGCTCAGAGTCACACAGCAAATTATTGCTGAGTGAGGTATAGAACCCAGGGTTTTACAACTTGACTTCAGGTTTCTTTCTACATCCTGCATCAATCAATTCATCAATCAACATTTGATGTGTTAGTGTCTTGGACACAGTAAGTGCTCAAATCCAAACATATAAAAAGCAAACTTCATGCATCAATCTTCCAAATTAGTTACTTCCCAGGAAAAAAGTCCTGTGAATAACTCACTCAAATCACGGAAAGGGCACCTATGTGAACAGAGTGGTCAAGCCACATGGCTCGCTCTTGCTCAGTTTACAAATTTATCAAAATTACCTGTCAAAAAATTACCTGAGGAGCACTGGAAATTTCTGTAGAAACTGAAGCCTAGAGAGCAGTTAGTGGCAATGCAGGGACCGATTCCTGGTGGAGGGTTCTCCCAGCCCGCCCCGCTGGTCCTCCCACACAGCCTGCGGTCCCGGGGCTCTCCCTCCCGAGCCCAGCGCACATCTAGCTTCCTCCCTTGGATGTGTTTCCTCTTTGTCTCTCTCTTCCCCCTTTCATTTCTCAGACATTTGATGACCACAGGGCAACAGGTCCTGGCACTAAATTAGTGCTCAGTAAAAATTTTTTGGATGGATAAATGAACAAATGACTACATTCCTCCCAATTCTGGGCTCTGAAGGTTACAGGAATGAATGAGACATGCTCAAGATGCTCAGAGTCCTGGGTCTAACTAGCAGCATCGTGGGGTGGAGGAAAAAGCATGGGACTGCTTGGAGACAGCACATGTCGGGAACCTGGGATGCGGGCTCAGGGCTTGGCTAGCCTGAGCCCCGGCTTCCTCACCTGTAAGATGAAGACATCAGTGCTCACAATGTGCGGTTGCGGTGAGATCCACCTCATGCATAGTCATCTAGGAAGTCTCCCAGCACATAGTAAAGAGGTGAAATTATCATTCATAGTAGGGACATGAAGTTATTATCTTAGACAAAGAGAAAGCAAAGGATGCAAGAAGATAGGGGCCCAGAGCTGAAGCTCTGTGTCAAGTGGCTGCTTGTCTAAGGAGGAAACTGTATCACTCACTCCTTGTAACGTCTTTTGAGGCACTTTCTTCCTGCTTCACCAAGTCTGCTCCCAGACCAGACACATCAGCGCCAGGCAACCACAGGCACAGTCGCTGCTTCGCTGTCAGGAATGGCTCAGAGATGCCCAGATAGTCCGGGACACCCAGAGATTCCTGGCCCAGTCCTACGTGGTAAATCTCTCTCCACAGCACTACCTAGCAAGTTTTCTGACTCAAAGGAGCTTCTCAGTAAATGTTTGTTACATGAAATTATCTTTTAAGTAAATACACACAGAAACACACACACACTCTTTACTCTCACTCCCCTTCCAGGAATACACTCCGCTAAGATAAAAACACCCCATTTAATGCATAATAATTGCCAGGTTTTCTTTGGTAATTTTCAGCTACAGGAGCGGTCAAGTAGGGATTGTCCCCCACCAACACACACACACACATGCACATGCACACGCACACGCGCACATGCACACACGCACACATAATTCTTTACTGCCATACTCTGGGGATTTGTTTTTTCTTTGTGTTTTTACTGCTACTACTATAACACTAACCACAATTTGTAAATACATATTTATGTGTTTACAGTGAGTTTAGATTGTAAGCCTCTCAAGGACAGTGGTCTTACCTGCTTTATTCACCACTGAGTCTCCAGAGCTGAGGACAGAACCTGATACTAGGGAGCAGGCTGGAAATGCACACTGGATGAGTGACTGAGGGATCAGCTAGGCAGGCTAGCAGCAGGCCATGGTGCAGCTCCTGAGTATTTGCTCTCAGCTGAGGAGACCACCTGGTTTCCAGAGGCCCTGACCTGCACAGGAGGGCCATGTTGGGTTCCAGATAGACACCTGGTGTGGGGCACTGGCTTCTGAACTACTGCTCTCCCTGGGGCTGCATGAGGTGATCTACTAGGGCCCAAGAGGAAAATATTAGAACTTCTTTTTGCATTTATTTTTACCTGAATAGAAAGAAAGAAAGAAATTCCTGGTTTTCTAATATAGCCAGTTTGTGGAGTGGGCTAATCTCAATAGTCTAATACTGTCAGGAAACAGCCTCATTTTTCTCCCTTTGGCATCTTCACATGTACCTTCCTGGATACCCTTTTTCATCCTTGATGACATCTCAGAGATGCCTTAGCTTTTTGGTCACTTTTAGCTACCTGAACTGTCTGAAGTTCAGGCCAGTCTGAATGAGAACTGCAAACTTGCATGCAGTTAAGGCAGGATCTCTCTCCCGTGTCTCAGGCCTAACTCACAGACTGAAGACCTGCAGTGGGAAAAGGGGCAGAGGACTGTTCTTTCAATCTGCACGCATATGTTCCCTCTGGCTGCGAGCTCCTCCAGGCTGGGGGCTGGAGGAGAGAGTGTCAGAAGAAAAGGGGCAAGTTTTGGTGAGCTTGCTTATGTGATTTTAATTTGGCTATTGGTGCCTTCTGTTGAGGTAGCCATCCACCAAATCCTGTTTCATGGAACATGTTTGTGCACTAATTGGAGAGGACTCTCCCCTTTGTGTCACACGCCCCATGGAGATCCACATACTGCATTCACCGTCCCTCTCACTAGCAAAGCGTTTTCTGAATGACCTCTCACAACCCTGCCTTGTGAGCTCCTGCCCATGTCCAGATTTTCATCACTGGAATCTCATCAGCTCTATAGGCCACCCCTGGGAGATGTCCCTCCAAACGTCTCTTACTTGGAAGTCCTTTGGGCCATCCCTTTGGCACTCCTGGGTCCTTGCCTAGCCCGTCTGTGTCCCTGCAGGCGGCTCCCGCTCCTGCTCCTTTCCCCGTCCTGCAGTGCAGGCAGCCCAGCTAGCCTCCTAGACTCCAGCCATTGTGGACATGTTGGGATGTTCTTTAGTGTCTCTCAGGAAGCTTCTCTCACAATGCCCCCTGTGAGAAGCCCACCCTCACGAGCTCAGCAAGACCAGAGAATGGGCTCCATAAGTCCCTTTCTGGCAGACATTCCATCTTTTTGAGTGGTTCTCCTGATGTCTCCCCACTTGGCTTAGAATAAGGTAAGTGCCAGCTGTTCCCCTCTCTACAGAGAGCAGAGGAGAAAGCAAAGGACCTCCCTGCTTTAATGAATTCCTTGACATCAATAACTTCTTCGAAATGTCCAGGCCTGACTAGTCTAGACCAGACGGCTGATGGACTCTGGGCAAGCCTTGCTGTCCTGAGTGCCGCTGGAACATGAGCAGCCGTGTATTTTAGAATTTGGGGTTCCTTATTCCACACTGTCTTTGCGTACATAACTGGTAACCAAACAACTAAATAAAATGTGTTGGGAAGGGATTCTCAATTTATTTTCACTGGTGGTTGCTCATTCAAAAAAGCTTGGAACTCGAGAAAGCTTGGTTTCGAGAGCAGTTGCTTTCTTCTTCCACCCTGAGGACTGCCTTTTTACTTTCCTAATAGTGTCTTTTGGTGTGCAGAAGTTCTTAATTTTAATATAACCCAATTGATTAATTTTATAATTTTTGGTTTGTGACTTTTTTGCCCTGTGTAAGGGATGGGTACCTACCTCAAGGTCATGAAGATGTTCTCCTATGCTTTGTCCTAAAAGTGTTACTGATCTGTATCTCGACTGGGATTGATTTCTGTGTGTGGTGAGAGGTAGGGTAAAATGCTTTTCCCCATATGAGTATCCAGTTGATCCAGAGTCATTCAAATGAAAAGGCCATCTCCTTTCCCCCTACACTGCTGTGTCATTGTTTGTTTTTCATTTGGGAATTGAAAAAAGGCACGGTTTTAGAGAACATGCATTTAGGCTAAGCAAACTAGATTCATATCCCAGCATTCTGTGATAGGAAGAACCAGATTTGGCAAAAATATTTTTTAAAACACAAACTTTTATTTCTTGAATTAACTGATAACTCAATGCCACAGACATGTCGCCAATACATGGCAGCACGATCTTCACACTCTGAAACATACACGTAATATTTTTGAAATGAAGAGAGTACAACAGACTGGTTTTGATTAAAAGTTCCCATAAAGGCTCACCCCACTGAAAGAGATATGATGTCTAAATATCTCCAAGGTCACTCTGAAAAGTGCCGACGTCTTGCCACAGATCTAAGGTGCCAGACCAAACTTTGGGCACCAGCTTATGTATACTTGATTTAGCTTGAAATAAATGTAAGGACTAAAGAGATGCTCTCTGGTAGGAATCCGAGTAGAAAACATCATCTATGGAGCCAAATTGAGAATCCTCACTCAGGGAGACCTGCAACACCATCACCACCCAGGGAAGGTAGTCCCAAAGCTGACAGGCCAACACAGATGACTTGGTAAGACAGAGTACAAGAGCCAGCACGACATAAAAATGTTTAAAAACACTAACTTTTGCTCAGGAACTATCAGCCCACCTTATAAAATATTATGAATTAAGTGTTACCACCTAAGTAAAAGGATTTAGAGGGGCCAAACATTTGTTTTTTTACCCTCTGCCCCTAGCAGAGGATCGGGCACAATGTGGGACTTCATATATCTGGGTGGACCAAACACCTGAACAGCGTGCCAAGGAAACACTTGGCCAGCTTGAACAATGTCTTCCATGCAGATATGCAGAAGATCAGACCATTTGAGTTACACCGCCCCTGAAAAGCACTTAGCCTGAACTTGAGAATCACAAATGGTAATATTTGCAACCTTCTAAAAATGTGAATAAACTACTGACATTTCCACAGACAGAAGCCAAACCCCAGGGAACTTATTTCCAGTCTAATCACTCTCGCTTCAGCAGGAGCATTAACTCCACTGCCTGATGGGAAGTGCCAAAAATATATTTTTAATAAGCAAGATCACATAACTCCAACCAGGTGGGTGTGTGAAATGTCTGATGTTTATTTTATGTACTCTTTGCGTTGAGGTAAAAACCTCACTGCCAAAGACATGAGCCAAGCAAGCTTCTTTCTCAGCTGTTTTTCTACAAAGCAATTTCACAAAGACAGGATGTTGTCCTAAAAAAGCATTTTTTGGTTCTCCTCTGGACAGGCCAACAGCTGGCTGGGTGTCACAAACAAATCAGAAAAGTATGTTGAGTGGTGCCAGCTCACTAGGGAAGCTGGGTCCTAGGGCTTCAAAGGCAGAGCAGCAGGAAGTGGGAAGAAGGTAGTAAACAGTGGGGGGAGGTTGTTGACTTCAGAGAGAGCCCAGGAAAGCCAAGGCTGGAAATAGTAAGGGTCCGAGAGTGGAGAGTGGCTGAGCCAGCAGAGAGAGGAGTATATAACCAACTTGGGGCGCCCAGCTGGTGTGTATCAGGTCTCAGAGACTTGGAAACAGAACTGATCACAGACAACACCTGTGCTTCCCAGATCAGGAAAATCTCATTTGCCTGAGTTCCGCTAACATGAGGAATACAGTAGCAGTCATGGTAATAACAGCAGATATGTATCGCGCACTCACTCCCAGGCACTGTACTAAGTGCTTTTCCTGAATTGTCTCATTGTCTGTATGACTTTGAGAGATAAAGTTTCATTACTTTCAAACACTGGTAAGGAAACAGACTCAGAGATAGGAAGTAACTTACCTCAACTCCACATCTAGGACAGGAGAGCTTTTGTTTAGGATGACAGCATGTTCTGTAAACCGTGCCTTTTTTCAATTCCCAAACAAAAAACAAATAGTGACACAGCAGTGCAGGGAGAAAGAAGGGCCTTTTCATTTGAATGACTCTGGGTCAAGTGGATATTCATATGGGGAAAAAGCATTTTACCCTACCTCTCCCCACACACAGAAATCAATCCCAGTCTAGTTACAGATCAATAAAGCTTTTTAGGACAAAGCATAGGAGAACATATTCATGACCTTGTGGTAGATAACGATCCCTTACACAGGGCAAAAAATTCACAAACCCAAAATAATAAAATCAATCAATTGGATTATAATAAAATTGAGAACATGTGCATATCAAAAGATACTATTGGGAAAGTAAAAATGCAACTCTCAAGGTGGAAGAAGATATTTGTAATACATATAGGACTGATATCCAGAATATATAAAGAACTTCTGCGAACCAATAGGAAAAGGACAAAAAAGTCCAGCAGAAAATGGGCAAAAGACTTGAACAGATACTTCTCCAAAGCAAATATCCAAAGGGTCAGTAAACATATGTAAAATGACTTGAGTTAGTAGTCATCAGTCAAGTGCAAATTAAAAGCAGTCTGACTATACATCTATAAAAGTGACCAAATTTTGAAAGTTGGGAAATACCAAGTATTGGCAAGGATGTGGAGCAATCAGAATGCTGATAAACTGTCAGTCGTTAAACTGGAAAACTGCTTGGCAGTATCCACTAAAGCTGAATATAAACATACTTTATGTATAATTTCACTCCCAGTAGAGACCCAACACAAATATATATATATACATACATACATAAATGTGCACCAGAAGACATGTACAAGAATTTCATAGCAATGCTATTCACAACAGTTGAAAACAAAAACCAACCCAAATGCCCATAACAATAGAATGGGAAAATAAATTAGTATATCTGCAAAATAATAATGTATGAACTAAAACCACATGCAACAATACATGGATCAACCCTTCAGAGGTGACATTGCGTGAGAGAAGCCAGATACAAATAAGTGTATTCTGCACGTTTCCTTTATTTAAAGTAAGAAAACAGACAAAATTCTCCTGTGTTATTAGAAGTGAGGTTAGTGGTTACTTAGAGAAGGGTGTAGTTACTGGAATAGGGTACTAGGAGGGTTGGATTTCTCAGGTGTGGTGATGTTCTGCTTATTGGTCTGTGTGCAGGTGGCCAAGGATATTTAGTTTGTCAAAGTTTATCAAACTGTGTACTTACTGCTTCAGTTAGCTATTGCCATGACAAACACCCCCCAAAGCTGTGGCAGGCCACAGGCATGTGCTTCCTGTGGACTGGTTTGTGGGTAGTTAGAGGTCTAGGCTGGGCTCCACTGGCCTTGGCTCGAGGCTGCAGGATAAGTGCAGGGCTGCTCCATGTGTCTCTCGTCCTCCCTTAACTGGCAGCTGTCCAAGGCCTGTACTCTTACAGTGAAAGGCAGGAACCCAAGAGGGGTGAAAGGAAACATACAGGTCTCATAGGTCTAGGCTAGGAACTAATGTCCTTTGACTGTTGTCCACATTCCATCACCCAAGCAAGTCATACAGCCAAGCCCAACATCAATGGGGTGGGGAAACTGGCTCCACTTATGGAAGTCAGGGTGAGGAGTAACTGTTTGGTGAACAATAATCTAACCCAGCATATTTATGATGGGTGCAGTTCTCTGTATTTCGTATTTCAAAATAATTTTGAAAGGAAAGAAGCCAAAAAAAAGGTGTAGGAATAGCTCTATTCTCCTGTCTTCACCCCTTACTCCCCCAAGCTCCTAATGGAGAAAGGAAATGCTTGTGCAGATTTTCTACACAAGCACAGGGAAGCATGCGCTTCCTGGCACACAGTGCATTTCCTGTCTGCTGGCCAGGGGAGGAATCTCCCTGTCTGCCACCCCTGCCGCAGAAATGGCAGTGCCAATTCCACCCCTTCCGGAGATGCAGCTGAAGAGCCTGCTATCAAGCATCTCCTCAGTGTTTCCAGCCTCTGTTCCTTACCTTCAGTGGCTCCCTATTGTAGTCGAGTTGCTGAACAAAGGTTTGTTTCAGGAAGGAAGGAGCTGAGTATTTAAAAGTTTCAGAAATACTGAAGACCAATTAAACCTTTTCCACTATTAGCTAACAATTCTGAAAGAGTCTCTTACTCAGAACAGAAGCAGCAGGTTCTAAAAACAGGCAGTAAGTGAAAGTAAATTACTGGGGAACACCCCCAGTTCCCTGATCTTCCATAACAGATACAAGAAGAGGAGGCCTGTGATGTTGGAGGATCTGGTTCCCACAAGGAGAGTGGCAAGTTTGAGGACAGGTGTTTCCCCTGCTGGTGTGCGGGCCTGATGACACGTCCAGTCTCATTGTCAACCCGCCCCATCTCCTTACCCTCACCCTGTAAGCCAGAGTTCTTCATGTTGCCCCCAAGAGAAGAAAAGGGGCATAGGATTCTATCGTTTCTCTGTAGGTAGGTAACATCTGAATGTACATAATAGCAATTCACTACCATCTCAACGTTTTGCAGATAAACTCCATCTCTAGACTCAGACTGCCTGGTGTCAGATCTTGGCTCTATTACCCTTTGCTGTGTGGCCTTGGGCAACTTCTTCAATCATTCTAACCCTCAGTTTCTCCATCTGTTAAAAAGGAAGTGGGATTTATTAATTCATTCAACAGACCTCTATTGAGTGCCCTGTATGTGTCACGCAGGATGCTCGGCCCTAGGTGGCAGATGAGACAGACATGGTTCCTGCCATCATGGAATTTACATGTGGGAGCACAGAATAAGCCACCAAATTTATGTCAACATGGTCACCACCATAGTCATGAGCTTTACAAAGGAAACAAACCATGAGATGAGGTAGAGAATAACAAGGGAGTTGAGGAGGGCCTCCCCAAGGGGTGACCCTTAAGCTGAACCTCAAAGAAAGAGGGGCTAACCAGAGCAACGGTGTGCCAGGTAAAGAGCATATATTCAAAGGCACTGGGTCCAGAAAGAGCTTGGTGCTTTCGAGGAACTGAAGGAAGACTGGTGATGCAGAGCAAGGGGAGGATGACATCGGTGAGACTGGAGAGACAGGCAGGAGTCCTACCCTGCAGGGCTGCGTAGTCAGGGAAGGGATTTGGGTTGCATTCTAAGGCAGTGGGAAGCCACTGAAGTGTAAGGATGATTGTTGCCCTGGCTGCTGTGTGGACGGCAGGTGGGGTAGTGTGCTGGTTAGGAATGGAAGTGAGGAGACCAGTCAAGAGGCTTCTGCAAAAGTCCCGGGGGACACAGTGATGACAGTCAAGCACTTTCATGGGGCAAGAATCCCCAGGACTTGTTGATGGACTGGGGATGGAGTGGGCATGTGTGTGTGTGTTGGTGGAGGGGTCTGCCTGACCCAGTGAGTGAAAGCAGGTGTCACTTACTGATATGGGGGAGGCAAACATGGGCCAGCGAAGGACCCTACTAGGAATGACCAATAAGGTGAAAGGAAGGCCAAGAAAGGGAGGGGTCACAGAGAGCTGTTTCAAGAAGCTGGGATGGTATCTGGGCCCAGTGTTGCTGAGAGAAGAATGGAAGTACCATGAAATACTGGTAAGTGAAAAGCAAGATGTGGAATCACACATATAGTATATTGTAATTTGTGTTTTGGAAAGGTGTGTGTGTCTGCGTGGGAGAACATTTTAGCTGACTTGCAGGTTTACCTATACAATAGCTCTGGATAGCTCTGTAAGGACTGGTAACAATGGCTACCCCCAGGATCTGGTGGTGGGAGATGGAGTTGGGGAGGGAGCTTTCTGTTTTTCTGTCATGTGGTATTACTATTCAAAATGACAACTGAAAAGAAAGAAAATACCCTCCTTTCTAGAGTTTCTGTGAGGATAACAGTCCATTCCTGAGGTGCCTGAGATGACGATTAAGTGGGCCGATGCATGGGGGCGGCGCAGCCTGCTCCCCCATCCCCCACCCCCGCCCTGCCCCCGCCCTGGTGAGGGGTGAGGTGCCTCTGCAGGCCTGCAGGGGGTGGGGAGCAGGGGCAGAAGCTGCCTTGGGAATTCATGGGAAGCCTCCTGCTCAGTGTTTCCAGGGCCTGAAACAAGTTCCTTTTGGGTGATGGGGCTGCAGTAAAAGCAATGACGCCAACCACATTTACCCACAACTTCGCTCCTCGGCACAAACGGTTTTACACCTGTTGTCTTGTTGATTTGCTTCTCAGGAGTCATGAGTGGGTGGGGACTGCGATCTCAGCTTTCCGTCTGAGGAAATTGGAGCCCAGGTGGTGATGGCCTTCCCTGAAGGCCTCCTGGCACACGGGGTTTCGCCCAGAGCTGCTTCTACCAGGCTCCTGAGGCATAGTGGGCTTCAGAGTCACCACCCAACTCGCCGGCCCCCAAGTCACCCCACAGACTGTAATCATCCTTCATGTGGACAAGCTGTTTCCTCATTCTTGTATGAAGTGCTAATACATACATCTCTACAGGATGTCGCTATTTTTATTGACTTACTGCATAAACTATAAGTAAAAGCAGAGTGCTAGACAAACCAGGAAGACCCCCTTCCAGCACCTCAGCTACTCCAGACAGACCCCCTGGAGTGACCGCAGGGCCGTCCTGCCAGCAAGAAGCCTACAGGGGGAGGCAAGCCCTGATTTCTGCTGGAGAGCGTGATCTTGGAAAAACAGCCTCACTCTGCCAAAATGAGCTTAAATGCAGGGGTCTGCTGAGGACACGGCCCTGGGAGAAACCCTGGGGCACGCCATCCTGCTGTCCCAGCTGCCCTGGGTGGGGAGGGAGAGGGTTAGGCTCCACTGCAGGGCTGGTTTCCACAGTGGGAGCAGCTGCACCTTGTCCGCAGGTTGTGTGGGATTTAGCCAATGAACTGCATGACCATTAGGCAAATGTGTGGAGCTTACTTTCAGTTATGCCTTTAGGCAGAGAAAATGAATGAGGCAGTCTTGGGGAAATGGTATTTTATAGTTACAGGAGGAATGGACATTGGGTCTGATCACCCTTGAGCTGCAAGTAAAATTGCACCGTCTCACCTCTGTGGCCTTAGGCCTTGACCAGCAGCTCAGCCACAAGAAACCGCAGACGGAGAACAGCTGGGTGTCAGAGAAAGGCATGCAAGGAAGGAAATATGAACTCACCCAGGGTCACATGGCTCATATGGGCTGATGCACTGTGAGAGAGTGGGAACCACATCTGTCCACGACACACCTGTCCTCAGCGCCCACCAACGTGCCTGGCAGAGTGCGAGCCGTGAGCTTCACATAAGCTCACTGAGTGAAGCAGGCAGGCAGCAGGGAAGGAGGGTGGATGTGACGGTGAGAACAGACCTCTGGTTGTCTAGGCAGCGCTCCGCAATCCGCAGCACCACGCTGAGCCTGACAAGCAAAGAGAAGCAGGGAGAGAGTGGGAATAGAGAGCTACACGAGGAACCAGGGGACCCAGAGCAAGGCAGCAAGAAGTTTTCGGAAGAGAGGGGAAGGACAGAGGGAGCCTGAGAGCGTGAAGACTTCAGAGCGGGGTGCACTTCTCCAGGCCTGAGCCTGGCTCTAGGTGGTGGTGACTCGGCATGGTAGAAAAGATAACTAGGAATGTTTTTCTTAGTAATCCCTGACATGGACTCTGAGTATCAAGCCTCCCTGCCTCTTCTGTAGAAGCCCTTTGGGCAGAGGGAAGGGGAAGCTGGGAGGGAAGAGAGGGCGGGCACTCGCTCACATGCACATCACCGTCCCGTTTGATACCTGTGGCAGCCTGTTAGTGTCTTTTAATTAGAAGCAATTCCTTAGTAACAGCGTGATGGAACCTGTAAGGGGCTTTGTTGATGAGCTGGTGGGGGAATATCGCAGGTCAAAGAAACAGCTGCTGAAGCACCTCGGTCACCATTTTACTGAGCGTGTACTATGTGCAGGCCACTGTCTCACTCACATTGCTGTGTTCACTCCGTACTCCCCTAAAAGGCAAGTGTACCTATTAACGCTAGTTTACAGATGATGAAACTGAGGCATCGATTACCTTGTCCAAGCTCAGCTGATAGTAAGTGGTGGCCTCAGGATACTTTAAGTTGTATTTATTCACCTATGCATGAGACTTGCCTACGCCAAACGCTGGATCTTTGGGGAGCAAAAGGAGGGGACCTTGAGGTGGTGTAATATGCTGGTGGGGAGGGAGGTGGGAACAGGAAGAATAGAGGGGAATCATGAAGGTTATTTTTTGGACATTGGGCAGGTAAATGAAAATCACGGATTTTAAAAAGCAAATTTAGACTTTAAAAACTCAGCATCTAGTTTATTATTTCCTAAACAGTGATGTAATGATTTATATCATATTTAAATCACGATAATGATTAATCATTCAGATGACCAAATATATATTTCTCACATACACTTGGTCTTTATCCACAGTTCCTGAAAACACTTCAGAGCAGAAAGGTGAAATGGGTGTCATATTACTGATGGAAGTGACTCTTGGAGCCCGCCCACGCGGGGCTGGGTGCCAGGGAGACCAGCCATGTGAGTAGACGTTTGGAACTTTTAGCCCCTGGCCCTCAACCCGCAGGAAGGGAAGAGGGCAGAGGGGCTGGAGGCTGAATCAGCTGATGGTCAGTGACTTAGACTTAGTCAATCACAACTGTGCAATGAAACCTTCCTAAAAACCCATGAGAACAGTGTTTTGGCCCTTTTTATCCCGTTTCCCTTTTTGGAGAGCTTCCACACTTGGGGAAACAGAATGTTTCCACATGCTACCCAGCCTGGCCCCAAGATCCATGAAAACAGAAGCTCCTTCATGTGGGACCTTGCCCTGTGTCTCTCTTCCTCTGGCTGCTGACTTGTATCCTATATAGTACCCTTTATTAAACTGGTAAAGGTGTTTTCCTGAGTTCTGTGAGTCACTCTAGCAAATGAATACAACCTTAGGAGGAGGTCAGGGGAACCTCTAATCTGTGACCTGAAGCACAGGGAGCGGCCTGGGGCTTGGGAGGGGGGTGGAGCGCAGGCGTGTAGGACTGAGTCCTCAGGCTGTGAAATCAGATGTTATCTCCAGGCAGACTGTGGCCAAATTGAGTTGAATTCTCAAGACCCTGCTGGTGTCTGAGAATTGCTTAGTGTCACGTGTCGGGAGACACTGTCCCCCAAACACACACATTGGAATTGGGTCAGGGAATCCTAAAAGAGAGCCATATCCCATACTGTAAAATATGTACATATGCAGAGCTTTAATTTAAGGTGTGTTCTTTGGTCCTACTGTGAAGTGGAAAAACGTTCTCAGGCTCTCTCTGGGGCCCTGTCTCTGGGGAAGAGCAGCTCCCTCCTGGGGAAGAACACCTGGGCTGAGCTGGGCTGGGCTCTGTTTCATTTTTCCTTAACTTGGAAAGACCATTTGGTTCCAAAGAACTGGAAAGGATGACCCTGTTTTGCAATTGAGCCTTGAGAGACCATCAAGATGATCTTCGCTTAGGAGCTGCAGGTGTAAATGATGGCTATGAGAACATCCTGAGTACAGACTCCCCTGGCTTCAAGGGTCACACTGTCCTTTTCAGCGGCAGGCCCCAGAATACTCTCAGGTGCTGGACACACCATCACTGCTGTGAATTCCCTGAGGCCAACCCAATAGCTTGAGATGAGAAATCAAAATGACTGTGAA
This sequence comes from Smutsia gigantea, assembly GCA_032199065.1. Lineage (NCBI taxonomy): Eukaryota > Metazoa > Chordata > Mammalia > Pholidota > Manidae > Smutsia > Smutsia gigantea. The sequence goes on from JAVSCE010008652.1 coordinate 144,120, forward strand.
GCTCCGGTCTAGTATCCATGGCAGCACCAACCCTAGAATCTGGTATTTCTGGATTGATTCAGACCAGTCGGCATGGGGAAGGGGAGAGGTGAAAACCAGGAGCCAGGAGGTGACCTCTAAGCAGGTCATCGTGTGATTCATGAAGCATTCCACCTCCAGGTCCAACTCCATCCTCACCAGGTCGCCCTGAGAAGCAGAGCAGGAGCGGCCAGAGCCCCCATGGGAGGGCCCATGGTGAGCGGCCGAGGCCCCAGCTCAGAATCCTCGTTTCTCCTCCAGCGCCCTCGCCCTTACCACTCACACCTCACACAGGCTGCAGCAAGGGACTCCAGGATCCAGGGGCAAAACACGCTTTCGGACATCCTGAAGCTCTTCCAGCTGAACTTGAGGCCCCAGGCACTGATGCCACCCATGGGCACAGGGCTGTGGGGGCTGCATGAGGTGGTGGAGATGGCAGCCCCCAGGGCGACAGAGCCTTGGGCAGGACTGCCTGGCAGCCCCCTCTGGGCAGGAAAATGTCAGAGGATACTCAACACGCTGACCTGAATCCTGAAAATCACCACGGGGCAGAGAGAACCCAGCAGGGATCTAGTGCAAACCCGAGAGGCTGAAATTCACTTCCTGGTCACTTCTTCCCAGATCTGAGTTTTGGTCTCTGAGACCACACAGAACTTATCTAACTGGTCTGCCAAGGGCAAGCCCTCAGAAGTGGGTCAGCAACAGGCATCTTAGGCTCTGGATTTTTCCCCTTGTTGACTGAGTTTCCACAGTGTGCACAGGTACCATGACCCAGAGCTCAACTCAATCCAATTCTTGTTCAGAGAAAATGGAAAGCTCCCTAGCTCACACATGACAATCTACTCACCATCCAGGCGGCCCCCATGAGGGCCCCTGGAAGGCATGAAATCAGTCCATTCCTGGGCTCTAGTGAAAGGGGAAATCCTGAGGTTTTGGTTGCCCAGGGGGGAACCCAGATGAGGTGCTGGAATGTTCTGATGTCGGCATTTGAGCAGCCTCCCTCCGGCTGCGTCCAGGGTCATGGGAGGGGCTGCGCAGGTGCTGGAGCGCACAGGGCTCCTGGAGAGGCGGACCCTACTGCCTTTGAATCCGCAGGGCCTGGGACAGAGAGGGTCTGGCCACCTGGTCAGGGCCTGTTTTCTTCTTCCTATCTGTATCTTTGTTTAAACATTCTAGGAATAAAATTGATTTTAGGGGAATACTCGGCAGTAACCAGAGGCAAGTGGGCCTGTGCTGGTCCATGGCTTCTTACCCCACTGGCCAGCCCCCATGAGAGGAGGCTTCCCGACACCCTTCCGCTGCCTCTCCTTCAGTCCATCACCAGGCCACATCCCCTGGCAGCCAGGATTGAGTGAGTCAGCCCCAGGGGCTCTGTTCCCAGCCACAGATACTAGAGGCCAGGACAGGCAGCTAGCATGGCCAGGACCCTGACTCTCCTGCACCCGGCAAGCCCACCCCAGTGTAAAGCCTTCTCCACCTCTCCACCCCCGCTGCGGCCCAGACAGGTTCAGCAGCTCAGAGAGCAAGGATCAGCTGGTCTGGGGCTACCACAGCCTCACAGGACCAGCCGTTTCCATGACTTCCTGGCTCCTTCCTGACTGACTGGGTTGTGAGCAGCAGGAGGGCAGCGCAGCAGGGAGGGAAAGGGGCTGAGTGAGAGGAGGCCTAGTTCTGCTTGCTCCCTCCAACTCAGCTATCAGCCCAGAGAGTGCAAGGGCTTTTGGAGCTGCTGAAACATTTCTCACCTTGACAAAACCCAAAAGGCCAAAATCCATCCAAGAAAAACCAGGTCACTAGTGGCAGAGCCAGCACTTGCCTGTTTGCGTGGGCCGCAAGTCAGAGAGGAGCAGAGAGGAGCTCTCTGGTGAGCCATGCCTAATGCACCTTTGAGGACATGCGACTTTACTTCCTTGCTTTTGCCCATTTACTTACTCCCAGCTCCCCTTCTATTTTTCCTGTTTCCTAAGTAGTGTTTTCCTACAGTCTCAAAGTCCCATGTTAAAACTCTTGGAAAAAAACAGTAAACTAATTGCTCTTCTTTGCTTAGTGCCTGTGTATGTATGTTTTAATATTCATAAGTGACTTGGCTGACATGCAAGGTGCAAGCAAGAGGGGCCGCCTCCGCCTCCCTCTTCTCCCAAAGCCAGCCCTATTCCATTTTCACCTCTACAGCCCCAGCTCATTTCCCGTCGGGGTTTGTGAGGATAAGCCCTCCTACCTCCATCCTGCCTGCAACAAGCCCAGGAATTTGCAAATAGAACTAGGGCAGCAAGAGGCCTAGGCCAGGCAGACAGAACGTGCCAGTTTGGCACGAAACGCACTTCATGATCAGATTCCGGCCCACTCCTTCAGTGATTCTCTTGCTTCTCCAGACCTGCCCTGCCCTCCTTTGCCATCCCCTATACCCTGGCTGTGTCCACCTACCTGCCAGACCTTTCCCCACCCTCCTTTCTCTGCCTAACCAATTCCTAATGTTCGTGCAAGGTCCAGCTCAGTGTCCGGTTCCTCAGGAAAGCTTTACGGGAGCCCCTTTCCTCTGTAGGCATAGTCAGTGCCGCTGTTCTGGGTGCTTCCACAGCCCTTGGTACACAGCTTTATCTGACACTCAATGCCCAGCTTTGTAACCGCATGTAATATACTCTCTCCCTGCTGCTCTCTTAGTTCTGTGATGCCTGGTCACAACTGGTTGAAACTCTACAAGCTTATTTTCTTAATCAAACAACCCACCAACAGGATAGCAAAGAGAGTTAGAAAGGATGCAGTTCTAACCACAGACCAAATTGATTTTCCCAAGAACTTCATCAAATTTCATGTGAAGGGCAGACTTCTTAATTTTTAAATTAAGAATCAGCCTTAAAAACTATTAAGTCATGCTGTTATCCAGTTTCATGAGGATTTGTAGCTCACAGTCATTGTAATCAATAATCCTGTGACTCTTGGCGAGTTTCATAGGCTATCAGCTTGTTGGGGGAAGCTGCGAGGGGGTGATGGGGATCCCCAGCTGAAGATGGGTGCCACTGGGGACTGCTACTGGTCATGTTGGGGGCCAGAGGGGAACTCCAAGAGGGCAGAAAACATGTCTACAGTGATATTTATTTTTACTCTCTGTTTGCTTGTTCATATTTTCTATCCTATACAGGTATCACTTTTGTAATAAGAAAAAAGCAGTATTTTTTTGAAGCATAATGACAAGTAATTAGATTGATTAAACTGTAAATAAGCTCAATTAGGAAGAGGGGAGGGGAGACGAGAGGCTCTGCAGTGAAGATGTTTCTGCACTCTGAGACTGCAGCCTGAGCCCTCGGCAAGAGGCCAGAGTGCTGTCCTAGTGGCCACACCAAAATCATCAGGCCAGAACTCCGAGATGGGGGGGCCGGACAACACCGCCTCGCTGGGAACTGCGGGAGCCCTTCCACTGCCCAGCTGTCATGTGGGCCTGTGCTCGCTGCCCAGCCATCCCCATGGGAGCACTGGGACATCACACCATTTGGGTTTTAGGCTCAGCTTTGGCACTTGCAGCTGTAGGACCTTAGACAAGGGGGCTGCTCCTCAGTTTCTCCATCTCTGAAGGGGGTCACATGTCTGCCTCCCAGGGAAGTCTGTGACATGGATTATAAACTGGATAGTAGTACATACACAGAAGGGGCTACTGTAATTACTGTTAGTTCAGGGAGAAGGTGGGATTCCTAGACCTGCATGAGTAGAATTCATACCACCTTTTACAGGTTCATCAACATTTCATGAGCTGAAAAATACTCAATTCTCCAAAAGTGTATAGGCAGGTACTATGATTATTCACTATTTACAAATTATCAAACTGAGGCACCAAAAAATTAAGCAAACTGCCCAACTTGCCACGCAGTTAGGAGCAATTAAAATCTGAACCCAGGCTGTCAATAGCAGAGCCTGTGTTAGTAAACCATGGCTCCGGCTTATGCACACGCACACACACACACACATACACACATGCACATACTTCCCCTTCATGATCCACACGCTCCCCCTTCATGTCCCAAACACACACGTACACACACATGTACACTCGCTCATTCTACTCCAGAGTCCAGCTGCATTCTGTAGTTTCATCCTGAATTTTGTTTCTTTAAAACCTAACTGCCCCAAGAAACTGCTAACAGTTTACCTCTGGGAGTGGGAATGTGGGACCAAGGTAGGTGAAGGCACCTTTACTTTTCATTTTACACTGTTTTGTTATTTGATTCTTCCCCATGAGCATGCATTATATTTATAAGAATTAATAAAAAGACATATTGCTCCTCATTGAAGGAACTGTGCTTCAAAACCAAAGTTTTAAAGTTTAATGGAAAGTTTTAAATCCTTTGCTACTCTGGTTTTGGTGCCTTTTTTATCTAATGCCCTGGCTTTGGGGATCTTTCCAATTCATGTTGGACTCAAGCCTGGTTTCCTGATTGCCTGCCTCTGCTCTCAGCCTCAGCGGCCAGGCCAACCCAAGCCCTTCCTGTGGATTCCAGCCCAGCTTAACTACTGGGAGGGAGGAAGGAGAGGGAGGGAGGGTGCCAAGCCTGGGCCATTCTAGCAGGGACCCCATGCTTGGAAATAAGGTCAGGTCACAGTGCAGGCCTCCAAAACCTAGCGATGGAGGTCTGGGGAAGATGAAAACACACACCGAGAAGAGGATCTGAGGGGAAGCAGGTTCAGAAAAAGGGAAGTGAGGTCTGGATCACCTGTCAGAAGAGGAGAAGATGGAAGAGGCAGGGATGGAGCCCTATGGAGCTGTCCTCAGCTTGCCCCCCACCCCCTGCCCCAATGCCCAGTGGTGTTTCCTGAACTCTCCTTCAGGGTCTAGAGGAGCCTGGGGGGCAGGAGTCCACCAGGGCAGCAGACCTAGGAGGGGCCCAGGAGCCTGCCCCCACCAGGCCTGGATCTGGGCACAGGCTGGCTGCATCTTGCATCCAGCTTTAATTAAGTTTCTGGAAAAATACAAACACTCTCATGCATTATTCCCTTAGAGTGGGACTGTCAAGCAGAAGGAGGAGAGAGAGAGGCTGGCTCCCCCTTGTTATGTGTACCCACGCAGCAATGTCACTTCAATTTCTCAACAACACTCCTGGACAGTCCCACCCTGCCCTGCTCAGGGGGCCCAGCCCTGCAAATAGGCCAGCTGCAGGGCGGCTGGAGCCTGTCTCTGACTTGCCAGGAGAGAATTCATTAATGAGCCATCAGCTCCTCTGTCTCCAGAGACCTCAAGGCTGGGACGGTCTGCATACAGTGTGTGGAGCGTGCAGCATAATCCCTGTGGTACTAACACAGGTCAAAGAATCCCCCATACTGAGAGCCCAGAGCCCTGCGGGATGTTTGCTTTGCTATTTCCTCTGCAAACAGGCAGTCAGAGCATTTGGCTTTCTTCTTTGGCCACCTTCAGGGCACTGTCAGGACGGGGCTCAGCCAGTGCTGGTGTAAATGACAGCTCACCTGGAGAATACTTGCTCATATTAACAGGAAGCAATGATGAGAAAGCTTTCTGCTCCCTTATTAGATGCTGTACAAGCAGGCTTAAAAAATGTTATCTTTTACAGAACCTCAGATGTCTAAATCTTTACCAAGAATGTGATTGACAGTCTCTCCTTTGGCACAGCCAGTGTCCACCGAGTGCTGGGAACGGGAATGGCGCCCATACGGGCCCACCTCCTGGGAGATCAGGTGCCCCTCGCCCACTCCCACCTTCCTAATGAAGTGCCAGCTCCCTGCAACCCTAGGCCTTCCATCACCTGTCCTTGGTGTACCTTCAGGATGGCCTCTCCAGCTACACACCCTACGTGGAATTCTCCAGATACACAGGCTCTTCTCATGATTTGGGTCTATATTTCTTGCTCCACCCGGCATGATCTTTCCAGCATTAGGCACACTTCTAGGTCAAGGAGGCGAAAGACCTTATGTGGAGTACCTATTGTGATTGACTTGTAGGGACTGTTAAAGTTTTGTAATGACCACATGCAAGCCCTGAAGTGATTTCATGGATTTGTCATTGGGCTAGTCAGTAGTAAATGTTACCTCCTCCATGACAACCTACAGACTCCCACCCTCCAAATTACATGTCATCTCTTCTTCTCTGCATTGCCTTGGCACCCAAGTCATTTTTGTTTTCCACCTGTGTTACAATTATTTGAGTAGCTTACTTCCCTTCCCTGCTAGCCTCTGGGTTCCTTCGGGTAGTGACTATGTCTTACTCATCTCTGCATCCCCCTTGCTTGGAGTCAGTGCTGTCAAGGGGCTGAACTGGAGTTCTTTCCTGGGGACACTTGCTGGGAGCAGACTCGTCTTGCATACGCCTCATGACGTGTATGTTTGGAAAGGGGCTGATTGATTCTGCACTGGGGGACACTCCTTCAGAGCAGGTATCAGAATACTGGGGACACAAGGCAGCTTGTGGGGTGGTAAGTTTGCCAGATAAAATACAGCACCCTATTGAGTTGAATATAAGAAAAAATGTATCCTAAATATTGCACGGGACATACTTATGCTAAAAAAAATTACTATTGTTTTTCTGAAATTCAGATTTAACCAGGTGTCCTGTATTTTCATTTGCAATCTTAGATGGGGGTATCAGGGAGAAGGTACTGGAGACCATCTCCACAGACTTTCTAGGACCAGTTCTGTTCGCTCACCTGTCTTTATGGAGGTACAGCCCAGGGAGACACAAGGGACAAGCCCAGCCACGCTTGACTCCCTTTCCCGGCTGTCAACACTCCCAAGTCTCCTGGCGTTTCCAGACGAGGCCTCTGGGGTTCCACCACCAGGTCCCTCATGAACCTGGCTTCTGTGAAGGCCAGCTTCAGTGAGACCTAGGTCAGGGGAGCTGTGCACAGAAACCTTAGGAAGCTCTCAGGAGGCATTTTAATGTGGTTTGGCCATGAGCTTCATTAGCTAAGAGTCAAGTCTATCTCATTCATCACTAGATCCCCAGTGCTTTTCACAGTTCCTGGCTTAATGTAGGTGCTCAATAAATATTTACTAAATAAATAAAGAGCTTGGCGCTATTGAGCCTCTCCACCCATGATTGGGCTTACCTCATCCACAGTGATAAAAATGTGCAAAAACAGGAGTTGGCATTAAGCCTTTCCTTTATAGGAGTCATCAGTAATTTCCATTCCCCAGCCAAGTGTCCAAGTGCATTAGGCTGATTTGGATTTAAAATCAATTAATGCATCCTCAGGGAACTTGGCTACTATAAAAGCAAGATAAAACTGCATCTTCTAAAGTTAATTTATTCCCATTTAAAGGGTAATTAATACTTCTCATTGATGTGAATTTACAAAACAAGGAAAAGTACCAAAGAAGGGGAGAAGCTTGTGCAATTGCAGAAACAGAGTTATTACAGTGACACTGAGTCAGTCACCTGGGGTTTTGTGGGGCCTGCCTTCTCACTTCCCTCTCTACTCAGAGCTGCTAACACCTTTCTTTCCTCCAGAGCTGCTAACACCTTTCTCCCCTCCACTTTTCTCCTTTTCTTCCTCTGCCAAAACCCTGAAGGAAGATGCAGGGTGATCCTAGATTCTGAGATTTGGTCCGAAGTAGATGCTTGTAGGTAAGGAGAGCCCAGGGGCCAGAGAAGCCGTCAAATGGGGACAGCAGGAATAGGCAAATGCCATGAGGACCTGGCTTGGGAAGGGCAGAGGAGCCATGGAAGTGACATCGTGGGGTTCAATCAGGACTGTCAGGAAGGATGGACAGCTTCCTAACTTGGTGACTGGGGAATGGTGAGGGTGCAAACAACAGATACTGGTTCTGGATCTCTAAGAAGCAATGGGATTTACTGGCTGTATTAGAGCTCGGTGAATCAGTGTGAAGGCTGGAGAACCAAACACAGAAAATAGGCAGACACCAGGAGAGGCTGGGCCCCGGGGCACATTGCACAAGCAGTCAGCTCATGGCCAAAGTGTTCCTGCCGTTGGACAGCGGCTGTACCTGCTCTTGTCCCCTGCACTGTGAATGATCTCTAGCCTTGTGCCACTCTCAAGAACCAAAATCCCTTTGCACGGTCTTTATGGCCATGCCCAAGTCATGTGTGCATGCCCCAGTCACTAGGGAGCAAGTATGGGATTGTCAGACCCCCTTTAGGAGCCACACTCCTTGAAATTCCCTCCACACAGGACAAGGATCAGATGATAGGAATCTCCCACACACACAAAAAAGAGAGAGAGAGAGAGAGAAAGGAGCCTACAGTGATCCCCACGGCAATATTAAAATGTGGAGTGCAGAAGGAAGAGCAGGTCTGTAGGACTCTGAGCTCAGCTCCGAGCACTCTGGGTGTGAGACCCCACAAGTATCCAGGGGGATCCTTGAGGAGAGGTTGACATTGGAGACGCAGATCTGGGAGCTGTCTTCAAAGGGGGGCAGGACATTGGCACAGCATCCTGCCCTGGGTCACTGTGGCTTCCCCAGCCATCCTTGTACCCCACACTTTCAATAACTGCCATCTTCTGTGAAGCCCAGGCATGAAGGCAGGGACCCTGCAGTGAAGGTTTGCCTGGGTCCTCTTTTCCCAGAAGTCCTAATTCTTGGCTTGAGTTTCTAATCACAAAAATGACTAGCAAATAAAAGAATTTGAGCTGGCTGGGGCCAGGGCATAATGGCAGCTTTGACTGCAACTAATGGGAAATAAGCTGTACTCTTCCTTTTAGGGCTCCATAGCCTTAATTTCTAGGCTCAAATCATGTTTCAGGAGCAGAAAAACCTCAAGGGTAGCACAGGAGGTCTGGATGATCAGAGCCCTGGAGCCTGCAAGGAGAGCCCAGGGGCCAGAACAGCCATCAGATGGGGACAGCAGGAAGAGGCAAATGCTGCGAGGACCTGGCTTGTGTAGTCCAGTCCCTTATTTTATACACAAGAGCTGAGGCTCAGAGGATCCCGCAGACTGCAGCATCCTTTCAAGCCTTCTGAAAAACTGACACAACCTTTCACCCACACCTCCACCCCATCCTGCCTGCCCTGCCACCCACCTGAGAGGAAGGGAGGCCTTGTGTAGGATGCAGCTGGGTGGAACGCCTCCTCTTCCCCTGGAGGCAGTGACCTCCATCACTTCTAGGAGATGATTAAAATGCAGCTATTGTTAAATTCTGGCCAGTGGATTCTGGATGACGCTCCCGTGGGGGCCGGTCGTGAGTCACTATGGCACATCCTCAGGAAGAGGCTGGCTGGACTCCCAAGATGGCCAGATCCTGCAGTGAACTTGGGACCCAGTGAACCGGGGCTCAGAACAGGAGGCTCCTGCAGCTGCTCCCTTCACAAGGAGGGGGCTTGACGTGGGGGAGAAACCAGAAACCTGCTTCTGGTGTTGGCATTACAAAGTGCTGAGTTAACAGAATGCAGGAGAATAGCCCGAGTGGCGTCCTCACTATGACTCTGGAAGATTAAATAAGGGCATGAGGGGCAGAGGCTCCGCAGGTGCCTGCCCAGAGCAGCTACTCAGTAAAAGCCCACTTCCTCTTTTTTCTTATAGGAGTAGCTCCTTGAGCTGAACCTTAAAGACATCCCATCCTTACTCCAAATAGGCAGTAAGGAGAGGGAAGAGCAGCCCTGGAGAAAGGTGTGTCCACAATTCCAGAATTTCAGAGTCAAATCCTTCATTTTTGATGATTAACCTACAGACTGTAGGTAGCTGTATAAGAGAGGTATGGATCCAAAGTGGAGGAAGGAGACATGAAGTAGAGCAATCCCAGGTTACATAAGAAGCACGTGGTGCTATGTCATGGAAAGAGAGTCTGGAAGTGAATAAATGAAGGAATGAGGGAATAACTACGACCTCGTGTGGCCACACCCCTCATGGGCTCGGCCGCCTTCTGGGAAGGAAACAATGTGGCTTTGCCCATGCTCTCCCTCCCCTCCTGCCCCTCTCTACTGCTACGTGTTCAGCCCCCCCCCATCCTTTGATGGGGCTCAAATGTCATATTCTGTAGTAGGAAGCCTGTCTTGATTTACCAACTCAGAAATGCTCTCTTTCCCCTGTCCTCTCCCTGTCCATTCTGGAGGCTCTATTTCTAGGCCAAGTGATGGCTACTGGCACGTGTGGCTTACCTCTGTGTGCTCCCGAGGTCTAGAGCAGCCCTTTGCACAGAATGTTAAGGATTTCTTGGCCCTCCAAAGACTCCTAACCCCCTGCACCTTTGTCCAGGACTGTTTGAGTGACTTTGGTAACAAAAGAGTTTTGAAGAGACATGGAGAAGAGATGCGTTTCTTGGAAGGAGCAGGGAGTGGTCTCAGAAAGGGAAGGAGTCCTGGGATGGGAGTTGTGTCCTCTGGCAGAGGAAGGACAAAACATATCCAAACTGAAGTGCATGAGAAACCCATCTCAGGGCCCAGGGTGAGGCTGACGGGACAGAAGGAGGTGATGGTGGCTTTATGCAGGGGAGGATGGAAACGTAAGGATGGGGAAACTCTGAGGTGTAAGGCAGGGTGCAGAGATCAGCAGAAGGCAGGTCTTTACAGCCAGCTCTCTGTATCTCTGTCCTTGACCTAGCCAGCTGGGTGCCCAGGACTCCCAACACCGAGGGGATGGCGCTTCCAGATGGTCACGCGGGCGCTCCATTCTCATGGGTGCTCCATAAATGGTGACTAGACCAGTCCCAACGGTAATGATGATAATAGTAGTACCACAGCAACGTTTTTTGAGTCCTTGCTATTAGTCAGGCACTGTGGTTGGGCCTTTTCTAAACATGCATTTCATTTAATCTTCTCATCAACACTGTGATGTAGTTATCATTATTACCCTCATTTTACAGATGTCCATTGGAGGCACAGAGAGGGTGAGTAGACTATCCACAGCCACACAGCTAATGTTTAAGTCAGGGTTTGAACCCACTGCCTTAATGCTCAAAACCCATGCTCCTGGCCATTATGCAATAGGGCATGGTATTTATAGTAAGCCATTAGCTCACCGAATTTTTGCCCCAACCTGTACCAACCACCTCCTCTCAAGATATTTCTACTAAAGCTGCTTGTTATAAGAAACGATAAAAATTTCTCTCTTAAGGAATAATCCATTGCACTGAAGCAAAAATAATAACTTTTGCAGTAATTACAGAGAAAAATCCTCCTCCTCAGAGGAGCTCTGAAGGACTGATAAAAGCAATTAAAAATAATGGAATCATCAATTCCTCTTACTTCTGAAGTTTCATTTCACTGCAATTCATTTACTACTTTATTTTATATTTATGTTTATACTAAGATCAAAGTAGATGGGGAAAGAATCCAGATTATTGTCTGATGGAAAGGGAAACTTAGAACAATGAAATAAACACTGTTCAAAAGGTTACCTTCATACGCTCCCTGACTTCAAGCTCTACTACAAAGCCACAGTAATCAAGACAATTTGGTATTGGCACAAAAACAGATCCACAGATCAGTGGAATAGAATAGAAAATCCAAACATCAACCCAAACACATACAGTCAATTAATATTTGATAAGGGAGCCTTGGATATACATTGGGGAGATGATGGCCTCTTCAGCAGCTGGTGTTGGAAAAACTGGACAGCTACATGTAAGAGAATGAAATTGGACTACTGTCTAAACCCACACACAAAGGTAAACTCAAGGTGGATCAAAGACCTAAATTTAAGTCATGAAACTATAAAACTCTTAGAAAAAAATATAGACAAAAAGCTCTTGGACATAAACATGAGCAACTTCTTCATGAACATATCTCCCTGAGCAAGGGAAACAAAAGCAAAAATGAACAAGTGGGACTATATCAAG